>VZTI01001512.1:171919-261048 GCA_013397865.1 Struthidea cinerea
GTAGAAGACAAAATATTATTTCTCATAATAGGAAGTTCAGCTGGTAGAGACGTGGCAGTATCAGCTGATGAATTGGCAGAAAAATCAGCAGAAGGCACTGTGATGGAGCACGTGTGTGTGTTAGGTGTAGTTGCAAATGATGCTGTACTGCTGTACTTAGGAAAACACAGGATGAGATGAATAGCTAGTTCATTGTCTAGGCCAATGCCCCAGTTTGCAGTAGTGCAACCAACTTAATTTTGAGAATGTGTTAAATAATAAACTATTTTTGAAATAGCTGTTCATATCACCATTGTGTTTTCCTGCATACAACCGCCAAATCTAGTTCCTCAAACTCCCAACTACTTAAACTATCTCAGATCCCATGTATTATTGCAAAGATTCCTACAGGATTGTGGTGTCATCTCTTGCTCCTCATTGGCACCATCCAAATACTATCATAATCACTTTCAAATGACATGAGTTTTCAGACTAGCACCAGGAAAGAATTAGAGGCTCTTTTCAGTTTTGTTTTAAAATACCATTTGCAGGAGTTGAGTTTGCCATCTGGTGCTGAGAATTTCTCCATGCTATTTGATTCATAATGCCGTCAGTCAGTACTGCTGAGAGAGGAGAAACACCAGTGTATCACTCAAGCAACATTCATTTCTCATTAGGCCTCTTCTGCAGATGGTAAAGCAGAATACCAGCTTTCCTGTTCCTCTCATCTCCCATGAAATGCTATTTGCATCCTGGTGATGCTTGTAGTCCCTTCTTATTACCCAACCTGTGCTTTTAGCACCATGACCTTAACTACGGTTTATGATTTTTCCATATGCTTTTAAAAGACAAAATTACTTGGAAACCTGTAAATTGTACATTTTTTTGTTTTCTATGTTAGAAGAAAGAAACTGGAATTAATGCAACATGCTCATGCCTAGCCCTAGGGAGGAACTAAGTGCTGGCTTTACAGTCAGACATATCTTTCAGAAATGCAAATTAAGAACAGACTCAGAAACTCTGTAAGTTATAGAGCATGACATAGTTGTGAAGGAACAGTTTTCTAGTTCCAGTGTTGTCTAACAGCTAGCATTTCTTTCCACCTGCTTTTCTATCCACTCTGCTTATCAGGTCATTTAATTTGAGGAGCATTAGTCTCTCAGTTTAGAAGGACATTTATGCAAATACTCAAGTCCCTCTCTGAAAACTCTGCTAGTTCTTCACAAGCCACTGACAGCTTAAGGCCTTTGTTGACTCAAGATCATCATAACTACAAGACTAACAAGAAAAGAAGACTTAGGACGTAAGAGAAATCTTTCTATAAGAACAGAAAAGGTAGCACCCAAATGTCCACCTTAAAAGCTCTGCACATCTTGAAAGAAATTAAGGCATCCATAAAATGGATACATGCATTTAGCCTATTTCTGCTTTTAGAATCTGAAGAAAATTCAGTTGTCCCTTCCACAAGGAAAAGGCTGCACAATAACTTGTAAGATCCTCTCTTCTTTTTATTGCGATAAAGTATTGTCAGCCCATAAATAAAAAAAAAATCTACTTCAAATCTGATCTATCAGAGCAAAAATCAGAGCTGCTGGAAAATTTAAGGCTAAGATCCTAAATGACACTTTTGTCTGCTATATGAAATAAAAATCTCCAGAGGAATTCCACAGCTGCCTCTCACCCCAGTAAAAAAAATAACTTCGATCGTAGATAGCGTGTAATTATTTCGGCTAATGAGTGCAAACAACACAGACAAAGCAGGAACAGGTAATACAAAGCAATTATAAAAGAGCTAAAGTATTTTAGGCTTACTTTTGAAAACACAAGCTTACCAGACAAACAATAGCCAAGTAACATTTTATGTCAAATAGATAGTATTTCTCATTGCACTATGCATACTGTCCAGGCTACATACTCAAGAGTCTTGACCCTTTCAGAAAGGATAAGCAACAATCAAATTTATATATATATTATATATATTTTTTATTATTATTTTTTAAGAAAATAATAGATTAATTGAGTTGAAGACAGAATGGGTTAACAGCCCAAGAGTCTTCAAAATTACTGTAATCACTTTCAACAACCTTAGAAAAATAAGGATGAAATAAAAATGGAGCAGTGACTCTAAATGCTCTTCTAAAAGAGCTAGTAAAGTCTACCACTAGAGGGTGGCACTGCAGAAAAACAACAGTTGTATTCAGGAGAATAGACAACAACTCTTCATATTGCTCCATCAGTAAAAACTGTAGATGCAATACTGAGGTATCATGCTGTGCTTGGACCATAATGGAGTAAGCATTTTGACATGGCCATGCCTGGGACTTTTTCTTTGGTGCAAGTTTCCCAAAGACAAAAATGTCCTTAAACTTAAAACAAAAACCAAACAAAAAAAAACCCAACCAACAAAAACAAAAGAAAACCCCGACATATTTTATTAGAATAGAGAGAATATTTTGCCTTTTACACAGACACTCAGAATGACTAATCAACCAAACAAGACATTATTATAAACTTGCAGCCATGTTGGCCATGGTAGACCAGGAACAAGATGGACGGCTGGCTTATAGACCCCTCTCAGGACCTTCTTTCTCTCACAAACTCTCTTCCCTCAAGAACGCACAAGCAGGTATGTGCCTGCTCTCCTAAAAGAGAGTATACCATATCAGTGTGGAATTGTGCATCACAAACTCTTTACTATATCAGTAGCATTAGGCCTGGGGAACGACAAAATCTTGAGCATGGCTTAATTTAGCTACTGTCAATAGAAAATGCTATGTGTAAGAGTCAAGATTATGTGAAAATGTTTGTAAGATCAGGTCTATTAATGAAGACTGACAGCTGAATTATGAAGATGGCCTTAAACACAAGTAAAAGTAGGATATTAAACAAATTAATCACTCATAGGAGAAAAGACTTTTTTGGAAGTTCTGCTCTATGTATGATCTGATTATTATTGCACTAAATACTTTTTTGTTCTAAAGTTTTTCCTAGTACTGTACTGATTTTGGCTAGGCTAGAGTTCATTTTCCTCAGAGTAACTTTCATGGAGTTGTGGTTTATACGTGTGAGGAAAGCAGTCTTGATAATACACTAATGTTTTAGTCATGGTGAACAGCGCATACAGACTGTTAAGGCCTTTTCTATTTCTCACTCTGTCCTGCCAGTGAGTAGCCTGGGGATGCACAAGAAGTTGGGAGGCAACAAAGTCAGCACAGATGATCTCAATTGACCAAAGGGATATTCCATTCCATACCATATGGTGTCATGTTCCACAAAAAAAAATTGGTGGGTAAGATTACTTGGGCTACAATTGCTCAGGGACTGGTGGGGCATTGGTTTGGCTTTTTTTTCCTTGGGTTTAGTGTTTTGGGGAGTTTTTTGTCTGTTTGTTTGGAAGAGGGTTTTTTTTGGCAGGGGGGGAACTTGAAGGGAGGGGTGTGTTTGCGTGTTTCTATTTTTCACTTGTTAAACTACCTATCTCAACCCATGAATTTTCTCTCCTTTACACTTCTGATTCTCTCTCCCACCTCAGTCAGAGGGAGTGAGGGAGCAGTTGTGTGGTGCTTAGCTGCCTAGCAGGGCAAAACTACAAGTACTATTTGCAAATTTTAAAGTACTCAAGAAACACTAAAGAGTTTGTTTCTCATGGTATCTTCAAGTAGCTGAATGTAGTGTTTCAGTAATTAACTGGTTTTTAAGTGCTATTAGCTGATGCTTCAATGTTATAATGGCTTCCAGCATAATGGCAGATCATGGATTTGTAAAATAAATACTGTAGATATTAATTTCAGAACTATCAGAAATCAAATGGGTGGTGATGCTCTTGTCATTTTATTTATTTGTATATCTTGTTTATTATTCTAATAAAGCAATGGTGTAAATCTTTAATAGCATTAAAGTCAGGCTTGTAACTATATGGAATCACATATCAGTTGTTTTTACATTAGTGCTTTGTCTAACTTCATGAGAGTTCCAAAACAAACATTTTCACACTAGCAAATGACAAATTATTTTTTATATATATATATATCTCTTCCAAAACTTTTGTTCAAAGAATGAGGTTTCATTCCAAATCTGATTGAATGTTTTACTTTGGAATACCATAAACCAGAGAAATTCAGACCTTAAACATTCCTAATATCCTCTTTGTCTCTTACTCTGCAATTACTTCATAATTAATATATAACATTATTCATAATGTTCATAACATCTCAATCACTTGCAAATTCTCCTGACTTAATAGTTTTTATTTCTCTGTAGTCTTATTCAATTGGAAGAGCAAGCCTACACCTCTGTGTCTGGGCCTCTGCGAATTATTTTCAAACTCCCAGTAATCCACAGGTCACTTTTCATACCATCATTTTTCCACCTTTTGTTTTGTTTATTTACTCTGCTGTCTCTGATCTGTACATCCGTATTCCACCAAGGCTGGTGCTGCAACTTTGTGCCCTACACAAAATACTTCTCCAAGAAATTGATGTTTCCCTGAAATTCACAAGCTGATCAGCCAGCCTTCTTTCCATATGATTTTATGCGTGTCATGGATGAGAAGCAGATAGTCTCATTGAATATCATACAAAGTCTTGTGATTAAGGAATACATATTGGAATCTACAGGTAGGCACTACAGGTCACTGAGTCCTCACAAGGTTCCTAGTATAATTTAGGTTGGAAGCCACCTCTGGACAGCTTAACTCTGGCATAAAGAACATTAAATTCAAACTTATATGTGGTTTCTCAGGACTTTGTACAGGTGAATTTTGAAAATCTCTAAGGATAAAGGTTCAACACACTCTGAGCCCCTTTTCCAGTGCTTCTAAATGAGGAAAATTCCTTCTTTGTGTCCTGTTGGATTTCCCCTTCTCTAAATTGGGACCTTTTGATGTCTTTGCTTTTACTCTGTGGATCTGAGAAGACTTGGGATCCACCTCTACAGTCCTACTGTTGGAGAGTGAAAAACTAAAATAAGATATCAATAGCCTTCTGTTTTTCAGGCTAAATAAATATAGTCCCCATAGAAGTTTCTTTTATGTCATGCTCCAGCTCCTTCCCCATAATTGAGGCATGGTGAGACTCAGCTGAGTCCATTCCAGTTTTCCAATATTTTTCTTCTGCTACATATGCAAAACTAGAAAGAATAAGTGTAGCTTCATGAGTGCTAAAACGAAGGGAAGAAATTACAGTCTTTGTCCTTGCAACCCTTTACTTAATATTTCAGCCCAATATGTGGTTAAATTTCACTGCTGCAAGGAAACCTTTCTTGTTCATATTCCACTCATCCCTCAAAACTCTCTGATTATCTTTTGAATAGCTTCTACACACTATCTGAGCCCTGAGACTTCACGGAAATGTTCCTTCTGAACCAATTTTTGTGTTTGTGTCTGTTGGTGTTCATGGGATGCCTGTGGTCCAGTTCCTTCAGCTTGCTGAGGTCCTGATGAACAAATTCCTGAATCCATCTGGGTATAATATTGCAGAGCATAAGCCGAGAACACAAGAATACTCAGATGTCCAGGTTTAGTTAAATATGACCATGACGCATGCTTAACTTATTTGTGGGTGTGTCTCAGATGAAACCCAATGTAGAAACAAAAAATGGAAGACAGTCCTTTTCTAGATAGCATCCAATCTATAGAGAGATATCCCAGCAGCATGGAGACAGACTGATGGACATATCATAAAAGATATAAAAGAAAGAAATAATAAATTAATAATGGTTTGCATAACAAATGCTTGTGAAAGCATAACAGGACCAATCCATTACAATTTCTTTCTAGATATCTTGTGTACCTGCTTTCAAGTTCCTTCTTCATCTTTGTGGAGGGCCTGTGTGAATAAGTACGCTAGTTTGGAGGTGCTTAAACACTATAAAAAGAGAAAGAATAAATTCTTTCAAATGAAATTTTTAAGAAAGAAAGATGGAAGGAGACACAGGGAATTTACAGAGAGGTTTATATAGATTTTTCAGAGGAAAGCATATATCTTTGCAATATTAAACAAGACTTTTTGGTTTTTTCTTTAATTCTAGTGAAGTATTACAGGTTAGAACTGGCTGGACAACGACAATTTAGTTCTGTGAGAAAACCTCAGGCAGTAAAATATGCCATTCTTCCACACTGAAATTGTTTCAGGTAATTTTTGTTTTGAAGTGATCCAGTTTTCGGGAGCTTTTAATCATTTAATCATATTTATCAAAGTAACCAGAAAGCCCAGCTGTGTTTCAAAAACTTTCTTGTTGGGAACTTCATCGATATCGATGCCTTAACTGTCTTCCTAGAAACAGAGACTAGACAGAATAAAGAAATAAAGGTAGGTATTTATTTGGAAGGCCTTCAAAGGCACACCCTGGGAGCCAGAGGCTACTGCCAAGATGGACCCTAAGATGGACGACAGGTCACGAGTTCTTCACACTTTTATAGGTTTGGTTCATTCACATATCAGGGTCACGTCTCTAATTAAAGCTTCAGTTTAATGATGCAGTTTCCCCAGGCTTGCCCCCCCTTTAGAGTCTTTGGTTTACACAGTTTGGGCCTAGGATGGTCCGAGTGTCCTTGAGAAGCAGGCCTGGAGAGGCTTTGTTGTGTCTAACTAGCACGAGAGAGCAGAAATTAACAGGCTACAAGAAACTTCAGAGCTACACACTAAATAGTACAGAACCTGAAAGAATACAAAAGTTAAAACCTAAGGCATCAATATCAGTTCTTCCATGAATTGTGTTTGCCCTTTGCAGAACAGCGAATTTAAGTCCAAAAGGCATATTTCTTATAAAAGGGTCCAATGCTGTTAAAAAATGTGTAGGCAAGAAGAAAGCAAATCAAGGGGAATGATTATTCTCAAATTAGTATTTAAATATTTAAATATTTTTAATATTTAAAAATTATTTTCAGTTGCTTCAGAGGATTCAGTCATGCATTGTGCTATAGGGGTCCAAAAAGAAAACATCTGCCCCAAAGTTAGGTGAAAAGAAATTGATCTGCTGTGCACCACTCTAAGCAAAGTCTGCAGCATATAGGTGCTGCTATCAGTGATGGGTATCCCTGGAGAAGGGATTCATATGACTCATAGGAGTTTCCAGTCGTTGGGGTTAATGTAAATGTGTTACCCACTGTGTGCTTCAGCTGTCTGTAACCCGAAATCTAGGTTTTGTACAGCAAAACTGTGTAACCATGGCTAAGGTTGCTGAGGCAACTGTTTTGTGATTAGAAAAATTGTGAGAAAGTAGGTTTGATTTGCACCATGCAATATATAGTAAACAGAAGACTGTTGAGATGTCAACACAAAGAATAAAGAGAAGATAAACCACAGCCCAAAATTATATGGAAGGATACAAAATGCTACGGGAAAAAAACAGTAGTGTAAGACAACTCCACAGCTCTGAAGCTCCATTTCAGGGAGCAGCAGATGCCAGACCTTTCCTATCAGATCAGCTACTGTCTGCTACGAAAGATGTTGGATGTCTTAAGTGTGACATGACGAGTTGGAAGTCTGAAGTACACTTAAATAAGTATGTAAGTGCTTGGCCCAGTGCCTTGATAATGCTAGTTATCATTTGTGTGTGATATACAATCAATGACAGCTTTATACTTTGAAGTTTTATATAGCAATCTTCAGAGTCTTTCAGTACGTGCAAAAAGATGCCCCAAAAAGTGACCCTGAGAGAGACAGATGGTTACATCAGTTGCTATTGCTCATGTCCCAGCTGCATACTGAGAATAAATTTAAGTTGGTTTTTTAAGAACTACAGTAACATTCCTAGACACAAGTGGAGGCATAAATAAAATTTGGTGACCTTGGGTGTAAATCTCTTCTGAGGTAATTCTGAAGTCATTGGTACGATATATATGTGTACTGGGGAAACACTTTGAATCCTCTATGACAGGGAGGCAAAACTGATCCTCAGAGTTCTTACAAACTGTTTGGGCAGGACAGTCAAAAGTTTTAAGGTTAGCGCAGAGAGTACTATCGTTGCAAGCCCTAGATGTAGTTTAGCTGCTGCAGCTTTCTCTAAGAACTCAGCTGAGGCTTATTAGGGCAGGGCAGACTTTCTCTGCACTCCCGTAGTCCATTCTAGATGGCTCAGCACTCTTGCTCCAGCTAGCTGTCAGTCTTAGAAACACAGTGATGGCGAAGTAGGTGAGAAGGGTCTCTCCACTGGGGTATTAGAAGACCTTCATTTGTTGCATCTGGTCCATGCGAAGCCCAGAGGCAGAGAGCAAGAGAAACCCCGTGGCCAGGGAGCAGGACCTTTTTCCCCGGCACCCAGGGGCGGTACAAGGGTGGAGTTGGGGTACAGGAACCAAGAGGGAGAGCCTGAGGGAGGGGCCAGGAGTAGGGGCAGGGGGAAAGGTGGGGGAACAAGGTAAACCAAACCCCACATCTCCTCCTTTTTAAATTACATTGAAAAAGGAAGGGCATAATTTTTATGCAACACAAAAAAAATCGTAAAAACAATGCAAAACAGTTAAATTTAAAATGATGAGGTTGCTGGTTGGTGTTGGCTTTGGAGATCAGTGCTGGTTGGGTTCTCACACAGCAGCTGCTTTTGTGGCTTATCGCGTTCTTTCTTCAGCTGGCATCTTTTTGGTTGCTGCTTGTTTCACTTCTGTTCCATGCAGACGCTGAACGAGGAAGGGAGGGGTGCAGCTCTGTGTTGATCTTCCAGCGCAGCTCCGCGGCTGCCGCTGCTCCCCATGGACCCACGGACCCTCGACCCGACTGCGCCCCGCACCCGCCACCGCCCACGCCATCACTGCCTGGGACCAGGCTGGCCCCCGCAGTCTCGGGGCCGGCATGGGGGCCGGCATGGGGGCCGGCATGGCAGGGTGGCAGGGCACCGTGGGCGCCTCCGCCGCCACTTTTTTTTCTTGTTTGTTTTTGTTTTGTTTTGTTTTGTTTTGTTTTTTGTTTTGTTTTTTGTTTTGTCTCAGCTCCAGAGCTGTTCTTGTGCCATGGCCCCGAGCCGGCTGGCAGAGAGGGAAAGGGTGGGGGCGCGGCCCCAATGGATCGGTGCCCACAGGGGCTGGGGGGTGCCGCGCCGGGCCGGCGCCGCGCCGCCCCTCAGGCTTGCGACCGGGGAATCCGGAGGGGGACAGGCAGAGGCAGGAGGCAGGGATGGAATGGGACGCCATGCCTCTGGGGGGGGCGTGAACATGAGCGGTGCCTGCTGCTGGGAGGGAAGAGACCGCCACGGCAGTCCGCGTGGACCGGGGGGAGGGGGGGCCGCAACTGGAAAGGGACACCTGATGATGGGGTGAGGGGCTGCCAGGACACAGGCGGTGCTGTGGGGCAGGGAGTTGGTACACCGGCACTCTGCGTCTCGGTGGGAGGGAAAGGGACTGATGCAGAACACTGAGCGACACAAGGGGCGGGGCTAAGGAGGCGCCAGGGGTTCTCACGCAGGCGGGAAATACGGAGTACAAGAAGAAAGCAGTGTAGCACAGCTCGCCACGTGTTGCTGCCATCTTTACTGCTTCTCAGAGCTGACACAGCGGGAGTTTTAGGGGGTGGGATAAGGGTTTAGGGGGAGTTCCTGGGCCGGGGTGATTAGCCCCAGCTCGGTGAGGGGACAGGGGAGACACGGAAGGGTCAGAACATTTTCTGATCCCTCCTGAGAGTCAGAGGGAGAGGACTGGAAGTTTCTGTTTCCAGATGACTGAGTGAAACAAAACAAAGGTTAGTTCCTTTATCTCTCATGCGCAAGGGCTCCCCCACGCACGGGTTATCTTAAAACTCCCAAAACTGGGGGCACGGAACTTGCATCTTCTCTTGTTAGGGGTGGGTTTTTTTTCTTGTCGTGGCTTCCATGAGGCGCCACCCCCTTCACCTCGACAGGAAGCCACCCCCAACCCTCCACCCACACCGAGGCAAAAGGATTAAACTAACAATGACCCTCCAAACCAGGCCGGTTCCTGGCTCCCTTCTGAGGATTACCAGCACAAAGAGTCTCCCCCTCTCGTGCCAGGCCCTCCAGGCTCCTCACAGGGCTTTCCAGAACGGAGAATCTCTTTCAGGCACTTGGTGTGGTCCATCACTGTCAAGTCAACCCCTTTCAACAGCGCGAGTGTTCTCAAGGGGCTGCTGGCTGCCCCTTTCGGGGAAACGGCTTCCCAAAGGCGACTTGTCCCCCGCAGCAGCGGCAGTGGGGTGCACTCTCTAGGGCTTCTCTCGGATGCCCCATATTGGGACGCCATTTGTTGTAAGCGCTAGGTTTTGGTTAGCAAGCTGCAGCTTTCTCTGAGAGCTCAGCGGAGCTTCTTAGGGCAAGACAGCAATCCTGTCTTCCCGTAGTCCATTCCGGACGGCTCCGCAGTTTCGCTCTGGCTAGCTATCAGCTCTTACAACACAGTGAAGATGAAGGAGGTAAAGAAGGAACTCCCATAGCAGCCCCTCGTGGCTTCATTCATGCATCTTGTCCGGCCAGTTTCCAGGGGCGTAGAGACGCGTGGCCAGGGAGTAGGGAGGTTTTCTCAGATCTCAGGGGCAGTACATGGGCGGAGTTGGGGTACTGGAACCAGTAGGGAGAGCCCGAGGGAGTGGCCAGGGCTAGGGACCAGAGAGAGGTGGGGGAACAATGTAAACCAAATCCCACATATGATGAAGAGATGCATGTAGCTCATCTACCAGTTACATACAGTAAAAAAAATATAGAGTGTTTTAGTAAGTCTATACATGTATACAATTAAATATTTTCCTCTATGGACATGCTGATATGTGGTGAGGTAGTGCGTTGCTGTAGTGGGTTGACCCTGAAGTGACAGGCAGCCTTTTAGACCAATGACGCTTCTCTAAATTTACATATTTAAACTGTGCGGAAAGGCGGGAATTTCCTTTTCGTTCCAGCTCGCTGACCAGGAGGTGGGGGGGGCTCAGAGCCTCCGGGCTGGGCCGGGCCGGGCTGGGCCGGGCCGGGCCGGGCCGGGCCCTTGCCCTTCCCATGCCCTAACGCCGCGGCACAGACTGAGTCGCTGGGGAAAGACTGTCCCAGAGCCGCAGGCAGCCAGAGCCAGCTATGGACTGCTACACAGCTAAATTCATCTGGCACGGCTTCTTGGGACCAGCGGGTCTCTCTCCTCTCCACCCGGAGCCGGCAGAGCCAGCAGGAGCTGACACAGCCTCCTGTCTGCAGCCAACACCCTTTGCGCTGAACTGAAATAAACACCCTGCAGCCAGCACCACGAAAGGGAGCGAGGCTTTCCCCACCATAAAGCCTGAACAAGAACACTCTTCAACATGGCGGCTTCCGAGTCAGAGAGAAAGAGAAAGTGAGTCATGTGAAACAGAGCTGAAATGGCGACAAGAGAAAAGGGGCGGTGCCGCGTTTATCGCGCGTAGCTTAAAAAACTTCTTGCATGCCGTGGTAAGAAACTGTAATACCACAAACTGTTTGTCTCTTTAATCCATTTTAAGTACATGGGGGGATGGAGAATTCACGTGTAGCCCGTGAAAATTGTGAAAAGTGCCTATGGCAGGCTGTATAAAATTAGTGAGAGGCTTTTTAGAGACTTGTAGTAAAAAAGCCTTTGTATTCAGGCCAAAATAACTCATCCTTAAAAAGAGTAATAACCCCATGTGATGGCCTATGTTTGATAGTATGATGGAACTGTGAAATTTTTCATAGAAAAGATGTTTTACACTACAGCAGGTTGTTTCTTTCCGGGCGGGTCTGCTGTTGGTGGCAGTTTGAGGACCATGTGAAGCAGAAGAAAACCCTTTTTTCCTTGAGCATAAAAAAGAGACTTTTCAAGAACTGCAATACTGACTAAAACCTCATGTTCTGTTATCCTTTGTGCAAGTTAAGTAAAAAGAAAAAAGCGCTGGAGGAGGGGAGAGGTTTGCTTTAATTTCTTGTTATTTCTTTCTACTTTTAGTTCTATTAGTAATAAAACTCTTTCTTTGTACTGCAGCTGTTTTTGTGCCTGCTTTGTTTTCTCTTAATTCTTATCTCACAAAAAATAAAATAAGTAAGTAATAAATATTTTGGACCAAAACCACTACACTTAATTGGTGTTTCTGCCTGGTTACCAACTAAACCCGCTACAGTTGCACTGTCAGTCCATTAGAGCATTTGCTATACCCACCATTCAGATTTCAACCATCAGCAAACCTGTTAATGATTTCCATATCTCTGGTGGAATGGATGCACAGAAATCTGAAAATGTACTGAAAATTTGTCCAGAGCAACAAAAAGATTAGTTGTTGTAGGCAAGAAAATGGATTCAGCATTCAAATCCACAGAACCATGAAGCAGAGAAAAAGTAAGTTACACAGACTTGATGTAGGTTAGGAAAGACAAATAATGAGTGTTGTAAATAGGCCACCCTTAAGCACAATAATGGTCCATGCTGTTAAACTCATAACCTAAGGGCCACGCCTAATTTTCATGTGCATTGAGATTTATGTCAGGAAGGTAAGCTTTAATTGCTGCTACATTGCCCCAGGCTTGATTACTGCTTTTATTGTAAAAGGGAGGAGGAGGAGGAATGTCACAATATATCTTTACTTATATTTAAGCAACTCCCAACAGAAGACTTTAATGGTATAACAAAATGGAATATAAATTATGTATACATTTTTGTATAGGAAACATAACACAATGTGCCTGTTCAGAATCTG
Organism: Struthidea cinerea; assembly: GCA_013397865.1. Taxonomy (NCBI): domain Eukaryota; kingdom Metazoa; phylum Chordata; class Aves; order Passeriformes; family Corcoracidae; genus Struthidea; species Struthidea cinerea. The sequence goes on from VZTI01001512.1 coordinate 184,510, forward strand.
GTTTGGACTCAAGAACCAAAAAAGAGAAATTGCTTTGGTGTTTAATGAAATTTGTGATACATACTCATACAGTCTTTCCCATGTAATTACTGAGGCATGAAACATTGCCTTTGTATGTGCTTGTACATTCTTTGATTACAGTAAAGCACTTTTAGGACTCCCGTCTGTGTTACTTGTGTTGAACCACAGCCAGTGAGTCTCCATTTGGCTGGCCACCTCAGTCATTGGGATAGAGAATTGGAACAGATGAAAAGAAGTAGCTATGGGATTGTCTTGGGGTGACTTTATGATGTGTATACCCTATCATTGCTCTATGCCTAGAAATTAATTTTGTGCCTTTTCTGTGCCTTTAAACTGAGCCTGAGAGGGGAGAGAGAAAAAAACTGAATGAACTTTTCAAAGCAGTTGTTTCAAGGACACCGATACACACTCCTCTGCTTTCTGCTTTCTGACTGTATGAAAGACTATAAAGAAGACGTGTAGTCCTCTGGTGTTAGCTTGAAGAAGAGTTGTTCCAGTCCTGTAACAACAGAGCTTCTTACAGCACTCCATAGTGCCTTACAGCCAGTAGCATCCAGTTAGAACCTTTAAAGTCACAGTAGACTTATCAGCATCTGACATTCCCATTCTCACAGTGTTCAGGAAAGGAAGTGAATGAATATGACTGAAATCCTTTGTTGCTATCTCTCTGACTCTGGTGATGTTTTATTGATTAATGCTCAATTCAAATAATATTTGAGTTGAGCGTAAGTATCGGAATTACATAATCAAGTTTGAACATTACTTTGGTACCTAAGAGAGAGTAACTCATACTGTGTCTGCATCAGAAAAGTTCAAATTATTGCCTTTGAGGTAATTAGTTTTTTTAATCTTACTATTGCAGTAATTCTTTCTACTTAAATAATATAATACCTGATTCTACATGCTAGAGAATTAGCAATAAATCCTTCTAAAACAATGCAGAAAGTTCATTCTTTCAAGTGGTTTTTCATGATGCTGTTAATAACTGTATTACAAATTAGTGATGTTTCTTGTACCACAGACACACTTATACTATGCTATTAGGTATTATTTTCAAGAAAATATGAGAAGGAATTACAGGTTTCTAATAATACTAAAGTCATGATAACTGAAGACAGCAAGGAAAAAGATAAAGGCATAAAGATATTCTGCAAGGCAGGGAAATCCCTTTGGAAAACTCTGCTGTACAGAATACAAAGCTTTTCAAAGAAAGAGTGTTTATGTGAGACAGTAAGGACAGTGAAAAAATGTATTCTTCTGAGCTATGAGATGCCAGCAATCACTTCCAAGAAAAAAATAGGGCAAAACAGAAGAGACAAGAGATGTGTTACCCTGCAAAGCAAAGGATTGTATGCATTAGATCTCTAAACATCACTCATTTTCAGACTGCAAGTATATAAATTAATTACAACACACGTTTATCTGGAGTATTCAAACTTTAAACAAAATTTCTTGCTTTGCTAGCAAAGTATGTGAAATAAAATGCACCATGAAGAAGTTCTAAGATGCCCAGCTATAAAAGCAGATGAGAGCTATCTGCAGTAAGCCAGGAAGGCATTTCTTCAAGATAGTTTTGCTTCTTAAAGAAGACAAGGACACTGAAAATTACAGTTCCCTTTGCTTTTGTTCATTCTTGCCTTCTTCCTGTTTTGCCATAACAGCTGTAATTATTTTCAGCATGTTACTTTTTGTTACTGGAGAAGGCACAAAGCACTTAAGGAGGAAAACAATTTCTCCCTGCAGGTAACACCAAAATACAAAGTAACACTGTTGTAAATTTGGCCTAGTTGAAGTTCAAAGAGACCAGTGGTGGATTGGTGTTTTTGTAAGACTGCGCTATTTCCTGTTCAAAGGTTTATAAAATGCTGTGGATAAAGGACAGCTTCAAATTTCCTGGTGTTTGCCAGGCTCATCCAGTTGTGTTCTTCCAACTCTGCTTAAAAAAAATAAAGACCAGGCCTCTCAGTCTGTTCTCCAGAAATAGCATAGGGAAGGGCTATCTTACATTCCAATAAACCTAGCAGCTCTGTAACATGCATCTCAGTTCTGCCTTCAGGTGGAATCAAGCTTTCCTCCTACGACTAAGCAGAAAAAAACCACTACTGAGTCATTAGTGAACAAAGGTGACATTACAGCAATCATCTCAGATAGTAAATCACTTTGCACACTGTGCCACAACGATGCTAATTAAACACGAAGCACTTAGTCCAGCCCGTATTTCAGCTGGAGAATTGCCACTGAGGACAATATTACACCAGCAATGAACTTGACCTAATGTCCTTGGAATGATCACTTCAGAGTGCCATTTCTGAAGAGAGAAATGGCATAGATACAGTGTTGAGACACAGAGGAAGGAAGAGGGCAGCAGTTCAGACCTTTTCATATGGATAAAAATCACTGATCATATCCTGGAGATTCCTGCCTCTTTTAAAATTTAAATTAACCACAAAGCTCAGCCCTTGCTTCTCATTTTGGCACTTGGTTGCTTTAAAAAATTCTCCGTAGCTAGGCAGATTAGAAAAAGAAAAGCTTTTTCCCTCACCCAATCTCATGAAAATTTGTTTTGTTGAAGCAGAGGGAATAATATGGCCTTCTATACAACCTTTGCAATAGAACTGAAGGTTTGACTTGCCAGAGAGCTCTCAAAAAATCTGTGAATTTCTCAGAAAAGTGTGTATCTTCTGACAAAAAGTAAAAGAGGAGGACAGAGGAAAAATCATTGTTATCAGTGTCAGCTGAGTGAAGATACTTCATAAGGGTCATGAAGACAATCAGAGGGCTGGAGAACCTCTCCTGTGAGGAAAGGGTGACAGTGTCAGGGTTGTTCAACCTGGAGAAGAGGAGGCTCTGGGGAGACCTTACTTCAGCCTTTCAGTACTTAGAGGGGGCTTATAAGAAATCTGGGGACAAAATTTTAGCAGGGCCTGTTGTGTTAGGACAAAGGGTAAAGGTTTTAATTTGAAGAAGGGTCAATTTAGGTCAGATACAAAGAAGTTTTTTACAATGATGGTGGCAAAACACTGGAGTAGGTTACCCAGGGAGATGGTAGATGCCCCATCCCTGGAAACATTCAAGGGGCTCTGAGCAGCCTGATCTAGTTGAAGATGTTCTTGCAGGAGGGTTGAAGTAGATTTTTTTCTATGCTACATAAAAGTAGAATAGGCACCCAGGTTGAGTGTCTGAGAGAACTTTTCCCATTGTCCTAGTCTGGACAAATTTGGAGGAAAATATCCTCTGATAGAAGTCAGGTTACAACCACCCCTCCCCCACCAGGTTCGGGAAAAAAAAATTTCCTCGAAGGAAAGTGAAAGAGATAAAAGGTATTTATTTAGCAAACACACAGGAGGGAAATAATAATGCTGAATAATGAGATCTCTGTGGAGAGAAAACCTGAGAAGATGTCAGAGTTCTTCTGTAGGTGCGGTCTCTCTCCTCCTCGGAGCTGGGTTGGCGAGGGCCCACCCCCCCCGGGCCTCCAGGAAAAAATTCTCGTGATGTGTTCAGATGTTGTTGAAACAGTCCAGAAGAGAAGAAGAGGAAAAAAAACCCCAAAATCCTAGGAAAACAAAGTTCAACTCTCCGTCTCCCACTGGAAAAAAAGAGCCGAAAAAAAGTTGGCTGAAAAAAAAAAAACCAAGGGTACCGCAGAAACAGAGGAGCGTATCTCCGTGTCCTTGAAACAACTGCTTTGAAAAGTTTTTTTCCTCTGTCCCTCTCAGGCTCAGTTTAAAGGCATAGAAAAGATTGGTGGGCAGAGAGTAGCGATAGGGGATACACATCATAAAGTCACCCCAAGACACCCATCCATATTTTTTTCTGATTTTTTTTAGGGTAGGAAGAGAAATGCACTTTAAACAACGCTGGTTGAAACAGAGACTCATGACAACTCTGAAGCCAGTGTAATAAACCATGCCAGAATGTCCACTAGACAAGGAGCCATGGTTGGATGAATTTCAGGGGAGGCAGGCAGCTCCTACAAATTCTTTTCTATTTTTATAGTTTGAATAAATTTCTAGTATGGAAATGAAAAGTGATAATCGCAGTTTTTAAAAAAATTGGAAAATATCAAAATGTTGAAGGCATGATGTCAAGAGACTGATGAAAATGCTTATAAAAACAATGAACATTTTCTGCCTCACACTCCACTTGCCAAAACAAATAACTGAAAATTCAGACCAAACAGCTCACTCCACTCTTCTTTGATTTTTGAAAAGCCAAAATAAGATGTCCTATCCTCTCTTCTACCAACATTGTTTCTGGTACTCTTGCGTTCTCTTGAATCTAATGCAAACAAACCTGATGATCCAGTTTTCTTTCCAGTTATTTTTTCCCAGATTTCTGTTACCTGCATCTTCTGTTATCTGCACATCATATAGTTTGCAAGCTCCCTTGTTTTGTTAGTGTCCAATCTCTTGCCTTACTTTTATTCAGATTTTTGTTTCTTCAGAAAACTTGAGAAGATGCACTGGATTGGCTACACCAAAGCCTGCTACCAAGTGGGTATTTTTGCTTAATTTATGGCCAAGCTGCATAAAGATATTGCTGGAACTTTGCTAACAAAATCTGCTGCTTCACTGAGCATTTTTAAAACAGCCAGTCATCAAGGTAGCTGAGCATGCAAACACATTTATACTTTTAAACATTTATCTAAAATGAAGTAAATGCAAATACCTTTTATGCTTACTTCACAGTTGATAATGAAGAACAGCTTCAAAGTAAAGTAAAATCGGTCAAAAAAGGCTACAACTGAAGAAAAATAGACTGTATTTTGAGTAGAAAGCCTTTTCTTTGTTGACTGAATGCATATGTCTTAACTACAGCTGTAGCTAACTCAGAAATGCATTTGCAAGTGTGCAGCATGTGGTATGTGGGGCTGATGATAGATCAGCACACTGTCAAGATTGAAGATGAGAGATTTTCTTTCACAGAGTGACAGAAGAAGGATTAACATACAGTGGGGAACTAATGTCTCCTAATGAACACGAAAGATTTGCAAAGAGCCTTGAGCTGTGTGACTCATTGAAATCTCAGTTTACTATCTAACAGGAAGAAAAATAGAAAAGGAACTGAAAATGTTTTTGCGTTTCATTTTCAAATCGAGAAAATAAATAGATTTATTTTAGAGAAAGAAAAAATAATGTTCTGTTTCACTTCATCCTTTTCTGTTTAGATTTGGTTTTATATTTCTTACAAAATGGGAAGATATCAGAAAAAAAACCAATGTGAACAGGAAAAATTCATTTAAACAAAATTTTTAGCTCTTTCAATCTGGAGGTGAAAAGAAGATGAAGGGCACAAAATCTGATGAAAGTTAAATTGCAAAAGATTTCTGTGATACTCAACAGTTTTTTGTTATGGTTTTTGATTTTATGGAAAACTAAGCTGAACTTTAAAATTTGATTCAAGTGTGCCCAGAATGCTCAGAAGACAGATAAAATACTCTGCAAAGCAAATTCTATGTCAGTTCTTTCATCAAAACTTCACTGTGATCAATGGAAAGCTAACTGAGAGTTTGAGAAGGCTTTAGCTTGCAACCCTGATAGCAGCTGCATAGAGAATGTAATAAGAGACTACTTGAGGTGTGTCAAAAGGTGTGATGGGGGATAGTAGATATTTTCTTATTATTTCTTATTTTGTTTAACTGCCAATGATGGAGGAAGAATATTCATATAGAGCAAGGCCTGAGATCTCTCTCTTTCACAGCTAAATCAGATACAAAATGTCTGCAAAAAACACTTTGTTATTATCTTTTCAATTTTACATTTATAAAGATTATTCTGAAGTAAGAAAGTACAAGAGTTTTCATTTTTACTTTCTAGGGGTACGGAATATGTGAGGCTACTTGCCTTATCTTATCTTAAGCCAATGTAATGCTATAGCAGAAGTTGCTGTCTAAGCTATCCCCAGTATTAAAAAGAAGTCTCTCCTTTTGTGAAATTTACTACTGCCTTTGCCCAGTCTTGTAATGTCCAGTCTCTCACGGAACTGAGTTTCCTTTCTCCAAAGCTAGACTGATTTTAGCTGAGTTTTTCCCCTGTCAACTGATTCTTTTGGTCATTTCAATGAGTAAAAAAAAGCCTAAGCAAATAATATTAAGAGAAATACCTGGGTGAGAAAGCAACTATCAGCTATCTGTGCTTAGCACATGCTAGTGTGTCATGCCAGTATGTATTTCAACAAGCAGCAAGTATTCCTTACCAGGATATCAAGAAAGTGTACGGAGTTCTGCAGCTACTTTGATTATATTATATCACATACCTGTCCATTCCAGTAGCACATAATCTTGAAATGAAAAAACTCCTCAAGAAGTATTTGAGGTTGAACAATTTTTGTGCAAAATAGGCTGGAAGAGCATAACCATGTTTTCATTATTATTGAGAGGGTGCTATTTAGATTGCATACTTTTCAGTGCAAAGGCAACTGTATTTTGCCGGCATGCTTCCATCTGCAACACCTCCATTTCAGATAGTCAATATCAGCAAGTCACAGGTGTGCGAGTAAGCTGGCAAAATAAACTTTGATCATTGTCAAGTCCTAGTGCTATAGGAGTGTATGCTGCATAGTGCAGACTTCATGACAGAAAAGCTTTCATCTTAACTCCCAATACTCATTTTGTTTTAACATTATATGTTCTCTTCAGAAATTCAGTTTCATTGTACATATTTCCCCTTTCTTAGATACTGAGCTCTATTACTTATTCTAGCAGGCACAAGATCCTATACATCACTTTTTATTCAGTACCCTCTGATTTTTTTGTTTCCTCAGTTCATATCTCTGAGTAGCATATTCCAGCCTGTAAAAGAATCCAGTTAAATCTCAAAGCAAAGCTTAGGCAACACGAAATATGTGCACAGGTTTGCTGTAGCCCTTTGGAATACCTGCCATATGTTGTCATTTAAGAAGAAATTTCAGACAGATATCTTCTTAATGCAGTTTCCCTTTGTTCATTAGCCAAATAGATATTGCATGAGGCACTGGGTTTTTTTATTTTGTTCCCATGTAAAGGGTAGTTCCAGTAATTAGAAGAGATGCTACAATGAAGTGTGTGCAGAAAGAGGGGGATGATGTCATGGGAGGTTCCCAGTTTGCACTGTCAAACATAACACGCTCTGTCCCTCGTCAGAATATGTATCACAGAACAAATATGAAAATCTAAAGGCTGCTGATTTGGAATCAGGGGCAATGTAAAACTAGTTTTAAAAGCTGTACTTTGTATAGAAACATTACCAAAGAAGCACTTCTCTGTCTTGAAATGGACGATTTCAAAATTTTGTAACATTTAGTAAGTTCTTCACAAGCTTAAAACTCCCATAAGAAGCATGTAAAATACATATAAAATAACTTTTTTAAAAAAATTACATGTGAGAAAAGCAATAAAATCCCTTTCTTTTTCCAGAAGGAGTACTAAAGGAGCACTATTTGTGAAAAATATCTACCTTTCCTACCATGAATATGTGTTTACTTACACATCTAATCAACTAGATAATGAAGCTGATTTTCTAATAGCCAGTTGTGAAATTCTAATAAACTTAAATAAATAACTAAAGAAAATACACAAGATGTCATTGATTTCAGTGTTACAACTTAGATCTTTTATGATTCGAGGGAGAATCTAGTTTCCAGGTTTAGATGGCTTCATGATGTTCTCCAGTAAGAGAAACAACAATTTTCTCACACAGAATAAGGAACATATTGCAGAGAGTTGGAGGCAAAGAAATGTCCCAGTTTTTACTTATTATCTAGCCCTTCACCCCAGGAAGTGCAACTTACTGTTATTTCAGCCTTCTGTTTAATTATTCTTGCTGTAGCTCATGAAATGAGGAGGAGAAACAATGTCACTTGAGGTCAGATATTTTGGTTATTACTTGCAAACTGTGTCACATTAACTGGACAGAATATTGGAAAATATGGAAGATAAAAATGCAAATCTGTTTAAATTTGACACAGGGGAGATAAATCCAGTACAAAAATTATTCTGCATTTCCTATTGAACAGAAAAGGAAAACATTAGCAGCTGAAATTGGGTTATCGCTGAACTTTTCTTCCCCCTACAGAAAGGTTACTCTATTTTTATTATTTTCTGTGCAATTTATTTAAACTGTGTATTTGTCAGCATTCTGTGTTCAATCAGTTGGTCTTTTCTGTGCAGCTTCCCTTTATTAAATTACATATTTATTCAATGAAAATGAACCTACTTGAAAATGGCTTATTTTAATTGGATGGTTTAGTTCTGATTTCAGATTTTTTTCAGATTTTTTCAATAATTTTTTTATTCTAACATGTTTTATATCTTTGAAAGATTGTAATAGATTGTTGTGAGATGTACTTTTGATGTAGTTTTCTTAACTGAAATAAACTTTATTTTGTTATTCTACTCAACTTTTTAATGTCATGTGAGTTTTTCACTGTCATTGCTACTGGAAATAAGAAAAAAATGATGTTCCATATTGTATATACTGTTTTGTGAATTTGGATTTCTCATATCAATAAGTATTGAATATGTATTTAATTTAGTGTGTTAAATAGTCCTGAACTCAGAACTGGAATCTATTCCAAAATGCTTCTGGCAGGTGACTGGCTTAGAATCAATTTCTGTGTTCCCAGTGAGCTAAAACCTCAAACCTATTGCCTTCAGTTATTGATCATGTGCATAGGGGAGGAGAGCAGAACAATTTCAGTTTTCCCACTCAGATGAGTAGTGCTCATCAGCATTTCAGAGAACAATTCCAGGAACTCTTTCTGGATATAGGCCAATATAATTTACAAGTCATTAAAATCAACAAGGTGATGTCAGAGTAACAAACACTTTAGAAGAGCTAGGCATCATATGCCTAACAATTAGGGTATTTACCCCAATGGGACAAAATTTCACTAAGGTAAAGGTATTTCTTTCCACTGCAAATATGAGTCACAAATGTACAGAATATTTGGCATTGCATTTTGTGAAATGTTGTTTTCTTCCTCACTGCTTGTTCCAAGATCACAACTGTCCCTAACAGAACTGGGTCCTGGAGCATTAAAGATAGAGCTGGAAATCCAGCACTGCAGTTTCCTCACCCTCGTAGATGTGGCTGAGTCTAGCAATATATGTAAATAGCTTTCCATATGTACAGCCATATGTAAACTTCCCCACCGTCAAGGATAATAAAAACACTGGGGAGTGGGGGAATCTTTAAAATTACTGATGTATTCAATTCGTAGGTATGGAGAAAGTACATACATTTTTAACTGTAACTTGATTTTTTATTGATGTTGCTCTGTGCAGCATTCAGAGAAACCTGAAGTAGAATTAAATCTAAAATAAAGAATTTATTTTATTTCAGTCAAAATGATAGCTGTGTAACCAAGCTACAGATTTTAGCTGGATGTTTTTGTGAATTATGAAATATTCATCATTTCTTCAAAGGTTGAACATGGCTTAGAAAATATTATTAAATAAATTATACATCCTCTTCCTAAATGCATATTTGATACCTCTTTCCCATATGCATTTCTACCTAGCATTGTCATTATTATTGTTCATTTACTTTTAGCTGAGACTGCATGATTTTGTATTGTAGACGTGATAGTAAGTATTTTATAACCATTTGCTTTTCTACCAATGTAAGTCATTGCTGCATACAAATCATACTTCTGTTTTCTATTCCATGTGTTCCTTCTTTTTACACTGGTAAAAAGAAATAAAATTTAAAATAAAAAGGTGGTGTGCAGAACATATATTTCACAAATTAAAAAAGAAAAATGCAACATTCATTTTTATTAATGAATTATGGGGGGAAAATTAAAAACAAAACAAATCTAAAAAATTGCATTGGGTTTGTATGGCCAGGTTTTGGTAGTGGGAGGGCTAGAGGAGTGGCTTCTGTGAGAACCTTCCCCAAGATTCCACCATGTCCAGCAAAGTCAGTGCCAGCTGCTGGCCAAGGCTGAGCCCATTGGAGATGGCAGTAATGCCTCTTTGATAACATATTCAAAAAGAAGGAAAAAAAGGAAAAAGTTATTGTGCAGTTTTAATTGCAGCCAGAGAAGAGCAGGGTGACACTATGTGAGAAACAGCCCTGCAGACACCAAGGTCAGTGCAGAAGGAGGGGCAGGAGGTGCTCCAGACACTGGAGCTGACATTCCCCTGCAGCCCGTGGTGCAGACCATGGTGAGGCAGCTGTGCCCCTGCAGCCCTTGGAGGTCAGTGCAGAGATCCACCTGCAGCCCACGGAGGAGACCCACACCAGAGCAGGTGGATGCCTGAGAGGAGGCTGAGAACCCATGGGAGGCCTGTGCTGGAGGAGGCTCCTGGCAGAGACCTGCAGACCCATGGAGGGAGGAGCCCACACAGGAGCAGGTTTCCTGGTAGGACTTGTGACCCTTTGGAGGACCCAAGCTGGAGCAGGCTGTGCCTGAAGGACTGCACCCTGTGGAAGAGTGACCCACACTGCAGGAGTTTGTGGAGAACTGTAGCTCATGGGATGGACTCATGTTGCAGAATTACTTCCCATGGGAGGGGCCCCATGCTGGAGCAGGGGAAGAGCTCCTCTCCTTGAACAGTGTCAGCAGCAACGTGTGATGCAATACCATAACCCTTGTTCCCTGTCTCCCTATGCCACTGGGGGGAGGAGGTAGAGCCAGGAAGGAGGGAGGGGTGGGGGGAAGGTGTTTTTACGGGCTTGTTTTACTTCTAATTATCCTGCTCTGGTTTTGATAGTAATAAATTCAGTTAATATCCCCAAAGTTTTGCCTGTGACAGTATTTGGTGAGTGATCTCTCCCAGTCCTTATCTCAATGCATGAACACTTCATTATATTTTCTCTCCCCTGTCCAGCTGTGGAGGGGAGCGAGAGACAGGTTTTGGTCAGTGCCTGGCATCCAGCCAGGGTCAACCCTCTACAACAATAAACCCCCAAACTCCTAAAAAGAAACCAACATATTTATTTCAATATTTTCTGCTGGGTCAGGATTAAGTTCATCTAACTTTATCCTTTAGAAGTTAGATATTGGCTGAGATGACCACTTAGTCTTCCTTTAGATCTCAAAGGCATTTCTGCAGTTCTTGTTTAAAGGTTTAAACACAAAGATAGCTTCAGCAGTATTTTCTTCTCCCTATTTCATCCAGTTGTAGACAATATTACTGGTTACATGTAACAATACCATCAATGGGAGAAAATAAAAGGAATTCTCAGCTTTTAAACATGAAGAAACAAATACTTTAATTAAGTGAATGTTCATGAACACAGCAGAAATTCTTAAAGTGGATGAAGTGCCACTAAGTGAGGTATTTGCCACTGGAGGAACTGTGGCACCAGCAGCTGAGCAGTTGTAATCAAAGGAGCAGCTTGACATTCAGGCCTTCATTCATCAACTCCTCCCTTCACACTGCGATGTGAATACCAATACAAACCCAGGTTGCAAAGGTCTAGAAATCAGCTGCTGCTTCAGAACAGGTAAACAAAAACTAACAGTATTCCAAAGCTGCAGTGAAGTAGGTCAAATTTGAAAATGATTCTTGGCAGTTTTTCTACACAAATTCTTGTGCCTGACTTTATGACTGAAAGCTTTTTTGATAGTTCATGCGCTGACAATAACAACACATCTGCAGCTTTTGTTGAATTGCTGGAGAGCTCAAGCAGAAAAAACAGATCTTATCTTCACAAGACACAGCAATGGGTCAACCCAAGAAAACCTCAACTGTATGAAAAAAAACCATAAGAAAAATTGTCATTTTTTTCCCACCAAAACAAAAAAATCACAAGGAGAAATATTGCCTTAATATCATCCCTACTCAGACTTTTGGCCTAGGTTAAGAGAGAATGGACAATGCAATATTCTCATTATATGTGTTATTTTCAACTCACAGTGAGGGAGTTCCAGTAATATTTTCTCAGTATTAATCAAAGATTAATTTTTCTGGCTTCTATTTCAAAACAGCGTGTGTACTTGAAAAATAAACAAAAAACCATCTGTTTTTGTTGTCACTAAAACTCAAGAACTGCTTTTCTACTAAGACAGAAAATCCCTAAAGAAGTCTTGTACCTGACTTTTTATATCCTAAATCCCTATGGTGGAATGACTTGCTTCCAAAACAGTTTAAAGCTACTGTTGGTTTTCATAGAACAGGGTTACAATAAGCACAGACTCTTTAAGAAAACTGAACATCTCTACTGTATTGGAAAGTGTCCCAAACCATTGTTTGCCACAAGGATGAGATATTCTTAGACCAATTCCTGTCCCGTCACCTCTTGCTCTAGCTTCTCTTGCTACCATTTTACAATAATACCATAATAATAATACTATGGTTCAGCATACTGGGATATAATAGTATTTTAGACAAGTACAGTTTGAACATGAACAAAATATTGGGTGCAGAGTCTGACACCTGAAATGTGTGTGTATTTGAATCCTGCAGCTATAGATCATCAAAAAAAATAGTCAAGAATTTCTAGAATCCTTTTCCTTTAAGGATATCAAGTAGGATGTGATCCTACTGCAAGCAGTTACCTTAACCTTTTGCTCTTATGAAGCAGAGAAGAAAACTGGGAGCTTGGACAGTCTGCGGAAAATCAGAATTTCCCTGGGATGTTCACTGTTGGTCAGAGGGCTGACAAATTGCTGTTGCCTTTCAGTGTCTCACTGGAAGAATCTTTTGATAAAGATCAGCTTTATAACACCCGATTTGGATACAGAGATTTATCCAACAGAGGAATATTTGCTTTTATAGTGTATATTTTTCCAACTGGCATACCATCAAGGTAGTCAAAGCCTGTCACAGCTGTGAATAGCCTGCCTGACTTTGCACTCGCAGCTGTCACTATGAATTCAGCAACTGAAAAAGGGGACAGAGAATCTGCACAGAATCCAGGTAACAGAAGAAACAAACCCTTTTGAGGGTCACTGATCCCCAGGGATTTCTCTTCTGCCATTGTCATGTGTCTGTTTGAAAGCCTTGATTGCAAACTATTTCCTAGTACCAGTCTGAACAGTAATCCAGGAAAACATCAACAGGAGTGACTGGAGCTTTATACAAAGCTTGAGGAGGGTGAATTGTCAAACACAAATATAAAGCAATAAGGCTTGAGCTCTTTCAAGAAACACGGCTTCATATGAACAGTGAGAAATACAGAAACTATTTGCCTAGATTATCTGAAAAACGCTGGGGACTCCAGAAAGCAAGCTGTCTTTCTGAATAAAAGATCTCGTCATTAATGGAAAAAGTTGCCTTTAGCAGACAAACTCTTTGCAGTAAATTGATACTGATTTTTTTTTTTTTTTTTTTTTCACCATTCTCTGTATCTGTTCTCTTTGGAACTGAGTTATATCAGAAATCAGTAATATCAGTGTAGAGGTTTGCCCATACTTCAGTCATGATATATTAGCTGTTCAATATTAGTCTGGGTTATATCATTAGTACAAGTATGCACATCTGAGATACGTTATGAAATATGAAGCAAAAGCAGTCAACCTTTTTATTAATCCACAAATTATATATGTGATAATACTTTTTGTTTGTTTGCAATGATTTAGACAAAAGTATTATTATTTTAGTACTAACCAGGTACCAGTTTAGGACACAAAATGTAGCACAGCAAATCTAGAACCTCAGTTTCTTGCAGTCCTGAGGAATGGGTGATATGGAGAAAAGGAAGAATTTAAAGAATATTCTTTATTTCATAGATTAAGTGCTCAGAATTTTTGAACGTCAGGTCCCTTCAGCAATCAAGCCCCACTACAGTGGAGTTCTTAAAGTGTTTGAGTACCTGCTGCTTAGCATATAAAAGAAAGAGGCAATATGCTAGTGAAGTTACTGATACAGTTACAGAAAAAATGCTTAAACCACAGAGAAGAAATTCTAGAACAGATTTAAAGTTTACATGTACAAACTGGCAGCTCATGGGAGAGGCCAGTCATGCTCAGAGGCAAACCAAGATCTGGAGGATAACCATGGCCAAGAGAGATGGTTCTTCTGTGAGCAGCCAAAGGTACAGACACAAGCTTGCTCAAAAGAAAAAAATGCCTGGAATATATCATGATGGGACAGAGAAAGGGGATTAAAAAATGTTGAAACAACCATCAATCAAATGTTCACAAAAAATGAACACATTCTACATTGTTATCTACCCACTGATAGAATCATGGATAGTCTTGCAAGTTTGCTATTGTAAAAAAAAATCAAAGTTTCATCCTTTAAATCTGATAGCTGTGTGAGCTTGATGCCTTATGGGACTACCTAAAATCAGAGGCCAGACAAAATTAAGACAATAAAAAGCAGTTATATTTATTGAAGGGCCTTCAGGTACATTTAGGGCAGATGAAGCCCCCCAGAGGCCACACCCAAAAATGGATGACGGGTCACAGGTTTTCATACTTTTATGAGTTTGGTCCATTTGCATACTGGTGGTTAATCTTCCAATTACAGCTTCAGGTAATGAAGTCATGACCCCAAGTTTGCTCCCCGCCGACTCACTTTTGTTTGCATTTCTTGGGGTCTTAGACAGTAAGGTGTCCTTGATTCCCAGACCTAGAGAGGAATTGTTTTGTCTGACCAAAAATGTGAGAACAGTAGCTAACACTCTATATGGAGTTTAGAGTTATACACTAAAGAATTGCAGGATCACAAATATATGAAAAATATGAAAGCTAAAATCCTACGGCATCAAGCTGATGTGTCTGTCTGACAGGTAAACCTTCAATTTTTTCTCTGCATTAATATAGAGAAACATTCTATTAAGTTCCAAATTTCAGTTAAATCTGAAAAACCATAGTATTGTCTGACAATGAAATAGAAGTATAAAGTCCCGGAGAATGTGCTAGTGAAGGAAATAGGAAAAATTAATGCCTTTCTTTTAATGTTCTTTTCTTTTGACTACATTTATTTCACTTTATGAAATTATATTTTTAGCTGCAGATTAATTTCATTTGCAGACATATTTAATAGGTAACTGAGTGCCAAAATTGATTTCAGTTTTTACACTGACTTGGAATTCAGTTCCTTTATTTCTGGATGCATGAGTATGAGTTGAAAGGTGCTGGATAACAGAGGACATTTAATTTTCCTACAAAATATGAAGCCTTCTATACACTGCAGAGCACTTCAAACTTCAGGATCTGGAAGGCATCCCAAATTATCTGAATGGCATATTTCAGGTTTTTTATTGTAGCAAGGGGGAAGAACAGACAGCAGAGGGGGGGGGGAAAAAAAAAAAAGATGAGAGACTCAGAGATTGCTGAGGGTTGGAAACATAAACCCTGGCTTGAAGGCAGATCACTGACCAAGAAAGAAAAGAAACCACAAAAAAGGCAGAGTCCATCCTTAAACCATTCTGAGATTGTAGGAAAAAAAGTAATTTAGATATAAAATGGGACACTATAATACAAATTCTTTGATCAGGATTCCATGCAGGGACTTTTGTAATACAGAATGACTGTTCCTTTATTCAAATCACATCTCCTGGAATCTGTAGCACCTTCTAACCCATACTTATCCCTGCAGATGAGCTGCCTTGAAGTAGTAGACACTGACAGTGGTCATCTCCCCTCCATGCTGTTGCATTCCTGCACTCTCTTTGGGGGTCCTTCTTTGGAAGCACAAAACTCCAAACACACATCTAATCACACTCTCACTTTTGGATAGCTGCATCCTGCTCTCTGTCCGTGGTGCTCTGCAGGACACAGGTTCTCCTTGGTCACTGTTCTCTGCTTGTCCCATTCAGCTGTCTTCCCAGATCCCCCTGGAGATGTTCTGAGATTCTGATGGACTACAATTCCCTGGGTGCTGTCTTATGAGGGAGGGCAGGAAATTCACCCAGGAGATGCAAGATGTGTCAGATTGGAATAGACCACTTCTCTCTAGGGAGACACATGACAGAGGTCTTACTGCAAAACAACACAACTCTTCTCCTTTCTGCTGGACCTCAACAAGAGGACCAACTCCCAAAACAATCTGAAAGACCAGCTGTTCGTTTGACTCTTGCCTCTAGCACTGTTCAAACCATGTGCTTGACCACGTCATCTTGGAGAGGGAGCTTGGTTAGAGAGCATGTCTCTGGGTCCTGAAGAGGTTGAACAGCTATCAACTCTTGCTACAAGTTATCACATTAATTCTGTGAAGTTACCTTTAGCATGCATTACAGACCTAGTGTCTGACAAGAACAACATAATTGGTTTATCTCCAACATAATTGGCGTGTGGTCTCCCCACAACATTTCAATGATCCTAACTCACCACTGTAGACTTTACAGAAGTCTTCTTTACCATTTAGAGGCAGAAAGTAGAGTAGCCAGAGTGAGCTACTGGTGTTTTCTGCTGCTCTTTCAGTGGAGGGAAGTTGCTTAGTCTTAGCCCAGTTACTGGTTCCAGTTTAAAAACCCTACTTCATGTTTCAGAAGAAAGCTGAAAAACTAGCAATCATAAATTTGTGTCATCTGTTCAGGTATCCTCTCATTACACAGGAAGCCAAAATTTCATGTGTAAGAGAAAAAGTCATCTGTCCAGGTGTGAATTAAAGTGGGGATGGAAAAAAATTAAAGTAACTCCCTTCCTGACAATATTACAGAAGAAAAATCTTCCAAAGCATGGAATTTCATTGTCCGTGACTTATCAATAAAGACTGCTTTGGATCCTTAGCAAAGAACTTTATGCTGAGCTTCACTGAAGGATGTTATTTATTCTTTCCTCTGCTCCCTGTCTCTGAATCTCTTTCTCTCTCTATGAATGGACTGTGAGTACATTATTCACTGCTGGTGCCTGTGAAAAGAAATTCTATTATGAAAGTTAAATCAATTACCTCTATCTATATACGCTTCTCTGCTAATGTCAGAGAGTCGTCTTCTCTCAAGTCAGTCACAAGTCTGGTAGATGGGAGAGGAGAGAACATTTACAAACATTCACAAAAGACGTTATTGTCTCCATTGTGATATTCATGCAAACCACTCAGTGGCTCAACTGGTCATTCAATTTCCTTTAAGTTCTTTGTCTGGACTTCTTTCCCCATGGTGCTGACATTCATATTCTCCTTAGAATTTGTTAGATATTTATTGTGAAAGAATTCAATTCCATTCCAGACTTCACTAAAGATGTAAGCAGAACATTCACAAACTTGTGACATTAAATCAGGACTACTGTAACAAGAGTGCAGAGATCATCATCACACCCTAACTCTTTAATAAGATGTATTTTGGAATTTTTCAGATAAATGTTACAGTTTTGTTGCTCATTTAACATCGGAAGAATCAATAAAAAGCTGCCTACTAGAAGCTTGAAATCTTGCTGGAACCATTTCCTGCATTCCACTGATAAAAAAGCAACCAACCAATCAAGCAAACAAAAAAGAGGGTAGAGCTGACTAGACTGGACTGCAGCCTGCGAGAGTGGATATTCACCCACAATATTTCCCACTCTCATCAACATCCTTCAGCTCACCCCAGCAGAAGTGGAATGGGCTTGTGCATGTATTAAAGGACTCTTATGTATAGTCCTGTTGTCCCAGCTATTAGAATGGGTTACATCCCATAATTTCAGGCTCTGGAGAAAATAGCTTTGATAAAAGTTGTTGATTGAGATCAAAAGTCTTTGGTTGATCCCTCTTTCTGTGTGTTGAGGGAAAGTATGGTTTCTGCATGAAAAAAGCTTTGTGAGAAGGTATAAGCACTCTGACACTTTCTGATTTGCCCCTCTGCCCCCTACACATGTGCACATACAGAGACACACATACAGACTTTCTCTGCACTGCCCCTGGCTGCTCCAAAATCTTATAATAAGTGGTTTCACAGCTCATGGTTTTGCCTGCTTCATGCACACAGGTGGTTACAAAGTTAATAGAAGTGCCTTCAGCATTTTTTGTTTCTTAGCAGGACTTTTCTTGAGAAGCAATATGTATGGCAGTATGTGGAGGGGGGTGTTGATTTTTCTTTTTTCCACTTTCAAGTCTTTATAAGCTGATACTGGAGTGAATGTATTTTATCTCTTTATCTTACGTAATTTGTAAGGAAGACGGCCTCGGCAAGATTTGAAAGCATTTCTTTTCACCTCTTTTTTTGTTCTCTTTTAATTTAATAAATTTGCCCTTTTTTTTTCCTCTTTTTCAATTTTCTTCTGCTCTTCTCATAATTTTCTTTCTAATTATTTCTAAAATGTCATGAGTTGCCTTCTAAAATTAATTGGTCTCCCACTGTTTCCCCCACTTTCCCGTCCTACATTTACAAGGTTCATGTTTCCACTTTCCTCCCTTTGCTTTGTCCTGTGGAACAAATAGCTTACTTGTTATGGCACTTTTTCTTCAAGGCTTGGGGCACTTCAGCTAAATTTGTGTTATGACACTGTAGAGCTCTATAGGCTCAATGTGTGTTACGACTTTCTGAAGAGCAGTGCACACTGAATGTGCCTCCTGTTGTTGCTGACAAAGCAAAACAACAGTGCTAGAAGCCTGGATTTTACAAGACCAAGGAAAACCTGTTTGACAGAATGCAGGAGCCAGTCTTTTTTTTTTTTTTTTCTGAAAGTTTCAGAATCTGTATGGGTTCATTTAAATTAAATACACATTATTATCTATGAAGACTCCTTAAGAAAATTTGGTAACTTATTTTTCTGAATATGTAGGGGCTGAATTCTTCAGAAAACTCTGTCCATTAACACCACAAATGAAGGATCATTTTTTCCACTGCACTTCCCTGAAAGTCCATACATACACAAGTCTTTCAGAAGAGATTTATTTGCACTAAAACAGTGTGGTTGTAAAAACAAGCCACACATTAAAAAATTCACAAAAAATAGTGCAACAGTAATCAGGGGACTGTGTCTTTAGACGTGATATAGGAAATGTGGAAAGGTGATAATCAAAGAGTAGCACTGTAAAATGTACCACCAGTTCATTTTTTTTTCTTTAAAACTGCTATAATGCTACTTTTACACACACTTACTTCCTAAGTTTAGTCCACCATATCCATATTTCTGGTACTTATTTTTGTATGGATGTTATAGCCTGAAATTCTTGTATAGATGGTTCCAGATGTAGCTGAGAAGTCTAAAACTACACAGAGTCTAGTTTTCCTTTTCGGTGGAGCATATCATGTCTGAGCCTATACAAAATCTCTGCACAACTGAGGTCTGAACATTTTCTGGTTTGGACTATGTTGAGAAATTGCAAGGCTGTACAGAGAATTTGTTAGGTGTCAGTTCAGCTGTGTCCATTTCAAAACAATAAGTGGACACACCACTCTCCTGTTGAGGTAGCCATCACTCTTAGCATGTTACAAAGTGCCCCTTATCTGCTGGTGAGGGTTGATATGGAATGTCCTATGGCTGCAGCATCCCATGGTGGGGCGTGAATGGGAGGTGTGGTGTGCACATCTTGCAGTGCAGCTTGTGCCAGTCAACACTTCCCAGCTTCAGACATCCACAGACAACTCCAAATGGATTTCTCTGTAAAGTTGGGTCTGCTGTGTATGGATACACTGCTTAGTAATTTGCATATAAACAGAACGTCAGCTTTCTGTAGAAACTGGACTGACCCTATTACTGTTACATGAAATGCATTTACTAAACATTGTTTCTTGATATTTTGTAGAATGTTAAATATAGCCATAATTACTAATCGCAAAATCTAATTTTATGCTTGAATTGAGCTACTGCACAACAGGGTTTTTTTTTTAATTCACAAGACAGTCATTTATTATTTGGCAAATTAACATCTCTCATATTTTTCAACATTCTTTTGCGGCAAGAGTCGCATTTAAAATTATTGATTATTCTGCCCAAAGAAAATTCCAGGATGGATTTTTGCATTACTGCTGTTGCCTTTCCTGAACGGTCTGATACAAGATCACGTGAAGTCACATTTTTGGAGGAATCTTCTTTGAAAACCTTTGTCTTATAAATCAATGCAGTGCTCTTAGCCTCCAAACTGCAAATCTTTGAAAACGTAAAACTTCACCTGCTTAAAACCATGCAACCACATTTAGAGGAAGAATTGATAATGTGTTAAATCACTTATTAAGAATAATATTTCCTTTTATTTCTTCACTAATAACCTAATAAACAGAGACCTGCAATATACTCAATCAGTTATATATAGAATAGAACAATTTGTATATGTGTAGATATTTATGCTTTCCTGTTTTGTCTTGTTACAGTCTATCCAGCATGTAATGCCTTTCATATACAGAAAACATATTTAACAACTACATTTTTCAAAATATTCTCCTAAATTAGTCATTTACCCAGAGAAACAAGGATCCCTCCTTGACTGGTATATTACAAAATACTAATGAGATTTAGTCTTAATAAGGATGAGAGCTTGGAGACCACCAAAGAATAGGTTTCCTTGGGACAGAAAAAAGTGTTTCTTAACCTCTAAGACTGTTTGAAACTTATTGTCAAAGAAAATATGATATTCAACTTAAGATCATGATTCTCAAATTAGGAATGTAATTTAAACGTATATTTTGATACAGAACCAAATGCCAGAGTTAGTGGAAGATATGAGGTTCTCTATCAGTTAAGTCAACAACTGGATGCCCTTGTCAGCTAGCTGAGTAAGATGCTGAGATAAGGATGAAAATTTTGCAGGATTGTTTATCAGTCAGTTTCATGCAGAAAATCTCTCTGCATGGTCTACCATTTTTAACAGATGTGCTTTATGATTCTAGATGAGCTATGGAAGTCCCAAATTACAGGTGAATGTGCAAGAGTCCCTAACTCCTAAAACCAGAAAGATTCTTAATAGAAAAAATTACATGAAAGTGTTGAGTTCTACTTTTAATTAGAAATATATTTAAGCCTGCAGTGCAACTCAATGAAAAGGAAAAATTGCTTGCTGACATAAAGCAACTCCAAACCACCCATGCTCATGTAGGAGAGTACTCTATTTCCATAATATTGGGAGACTGACTCTGTTTTCAAGGATGTTATTCAAATTTAAAGAATTAGTAGAAAATGTTATAGTATCAGAGAACGAGAGTCTGTAATAGGAAAGAATGGGAAGGACAAAAAATATAGTTGTGGAGGTTAATCCACAACAAGAACAAACACATGTCCTTGGACAAAATACCTTAGCAGTTATTACAATAATAAGAGGTGCTATTGTAGATTAGAGCCAAGATTTCAGACAAGGTCCATTACTGAAAATAAATCCTCAAAACCACAATGAAGTAGAAAAAAATAATGAATTTCTGAAGCAATAAAAACATTCAATAAGTTAACCGATGACACAACTTTTTATAGCATGCATTACAGTAGTACATGTATTTAGAAATTGAACTGGGTAATACCAGTATCAGAACACCTTTTAAAACAGAAATTTCAATTTTTTTTCAATAACACTTGATCCAAATGTCCATTCTTAAGCTTTAAGCCTTAACTCATTACTTAAAAAATTAACATTTTATAGCTAATTAAATAAATATTGGAACATTTCTTCTCGGAAATTTAAATTCACTATTTTTAATTGGCATTAGAAAGTTTGAAAGACATTTAGGTTTTGTCACATATTATACATGCACACCTATCAGTTATTGGAATAATCGGCAGTGAATTGGAAATACACAGTTTGGACGCTCCCATAACACTGTAGAAACAGGAGTGCTATCCCTCATCGGAAACAAATATGGCAATAAATATTGAGTATAGCATCACTTCTTGCATTTTGATAGGTACTTGATAATTATTTGGAGCCTAAAACTGACAGATAAATATTTATCAGTGATTTAAGGAACAGAGAAGACCATTATGTTCTATTCAGTTTGACATTCTGTGCAACAAAGGTCACGGATCTTCACTCTGAGAAAATATATATTGGAGATTTGACTACTAGAGAATACGGATTTATTACTTTGTGACAGATTATTTTGGAAGGACAGAAGTGTTAAAGAATATTATATTAACATGTGATACATATTAGAGATACACAGCTATTTCAAAGTTACAAATGCACTGTTGCACTGCCATGGTCATAGTTGATGGTAATTAATGCAAATCTTATTAGCCAGAAAAAGTCTTGTGATAGTTTTGACCCTGGGAAAAAAGAACTACTTATACCCACAGGCATGACCTACAGTGAAGGTAAAAGATACCAAGAGGCAACTGTAATCTCAGGTCACAGAATGAATTCACACAATTCCAGCCCTGACATGAAGAGAGGACATAATGAAACAGGCTTGACTAACCTCAATCTGCATCAAGGATCTGGTTGGGATGAGGAAATAAACTATACCTATTTTATCCAATCAGGCTTAATGAGACAAAAGAAGTCTGCAGGACTAGAACTGTAATAAAGTTCATAAACCTGCTGGGCATAATCACAGTGAGTTACAAATGGATTAAAGACCAAATGACTGTTCTGAAGGGAAAGAAACATAATGCCACACTTGAAAAAGATTACCAAGAACATGACATTCAGTATTTGTTCTGAGCAGATCAGCAGTATCATTAATTTGATAGCTATGGCACAAATACTTTTGGCATTGTGTAAAAACACAAATCTGCATCAGCTAATGAGAGAATTGTTGGAAGGTTATTTGGGTACTACAAAAATATTTTTCCCATAATGTATTTCCATTTGAGTGTACTTCTATGAAATTATTATAATTAGGGTCAGATATTTTGCTACAAAATTGAAATTAAATTGCCTTAATGTAATTTGCAAAGTCAGATTCTGGGTATTGGTTTTTACCAACTGCCAGGCAGAATTAGTGCATTCTGACAAATGAAAAAAATGCCGTACTCAGAGTTCTCTAAAACTAACCATGGAGAAACCACAGGGTTTGCTACATCAATGAACAGAATACATTTATAGGACATTTTATTATTTTTTTTTTCATTTACCTCCTTACCCCAGCACCATTTTGAGTGAAGCAAGAAAATGAACACTCCTTGCAGGAGAACCGAGTTCATAACTGTCACAAAACACTGGAAGTCAGCATGATAATGAGCCAATTTGTGTGGAAATGAACTCATTAATGCTAATGTTTTGCTGACTCCCAACTGATTCACAAACTCCTTAACAAAAATCAAAACAGAAGAAGGAGGGGAGACTCATGAATTTTGGAAGTGTTGCATGAAGAAACAAACGTGTCTCTTCCTTATTCATATTCCAAATTCAGTGATCTACTCTCTGCTCTGATCATCCTATCCCAGAATGTAGTCTGGGGAGTATCAGTTTGTACAGAAGATATTACAGCTGAATTGTAGAAATACCCACTAGGTAGAAAAGAAATTATTGATTGCTTCCAATTTTTAATTCTTTTCTAACAAAGCTATTCTTTACTTTCAAATGAATAGGCTTTCCAACCTGAAGAAAACAGGAGTTTTTTATATAAAAAATCTCAAAGACGATTCTGGAATATATTGATTCTCATGCAACACTTCAGATATATATACAAATCTGTCCTTCATGCCAATGATGCTTTTACCAAGGTAAATTCCTTGTAGAGTATACCAATATCACCAGTAATTTCTGCATCTAACCCACATATTTCAAATTCACCATACTTTTTGTCCCCTTAAAATAAACCCACAAAAAACCAGGGAACAGCTGAGCTACAAAGGGAAAACATGAAGTTTTGTTATCTCAGAGGAGCATTGAGAGTTTTATCACTACGATAAGCTGCGAAATACTAGAAAGCTTCTACTGCAAAGCATATTCGAAGAGCTGGAGTTCACAAGGTATGTACAGTTCAGATAAATATCTCAACTCTTAACTCCAAAAGATTAGACTGTAAATCTTGCTTGAGTGCTTGAATAAGGAACTGCAGAAGTGCATCACATGAAGTTACAACTATTTTATGAAGATTAGAATAAAATTTTTAAAGACTCATGAAGATAAATTTGCATTGAGTTTATTTTTAAAAACTGATATTTATTAGATTAGGTTAAGGTGATACAGGGTTCAATTAACATGTAATAATTTATAATTATTTTATCTACTCTAATTCATACTTAAAGGCTCTAATTAATTAAGATTTTAGAAAATCATTCTTCTTGATTATGCCAATTACTTCAGTCAAAATTGCATTACCATTTATTTTTATAGGACCATAGTCAGTACAATTGTATTTCTTTGCTACTGAGCTACATACCTAGCAAGGAAGAGAGATAAATTAATTTAGCAAAAATAGACTTCTTTTATTTCCTAACAAACAGTCAACATTTATAATAATTTTCTCAATGTGACAGCTATACAGTGATGCTACCTTTTACAGAAGCTATACAAATTAATAGTCTTTTATGGGTTTTAGCTGGTTGGTTGGTGTTTTTGTTTCTGTTTTGTGGCGTTTTCTTGCATCAAAACACCTTGAGTGAATCAGAATTCTTTGACTTCATATCTGAATTGAGAGATCTCGGAGCATGACCACCTTCTAGACAGAAACTTAGAATTACCAAACAGTTCTTTATCTTTTTGCTAAGGTAAAATATCACACTTTATTTTTCTTTTCTATTCAGCTTAGAAATTCCAAAATTTTCAACTTGTTGATGATCTAAAGGAAGAGAATTAAACAGTGTAGTTAGGGGAAGTAAACAGCAGTGAAAAATTACATATAACTTCATTTATTTTTTCTGTGGTTTCTTAAGGCTAGTTTTTAATGATTGGTATAACAATCATTAGTACTGAACTGTTGTGCTGCTGAAAAGTCACGCCAGAAAACATTCTGACCCTGCAGCATAGCTCTGAGATAACTGAGCTAATTTTAAGCAAGTAGTACCATAAAGTGGATAAAAGAGCACATCCAGGGGTCCATAAAGGCTGTTATTTTAATTATCAAAATAAGTTCATTTTGCTCCAATGGAGGCATCTCTCTACTATTATATTTTGTTTACATACCTGAGAAGTATTTGAGTCCTACTTATCCCTGTTCTTTCTCTTTCACTCAAGAAGAGTAATCCAATGGCAACTTATATTCACACCAATCAACATTACCCATTGAGCACACGACCTTCTCTCAAGATTGCTGTTTTTAAGTGGCAACAGGCCCAAAACCAAGTAGGTTGAAAATCATATTACTTGTGCTGACAATTTACAGTTAGTCCTTGCCACTAGACCTCTGAAGACCTTTTCCTGGAAACTTGGGTTTCCCCACCACTTGTATCATGTGACAAAAGACCAGCAGAAGGAAAACGTAGTTAAAAGTCACTAGTGTACTGCAGACAGAGTAGGGAGCATGGTTTGCAGCCTGTTTTCTGCCCACCTCCTTCTTTAAGAAGAGGGAATTTTTGGAAACTGTAACAGGATGATAATTTTGACAGCAAAAACATCTCCAAGAGCAGAGAGTTGCAAAGGGTCGCCTGTGTGCAAAAGTGGTTTACTCATGAGCAAACACTATCAGGAAATACTTTTCCCCCAAAGTGCTCTCATTGTAATTCTATCTATCAATACCAGGTGAATATGTGACCACACACTTTATTCACTCAGCAACAGCCAGGTAATGATCAGAGGCTTTATGTTATTTTTTCCAGTTCTATTTGTATGCTGTGTGCCATTCAGCCTTTGCAGCATAGAATGGGTGAAAAAAAAAAGGCTATATTTCATTTCTGGGAGCTTCTGAATTCTACTGCATTTCAATGAAGATTCACCTGCACATGGAGCAGATGATCTACAAAAGCTTATTTTGCACAGCTGGAACACATTAAAATATAAAATGTTATTTCAATGATCAGTCTCTCCCCTGTGCAGAGAAATATGTTCCAGATAAGCTTCAAAAACACATACTTTAGCACCAGAGCAGATACAGCAGTTTATGCAGATGGATAAAAGAACTATAATAATCTTGTTAGGAGAAGTTATATCATAGATGGAATTTCTTTGGGTATTTAAGCGTTTATTTATAATCTTCATAAATCACCTGAGCAGACAGTCCAACTTTGAAAAGCTTAAACTTGCTGACAAAACAAAACTGCCAACAGTGAAAAAAGTAGAACCAAGAGTTAAGTGAGCAGTTCCCACTCTAGACAGAGAAAATAATTGGATTATTA
This sequence comes from Struthidea cinerea, assembly GCA_013397865.1. Classification (NCBI taxonomy): domain Eukaryota; kingdom Metazoa; phylum Chordata; class Aves; order Passeriformes; family Corcoracidae; genus Struthidea; species Struthidea cinerea. The sequence continues at coordinate 210,478 of VZTI01001512.1, forward strand.
CGTGCACCAGATGACTAATGTCATATTAAAATAGTATTGAGACATCTGAAAATCACTGATTGCTTAAAAAGAGGAAAAAGGGGCACAGCATGAGCTCTGTCTCTCACCATTCCCCCCCCATCAAGGGGTTGGGGGTGGGTAATATTCTGTGAGGGCCAGAACCACCAGGCCAGCTGACCCAAATTAATCAAAGGGATACTCCATACTATATGACATCAGCTCAGATATAAAAGCTAAGGGAGTGAGGAAGAAGGGAGGGCAGGAGGGGGGTATTTGTTATTTTACAGTGTTTGCCTTCTGGAGCAACTGCTCCTGCTGAAGCCCTGCTTTCTGGGAAGTGTTTGAGCATTGCTTGCTGATGGGAAGTAAAGATTAATTTTTTCACCTTTGCTTATGCACATGCAAGCTTTCACTTTTTTCCTTCTTTTTTCTTTTTATTTAGTAAACTGCCTTATCTCAACCCACTAGTTGTTTTCCATCTTATTTTTCTCTCTCCTGTCCCACTGGGAAGGGGAGTGAGAGAGAGGCTTGGTGGACACTTGGCACCCAGCCAAGGTGAACCCACTACAGTGACTACCATTAACATATAAACAGAGAGAGAACAGAAACAGAAGTTTTGTCTCTGTCCCTTTTACCTGCTGTTAAAGAATAAACATCTGTCCGTTTGACACAGAGTATTGTCAAAGGAAAAGCCAGGTGAAAACCTCAGATACACTAAGCAAAAATCTTTTTAGTATAAACCCTTTTTATTTGCTTGTATTTAGAAGCATTCAGATACTCTTTCCCTTATAAAGACTTTATATTCTTCTAAACTAAATGCAAAATTATGTAACCAAATTAATTTAAATAAATAAATAAGACACACACCTCATTCATCTCTGGTGTTTTCAGAATTACAAGAACAAATCAAATTTAGATTTTGAAAATATCAGAAATTATATTCCATCCACATAAAATACAGCCTTCTGAATCTGCTCTATAACTCCGGTTGTTTGACTGAAAAAAAACCCACCACCCTTTACAGAAACATTCAATTAAACAATTTTGTTTACACTTAGAAAGACCTTTACCTTGTACCTAATTAATTTAAACTTGTCTTATACAGTTCTTGAATAACAATCCTTAAGACATATTTTAAACTAAGGATGATAATGGACAATCAATGGAAAATCCTCTCTAAGGATTTTCTTACATAGAGAAGATCATTTGCAGAAATCTAGGATGTAGATTTATAGCAGAGTCATCACGTCTCATTAGTTTCACCTGCAAACACTCAGTCCTCTGTACCCATGGGGTGTCAGACCATACTTTGCAAGTGGAGTAAATGGCCCCATGAGAAAGGCACCTAGTAGGTAGAATAACTTTTCAGACTGGCAGTCAGTAGTGAGCCTCTGTTTGGCCTGTACTGCTGAACTATATTGGACAAAAATGGGTAGAAACAAAATTCTCCCCAAATTGTGGACACTGCAGAAATGTCATCGTCTCCTCAGAGAAGTTCTCTGGGCCATTTATGTCGCATATAGATGGTCACAAGTTCATAGGTTGACTGCATATTTTGGACAACTGTTATGGTTACGGGGATGAGTCTTTTCTGACTAATTTTTCTTAACTTCTTTATATCTGTGTAGGCATCCAGGGATGCCAGAAGTAAAAAGACCAACCAACCAACCAACCAAAAAAACCAAAAAAAAAAAACAAAAAAAAAAAAAAAAAAAAAAAAAAAAAAAAAAAAAAAAAAAAAAAAAAAAAAAAAAAAAAAAAAAACCAAACCCAAACAAGGAAAACAACAACAATGAAAAAACCACAAGCAATCTTCATTCTTTTTTCTATATTCTCCCCCTTTCTGTAAATTAATTCCCATATTGCATTCTTCATAGTGAATTGAATGATGTCTGCCATTTCCCCAGACTTAATTTTCTACAGAAATGCAAGATAAAGGTGGAGGCAAAAGGGGAAATAAGCATCTAGTTATAACTGAATCTACAGACCTCCTTCATTTCTTCAGGAGTGTTCAGCTGTCTGAAGTTTATCATAGTAGCCAATGATCAAATACCAGCAGTCTCCTTAGGTGATACTTAAGGATTAAACAGATACTCTAAATCACAGCCTTCTTATGGATTTTGATGCCTAAAGCTGACACTATTCTTCATCAAGATTCCACCTAGAGATCTATAATCCTCCCATTTGAGCTCATTTTTCCCTTTAAAATCTTTCTAGCCTTGGCACAACCATAAGGTGTGGCAACAAGGATCTATTTAGGCTCACTTTATTTACTTAGTCCTTTCTTCCTTGATATGAAAACAAGAAAACTTCACAATGACTAAAAGTGTATTTCAAAGGACAAAACTATACAAACAGAAAAGCTATATTGAACCTAATATACTGATTGCCCTTCTGTGAAACCTGTGCTATTCACAAATACAGTCCTTATTCCCCATTTCAGAAATTACCAACAGGACATTGATTTTAATGGAAGTTATGATGTAAAAATTGTACACATTGAGAAAACAATTGTGTTTTCCAACTGTGTTTTTCCGTTGCTCTTCTATGAGACACTGAAAATCACTTTTCCTCTAGTCAAATGAACCAGGAGGTTCCCAGGTCCTTCTGAGACTTTGATCTCATCCTATTTTGTATTTCTGAGGCATGATTTACTTCTTAAAATCACTTGCTGCTACTATTAAATCAGTTTAGGTTTTGCTCTGAAATGATGTCACTATCAAGAATAAAATATAGACTGTTTTTTTCTTTTAATTTACCAGAAGCAACTATGAATTAACTGTAATCTTTTCTTCTCTTTCAATCATGGTCTACTAAGGTAAATAAACTAAAATAATTAAAAAAAAATATCAAAATAAATATTTCAATAATACTGTGGTTTGATTTTTTTAAAGTAGTTTTATGAAAAGAGTAAATTTTAACAGTGGTTAAAAAATACCTTTTTTTGTGCAAAGCTAATCTCACTTTGTTTTTAATTTGGTTTAGCAAAATTGGAACTTATGATGTGTAATTTCCACTCAAAATCTATCCATAAGTAATTTAGTTTAATTTGTAAAACATCACAGTCAGATTTCAAACTGCATAACAGCCATTACGTGTTTCTTCATTTTTTTATAAAACAAGAGAGATCACTTCCTAAAGAGAAAGAGGAAAAAAAACAACCACCTGCTAATGAAAATTATTGTATATGGTTATGGTAGAACTCAGTTAAAGCCCTGTAGTTTACTGTAGGAAGAAGAGGTCAGCAGATGATAGCATCCACATTCTGTTGTGGCCACACTGTTATGCATGCAGTCAGAATCACATGAGGTGATAAAGATAAAAACTCTTAACAACTGCTCCCAAAATAAAGTTGATAGAGTTTCTCAGCCTCAAATGCAGTGTTCCTTAAAACTGCCTGCATTCCTAAACCACAAAATATATCTTAAGAATAACTGAGCGTTACACAGTTCAGAATCTGAATTCACCTGAACAAATTTTATATGCATTAAAATAATTGTAAAAGTTATTATTTATCGTTATTAGAAGTGTTAGATGAATAGCAGCTAATTAGTGTTAAGAAACAAATCATAGCTGTAATTTCTTTTTACTTCTCTAGTTTGAAAATTAATCCTACTAGTTTTCTACTCTGTATTGCTAATAAATAAAGAATTATTACTTTAAGTATCTGGCCTCCATCATACTTTTTTTATATATGAGCAGTGTTTTGTAAAATATGGGGATTGACAGGGAGATGACATGAACATCACTGTAGCCAAGATTTTTTCCTTAAGTTTGTAGATTTTAACCACTAACATTTGAAATATTAAAATGAAGACATTTATAAATTAGGTGTCTTGTAAATGATTTAACATCGGAAGAATTTAAGAAGAGATGAAATATAATTGTTGTTAGTGTCTATTCTAGAAACTGTTAGTTAAATCAATGGGAGTCAGCTTATTGGTTCCAGTAGATTTTGCATAAGTCCCCAAGCTACTCTAAACAACCAGCAAATCAAATTTTATCCTAATGGTTCCCCTCATACTTTGTTTATGCTCAATGTTTATTTTAAACTTCACAAATGAGATTAAACCTTCATTTTAACCAAATAAATGCTGTAGATCTAACTGAACCTTGACTACGTGTTTGCTACAAGTATTTCTAGGAAACACAGACAGTAGTAACAACAAAATTCTTTGTCATTACCTGAGCAGTCACTATGATTGAGTGACAAAATGCAGTCAATGGGTTTGCATCAGTAAGTCACCTAACACACAGGAATGTGCAGGATATTCAGTATACTGTCTTCCTACATCACAAGATCTACAGAAACACCTGCTTAAGTAATTTTATGCTTATTCACTTGGGAAAACAGGCAAAGATTAAAGACTAACAGGCTGTCAAAAGTATTTTTCCTTTACTTTAACATTTGTCGTCCTCTAGCCCTCTGGAAAATAATATCTGAAATCAATAGAAGTCCATTTATTCTTCTGGCTACAGAATGGCCAAGTTTATTTCTTAGTTTGACATAATTAATTAACTAATTAAATATTCTCAAGTGGAGGATTAGAATGGCAGTGGTTGGCCTCAAGCACAATTCATCCTTTTGTTTTAAATCCTTGCAGTACCGGTACATAATTTTGCTATTGACATGTTAGCTATAGCTTAAGGAATTGTGAAAATCTCAAAGAAATTAATTACAACTTCCCATTCAGAGGCTGGGAAGAAAGAGTTAATTAAGTAATAAATAATTTAATTAAGTAATAAATAAGTTAATTATTTTCTCTCAAGTTAAGAATTTTTAGGAATACCTATGAACTTATAATTAATTTAAATTACTGTTACCTACATGATCTGATTTACTGAAACAGAGTTAATTTTTTCACTGAGATTGAAAGAAGGATTTTTTTTTAAATGTTTTGAATTGACAGCTGTATTCCTACACATTTTCCATCAAGGTCCATTTTTTGAGTTTTGAAAAGGCAAGTTTTTAATAAAATAGTCCCGTTTTATAAAATCTGAATGACTGAAATGAGCTAGGGAGTACAAGAGATGGAAGCTGCCCAGAGAGCCTCGGCTGCAGAACTGAATGATATTGTCAAGCACGGGTACAATGGCTTCCATGGGGCACTGTGTTAGGCAGCCACTTGTCACATGTTTCTGCAGTGCAAAGTACATTAGAGACCCAGTCTCAAATGGGTCCCATATATTATCCCAGAACCATAATTGGAATTCTAAAGTAATTCAAGGGTTCAAGCTTTAAATTCATGGATTTCATAAGGAAAAAAATAATCTTTAATTTATTTTTTGCAATCTGTTGCTGTACCCATAAATGTCACTTATCTTACTAACTTGTATTTACTTGCAAGACAATATCCCATACTTTGGCAATTGCTAGCAAAAGCCAGTTCAAGAAGGTTTTTCAAGCTCACACCACTGGATAATTGTATGATATATAATATTAACCTCAAAAAAACTGTAATAAAGAGAAAGGGATTTTCCTTAGGTTTGAGAGCAGCAGGGAGTTATTGATAAACTGGTCACCTGTGATGTAGATCAAAGTTATCCAAGAATGCAGTGAGTTACATATTATTGGCAAGGATATAAAAATACACACAAGATATTCATTAAACAGATATTTTGGAGTGAGTTATTTCCTGAGGTTCATGAGCGGAATGATTTAGGTACCCTGTAAAGAGGCATGGACAGACCATGTTAGTTCAGGCTAGTGAAATGAAAGCTGACAAGACATTATTGAGAGAAATATTAAAGAATAACACAAGTGCACAGTTAAGTAAATCCTGTAATAATATGCAGAAGCATACGCTGATAATGAATTAATTTAATTTAATTAATAATCCACATAAGTAAAAGCTATGACACATTTTAATGGTCTGTGGCACAGAACATGTTCCACTTTCTGAGATCATCTAGGAGTTTTATTTCTGAAATTTACTTTCATTGCAAAAACTTGGGATGTTGTCAACATCCATGGCATTTTGTCTCTTCTTTCTAGAGCATGTTAGAATTATGATTTTTTTTTTTTTTCCCACTACACGCCATAGGTTCATTGCAAAACATAAATTTAGTGTGTATTCTGCAAACTCTTCTACATTCAGATTTCTATTACATGCAGTTACAGAATTTTGGATGGTATCGTACTATTCAGTCCTGTCCTTCTGGGCCAGAAAACTAACTTCCTTGAAAGATTTCCAAACTTGCTCCAGATTGTAGCTGTCTGTAAGTGTATCACCCTGGAAACAAAATCACAATGCTTTCTTCCATTTCACATGTGATGCTAAAAATAGTTAGCAAAAAAACTCACAATGTCTTTCAGTGCATTGAATCTTTGTTTGTTTGTTTGTGTTTTTTTTTATAATTTAGGAAGGTTAAAATGGGAACAAATACAACTAACAATTACTGCAGCTACTCAGCTGAGTTACTGCATTTGCTAGCAATTTTGCTTCATCTTTCAGCCGAATCACTGTTCTGTACTGACAAAGTCAAAATAGCCTTTCCTTACAAGGAAAACAAACCACCTTTTTCTCCTCTGAGCAGGTAGTGAGACTGAACTCAGTTCTTACATAAATGCATTTCAAATGTTTAATTATTTCCGAAATGTATAATGGGAGACGTTAGTGAAAACAGTATTTTGGGAATGGCTGATCATGGCTGTAGAATATGAGGTTACCTGATAGAACCCTTTCAGCCTCCCACGGGCTAAGCTGTTTTGCATAGCACTGCAGCTGCCTTCACAGGCAGATGATCCATCACCGCCTCAGCAGGTGGTATAGGAAATAAGAAACTATGAGAGGGAAAAGGAACAATAATATCTGTAATAATAGCTGCAAAAGAACCCCCAATAATAGTAAGTATTTGCAAGGCAGGGATAATGTGTTCTATCTCAAACTTGCTGAGTTTGCAAGCCTTGCAAGGCTGTATTTTGACACATGCTGAGATTCAAACCATTCAGCAAAGGATAAGGAAAGATATGACTTTCTGCAAGACCTTTTCACAGACCCCAGCGGCAAATTGAATCTATATGCTGATTTAAAATAGACTTAAACCCTTTCCCCACATCCAAAACAGAACTCAAAACTTAAGAAACAATGTTAAGGCTACAAAGATGAAGGTGAATAATTTTTTTATCCATCTCTGTTGGCTTGTATTCCCAGTTTCTTCAAGAAAGTCTCACCAGTACACATTTGCAGAAGGAAGAGACTTGCATTCTATTTTATGCTCTGAATGTGTCAGATCATGATTAGCTCTAAAGGATCCGCTCTACTTTATTCCCTGTTAATTTATCATAAAGCAGTAGCCCAGCAGCCTCATGAGAGCTACACATTCCCATATGTGTGAGAATATAAGAAAGTTGAATTCAGATAAAAGTAGGAAGAAGAGGAAGGGTGAATTCTGTCTTTCCTGAATGGTTTCAAGGATACCTCCAGGAAATATGTTGCTTGGTGTGTCTCAGTTCATTTGCTTCTGTTCTGTGACTACTTCATGGATAATAAAAGAGGCCTATGGAAGGAACCTTAAAATTACTATCTGGAGTTTTATTTCCCTTGCTTGGATGATGAAAGTATTCAGCAGCTTATCCAGAATGCTATGACGTTTTGAAGTCCAGAGGAATTTCAGCAATTACTAGCAGTTTTTCCTCTTGCTGAATTTCATCTTCCAGTGAAGTGATAGTGAACACAAATTCACAGATTATTGTTCCGAGGTTTACAGCTTGGGCCAGGGACACACAAAATTGAGAACTGATACTTTTTAGTTGTACAGTCATTTGAGAGCTTTCTTTTGTATTTGACGATATTTAATTCCATGAAAATTACAAACAAAAGGCAAAAGAAAAACCAAAAGTAGTATCAGTTACTAATGATGTCAAGGAAGATTTGCCTTTGATATGGATATTTGCTTGTGTTATGTGTCACAGGATTGAAAGAAACTTCATACATTGTTTAGTTCATTCTCCAAACCAACATATACATAAATCATTTAAAGTCATTTGGATGTAAAAACTTTAGATGATGAATATTCAAAAATGTCAAGGAAACCTGATCCAGAGCTTACCCAAAGCTATTGCAGAATAGCTTGTGTAAGGAGCTCGTGGATTAATTGTCGTAATCCAGTATTGTTTTTCTGTACTGGCATCAGAGAAAAGTATCTTGGTAGTATTTTGCTGATAACTTCAAAAGAGTAAAAAGAAGAAGAATTCATGAGATACTGATACAGTTTCAACCAAATATAAAAGTTCAGTATAATCTAAACTCCAAAGAAAATCTTCATCCCATCCTTAAATTGAACTTGTTATAGCTGAGATAACAGCTCGCTCTGGTGCTGCACAAAGACTTATTGAAACTGGCAGAAACACTGTCAAAGCACAAAGTCTTGGAGCACAACCCAGAAAGAAAAGGGAGGAAAAGACAGGATAAAGTGCAAAAGTGACCCAAAGCACCTCAAGTACTTACAATGTTGTTTGACAAACAGTTATACAAAGTAGCCTCTGACTTTCATAAAGAAAAAGAAATATACCTTTTTGGTTATTGCTGACTATTCTCTAGTTATGTAGAATTTTTACTTCTCTTTGGCATTGAAAACTTAAAAAACATTATCTTTTTCTCTGGGCATTTCAGAAGAAACCTGCAGTAAAAGCAAGTCACAGTCGGCTGCTTTGGCTGTTTTAGTGACGTGGTGTGATTTCAAACATACTACTTCCAACACCAACTTCTAACACCTGCAATGAAAAGGAGTGGCTGAGACACCAAAAGAAATTACTGAGAAAAACTGAAAATTAAAAGTGTGACTGTATGAAACATTCTAGCGACACACGTACAGGTTAGACTGAGTTCAGAAGACTACATGAACTGCTGAAAAAATATTGCTGCCAAGCTTAAGCACTCCTTTTGAAAGGATGACTAGCCAGATGTAACCCTCTCTTTTTTAATTGTCTGAATAATGCCTGACATTTCCCCACATTCATTCTCTGAGAAAAATCCTGGTAAAAATGAATGAGAGAAATATGAGGGAATTGATGCTGCTACTGAACATTGTGCTGAACAGCCTCCATGCTTGACACCAGCAAAAGTTTGTATGAAAGAACAAGAAGTCATTTGCTTCAGCTCTGAGGCTAGCTGAATTTCAATGTACAGTCTTAGACGGACATTGCTTGGAGAATCAGCTTCCTAATTGTGAGTTGTTATTTGAAGGGGTGGTCTCAAAGACTAATAAAAGGTTCATTAATGTAATAGATTAGATAAATAATGCATCAAAACAAAAGACAAATAGTCTGGAAAAATAGCAGAGTTGCCAGATTGTCCTGGATGAGTGTGTATTTTGTTTTTAATTCACAAAGGAGAAGCAGTTTACAGTAACCAGCTGGAAGAAATGAGGCTAGAATAAAAAACGTAACAGGGTGGCACTTGGAATAATACTTAATCTTTTTTCCTTATGGCAGTAAATTCCATAGCCACTACTGAAGACAGTAACTCTTCTTTGATTATGTGTCACTATTCCGAGAAGCAAAATAAATCAGCTTACACCATTCTGCAGCAGCTGAGGGGCCTATGCTACCTCCCTTTTTATGTACCTGAGGTATAGCTCTCCTCCAGTGCACACAGTGAAAACCCACTTCAACAATATACAAGTAATTGTCTTTAAAATAGCTCCAGATATTTTCAAGATATTAAAATAAAATTATGTCCTTAATCAAGTTATTTCTGTGGTTTATATATGTTCAGAAGTTGAAATTTACATTGGCCACATCCATCTCCTCCAAATGCACGTTTTGAACATTTCTGGGGGCTGAAACTTTTGTAGAGGAGTATTCAATTCTATTTTTCTTTATATTCCTTCTAAAGAAAAAGTCCTGTGATGTATTCATTACAAAGTAAGCCTATTAAAGTGTCAAAGGTTGAGAAATGAGAAATACTGGTACACTCATCAAAATGTTTTTAGTTGGGACATGTTGTGTTATAGTTTAAAAAAAGATTAACTGAAAGGGATTATTTATAGTGACTACTTTCAGATAGACTGATTGTAATTTAACTTGCTTATATAGGATGTTTGGGGGTGTGTTGAGGGGAAGCTGATTAATAAGAACAGCTGTCTGTAATAACCTAGTTTCTTTTAAAAATCGTTACTGTATTTATGTTTCATATCATCATTATTAACAGTGATTAGGAAAATAATCTGATTAAAATAAAATCGATAATACATTTTTATGTAGTGCTCATGGACATTATTTTTAGCTCAGTGGAATGTGTCAGTGTTTGCTGATATTACAAAGTGGAAAGCAGCTCTGAACATTCAACTGTAGTTCTCTGTTAGAGAACTCCTAAAAGATTTTCTGCATAGTCCAGACCAGAAAACCCCTTATATTTACTATGTTTGCATCTCTGTGGTGATAATAATATTTGCCATAAGGTATTTTCTTCAGGAATTTAATTTATGAGTGATAAGTATAGAGTATGACGTGTCAGATCAGCCTTAACTTTTCTTGCAGACAAAGAATTTACTGAAATGAAAAGTTTGGTGAATTTGACTGATGAATTTATACAAAAGGGCTTGTACACTCCTGGCCTCCCTTTCATTAGCACTTGTTCTCCAAAGATATGGGGGGCTTTGACATCACAGGGAAATTGAAGACGGGTTTAATTTTTTTTTTCTCTAATTTTTTTTTTTAAATCAACAGGTTGCTGAGATTAAAAGATCAGATATTCAGATAACCAATATTCTTCAAGTGAGAATGTAATTTATTCATGTTTCTATCTTTTTTTTTTAATAGGAACTTTCATGTTTGTTAATTTTTTTTTTTATTTATACTTGCTGTACTTTTCCCAGCAGCTAAAATTGCCCTTATTTTACTCAAATACCTGCGTATGCAGTCTATTTCACAAATACATAAGTAAGAAAGATTCTGATTTGTTGAATAAGAATAGTAATTTGACTGTAATTAGGGTATAATTTCAGAGCTGTTGGCTGCAGGAAGGAAATGTTGGACCTTCAGAAAAAAGCTTCTATTTATATGTCAAACTTTTAAAAAACAGATATTTTCCTTTATTAAACCCAGACTGTCAGATACCTGAAAAGAATTGTGTGACACAAATATTATCCTGTCAAAGCATCTAATGGAACCCATAATACTCATGTAGTTTCTCTCTTCCCTGAATTGTTAAGGTCCCCAATGATACCACTTGGGAATATAAACTACAAGTCCTTTCTTTAAGACTGGCAAAAACCTATTTGGTAACTCTCATTTTATCTTTTTCTGTAGAAAAGATCTGTAGCAGTCTTTAAAGAAGCAATGCAGAATCTCAAATTTCATTAAGAGCACAGGCCACTTTCTGTTTTCTCAAGCAAGTCTCAGTATCTATATCACAAATAAGAAAAAATACAGGGAGATAGAATAAACACAGTTGTTGAAGTACAGTTCCGTATCCTAAGGATTTTCAGAAGCATTCTGTGAAGTTAACTTGAAAGAGAATACATAGTAATAATTCAGTGCTAGTCTTTGTTATACTGTCTGTGGTTCACAGCAGTTGAAATATGATTTTGCGAATAAAACTGATTGTCCCTCTTACCTCGGAGTTACCTTTGTGGATTCCATCAAATTACGTGAGCAACCAAAAAAAGATGCTCTGAAGTAGGCTCCTAGAAATTATTTGCTCTTTTATAATCAAAAGAGCAAGTGAGAATCACCCAAATTTAACAAAGTAATAACATAAATGAACACAAATGGTTGGAAAAATGAGACTACACTATTTTCCCCAAGAAAAAAAAAAAAAAGTGAGAGAATGTGTTGTCAACCATAGCTGTAATGTTTTCTTTGAACAATAAAAAATCTGAAAACATAGAAGCTGTCCAGACCTGTTATTCTTATGGTCACCATGACAGCTTAATTTGCCACTGGATTTAAAGTTTGCGTTCGCTTAGAGGAATTCAGGGCTGCTATTTGATCATGCTTAGTGTCAGCGAATAAAGGACAGTTCCATTCAGTAATAAATACATTGTGCGTGTATACAGTCATCCATTTGAATCATTGTTACTGAAGCTGAGAAAATCTATAAGAAACATTGACTTAAAAAAAAGAACAGAAAAAGAACACAAATTAGATAGAATAGAGAATGAAAATTATATTCTGTAATACGAACAACAATTTTACAAGATTGGAGCACAACCCACCCAAACACAGTTATAAAATTACAATAGCAATTAAAAATTGATTGTGAAGTGGTAGAAAGTAAAAAAACAGATGTCACCTACCATTGATATCAAGAAAGAGTAACAAAGATCACAAAGCTAGTATGGACCCCTGGGATGGGAAAATGTTTGCCATTCTAAGTGTATTTCTGGAAGCTTGTCATGTACTGTGCAAATCTTGGCAAAGCCATTGCACTAGATGAAGATGGTAGGTTACAAAATCAGATTGAAATAAGAGCATTCAAGTGACACATTTATTCTATGTATTTCTGTACCATAATTGCAATAAACCAGTGATAATATTCTACCAAAAAAACCCCAAACAAACAACAGAACAAACCAAACCAAAACAAAAACAAAAATTCACCATGAAGTTAGACAATATATTTAAAAGATCATAGAATCCTGGAATGCTGTGGGAAGGACCTTAGAGATCATCTAGTTAAAATCCCCCTGCCGTGGACTAGAACACCTTTCACTAGACCAGGTTGCTCAGAACTCCATCCAAACTGGCCTTTCAACACTTACAGGGATGGGACATCCATAGCTTCTCTGGACAACCTGCTCCAGTGCCTCCCCACCCTCACAATGAGGAATATTTTTCTGATAACTAATATAAACCTACTCTCTGCCAGTTTTAAGCCATTGCCCCTTGTCCTGTCACTACATGCCCTTGTAAATAATCTTTGCCCATCTTTCCTGTAGGCTAAGCAATTTGATAAACAAGACCTGAATATTAAGCTCACAAGTGCCAGATAGGATAATAGAAGCCCACTTANATAATAGAAGATATTTCAAAGCCCACTTATACAATTTTTAAAAAATTAAATTAGTTGAAAAGATTTAGAAAGTAGTGCAGGTTAGCCTTAGAAAATATTAGACTAATGTTTAAACGGTAAAGTAGTCAGCATAGCTGTAATAGACATAGCAATTTGGGGTTGCTGGAATTCTAATCAGTATATAATTCAGAAAGACATTGGGGTGCTGGACCATGTCCAGAGAAGGTCAACAAAGCTGGTAAAGGGTTCAGAGTGCAAGTCTTTTGAGGCTGAGGGAGCTGGGGTTTGCTTAGGCAGGAGGCTTAAGGGACATCTTCTTGCTCTTTAAAACTACCTGAAAGGACATTGCAGCAAGGTGGGGGTTGGTCTCTTCTCCCAAGCCACAAGAGATAGGACAAGAGGAAATGGCTTCAAGTTGTACCACAGGAAGTTTAGTTTGGCTATTAGGAAAAAATTCTTTACAGAAAATGCTGCCAAGCATTTGAACAGGCTGCCCAGGTAAGTGGTGGAGTTACCATCCTTGGAGGTATTAAAAAGGCTTGCAGAAGGGTCACTTAGAAACATGGTTTAGTGATGGACTTGGCAGTGCTGTATTAACAGTTGGTTTTGACGATCTGAGAGGTCTTTTCCAAATTAACCAATTCTATGTTTATGTGCTTGACAAAAGCACATCTTTTGTTATTCAAAACTTCCACCAAAAAAAAATCAGCAAAAATTAATTGTTGAGATAGACACAAAAAAATCCCCTGACAGTGCAGAAAACAGGGAGGCATCCATATTTGGGTTAGCTTGGGTCAAGTCTTTGTCGTCAAACACAAAGTATTCATCCATCAAGGAGCCACACAGACTACAGTTACAAAAGTGATAAGTGCTCATGGAAGAGCTTTTGGAGGAGAAGTTAGTGGGATGCTTTGTCCCAGAAATCTTTCTCAAAAACGTTGCTACAGCAGCCAAGTAACTATTATAAATGCCCTCTTGCCTGATAGGGCAGAAAACAAAGTTAACAGCTGTGTTGTATGTGTAAACAACAGGCAACTGACTTGTAAGTCATTGACTAATTTACACAAAGTGTAAGATTTTGACTTTTAAGAAATTTTCACAGTCTAGACACTCTGCCATACCCCCGAAAAACCCTATTAATTTAAGGATTGTTAAATTTCTTAATTTTGCAGGCAAATTAATATTAATATCTAAATGATGATCTCAAAGTCACTGAAAAATCTTATTTTCTCTACAGATATATCTGTAGAACTTCACTACAGAATATTCCCTGTGGTATATTCCTGTATGGGGAAGAATTTAGTTCCTGAGAAGCTAAACCAAAGCAGAGATCCCCACTAAGCTGTACTACTCATCAGTCCTAAGAAAGCATGTTTGGTGTGCTTCCTTCCACTGTGTGAGCTTTGGGCATCAGAAAAAGGATACATCAAAGTAATAATGGTCTGATGACTGATGTAGTCCCTATGAGATGTCTTGACCACCCTATGATAAATCTTCCTGTCTCTATTTTTGATTTAAAAGTTCAGGAAAAGAACTTCTTCTATCTAGCAAAGCCTGCCTCCAAGATATTAGGGAAAGAGTGACTTGGAAGGTCTGTTGTGGATTTGTGCAATGTGATTCCTTGGAATATATCATACTCCTCTGGCATCTGTTTTTGTGAAAAAGTTGGAGGGTTCTTACGTGGATTAAAAAATCCTGAAAGAATACTGGTTTATGAGTTCATAAGCATTCAATACAATGTATCAATTAATATAAGCAAAAATTAAAAAAAAAACCCACCACCCATGAACCAACGTAAGCTCCTAGAAATGACTGTTCATTCAACATATATCTTAGGAAAACAGAAAAAAAATATGCTTAACACGAATTTAGAAAAGGAAAAATAGGTGATGAACCATGATTTTTGAACAAATTTTGTGTTGAAATAAGACAAATTTCTGTATTATTATGTTCTGGAATAGTTCATCCAACTAGAAAAAAAATTACTTTAACATTCTCAGATGAATCCCACTGGAAACATATGATTTTAACTAATCTATATTCCCAAGGAAGCCATCCCTTTCATACATTATGAATATTAATTATGAAATGAAAGTTGACCGTGTATTTTAAAATGGTTGCAATTGCAAGCTGCAAAAAAAGGATTTAAAATCCTTCTTTGCATATGTATTCTAGCTAAAACTATTTTTGTGAACACAGTGAGGGTACGTTTAATTTCAGTTTTGCATCTGGATATTAATATTTTATGAATGATGCCTTGCTGTAGGTAGAGAACTAAAAGAGGGAGTTTGAACAGCTAACAGTTGTTTTATGAGTATATTCACCTTGCATTTTGGGCTGGATATGGCCTTTAATTCCTGTCCTAAACTGAAGTGTTGCTGCGTAGCTAATAAACATTGATGGATTAAATTATCCTTGTGTGCAGAATATAAATCATTTTTAAGGCCCTTTGAGATGCTTAGGGGTTAAAGATGCCATAGAAAATTTTCACAGTATTGTGAGCATCAGTCCATCATTCTGTTATTTCCATGAGCTATCCGTGATAGCATTATCTTATGATCAGACTGAAGCTTCAGGGTAGTTTTTATCTCAGAAGAGGGTGAGATCTCTTTTCAAAACTATTGATTCATTTCAAGCTACAATGCAGTTTGGATTAATGGCAAAATACAAGCATGTTATATTGGGCAATGAAGACAAAAAAAAAGATGAATCATAGTATAGAGGAATAGGAAGAATATACAGAACAAGACATTGTAGTGTGTTGGATAGAGTATTCTAGATGCTCATTCAAATAATCATCTTACCAGTATGTATCAATAAGACCACAGCCAGGAGATGGAGGAGACAGGGGTTCTGTTCAACACTCTGAAGAGTACATAAAAATACTGCATCCAGTTTTGAGTTCCCCACAGGGGATAGACATTGACAAACTGGAATTAGTTCAGCAGAAGTCTCCCAAGCTGGTGGGGTCTAGAGTTCCTGCTCTATGTGGTGATGCTGAGAGACTGAGCCTTGTTCAGCCTGGAGATTTTGAGCAGCCTGCATGCACCCAAAAAGGGGATTGCAGGAACACAGAGCTGGGAAGACACTGTGGTGCCTGGTGAGAGCACAAGGCACAGCAGGCTTAGGTGGAATACGACGAAGTTCTGTTCAGACATGAGGAAGTTATCACCATAGTGAAAACCTTCAAGTATTGGAAAAGGCTTCCCAGGGAGCCTGTGCAGTCTTTATCTTTGGAGATTTTGAAAGTCCGACTACATAAAGCCCTTAGAAACTTGGTATTAATTCAGTCTTAGTCAAGGAGACTGTACTCGAGACCTCCTGAGGTCCCTTCCCTCTGCAAGTGTTCAGTGATCCAGGCACAGCCAGAATCACACCACAGCAAAATGAACTCCTTATATACCCACACAGGCTCACTGATTCCTTCAAGTTCTTAACATTTGCCTATCAGACCATAAAGTCTGTTAGGGATGTGAGACCGTCTGCTGCAGTCTGAGAGTACATGATGGAGATCTTTAAAAAACCCTCTCAGGTTAAGAAATAAGCAGAAGAAAGAGCGCATTTTTATCGCAGGAAAACAACCAAACCCAACCAAACCAAACCAAACCAAACCTAACCAAACTAACCGTCGTGGTTTGACACTGGCCAAACACCAGACACCCACAAAAGTCTCTCATTCACCCTCCCCTGCTACAGCTGGGCAGAGGAGAGAAAAATTTAACGAAGGATTCATGAGTTAAGATAATGCACGGAAAATTACGATATGAAAAGCCAGTGTCCATAAAGGAGACAGACAAGTCCTGCAACTTTATTCAAAAAAAGGGAGAGAGTCCGCTGGGGCACACACCCGCAGGGTTTTCTCTCTCGAGGTTTCGGAGGGCGCAGCCTCCTGTTATCCTAAACTCCCGGCCGCGTGTCGCCCTCTTCCTTTCCCCATTGGCTGAGGTACCAGTAAGGTACAGCCTTCCCAAACCGCCTACCACATATTCCCCCTTGAACCTGTCATTTTACCCCAAAGTTCTGAAGTTCAGCCTTGTGCAGACCCTTGTCTGTTTCAGGAGCCAAGCTGTCTGCGCTCTGCAACAAACCCGCTGCCCAAAGTTCAGAAGCTCAAGATTTTGCATTTCAGGAGTCATGCCACCTGCTGCTTGAAGTTAATAGAGACATTAAGACTCATTTCGAAGATATTAACACCCATACTTCACCCATAGAATTGTTTGTGAAGGTATTAGCACACATCTTCCCTATCAATAGAGACCAGGAGAAAACACTTCAAGGTAAAACAGGCTCAACTTAGAGATACAAAGTGAGTTTATGACTAACAAAATCAGAGGAGGATAATGAGAAGTAAAATAAGCCCTTAAAAAACCCCTTTTCTTCCTCCAACCCCTCCCTCCTTCCCATTGACAGCGCAGGGAGGCAGGGCATGGGGGTTTTGGTCAGTTCATCATCTGAGGTTTTCTTCCACTGCTCAGGGAGAGAAGTTCATCCCCTGTGAGACCATGGGGTCCCTCCCACGAGAGACAGTTCTCCGTGAACTTCTCCAGTGTGGCTCCAATCTCACGAGCAGCAGTCCTCCCAAAACTGCTGCACTGTGGATCTCTCTTCCACGGGGTGCAGCCCTCCAAGGACAGGCTGCTCCAGCCTGGAAGCAAGGGCCCTCTCTCCACTGGGTCTCCCACTGGATCACAGCCTCCTCCAGGCATCCACCCGCTCCGGCACGGGCACCTCCCCCATGGGTTGTGGGTAGATCTCTGCATCCCACGTGGACCCATGGGCTGCAGGGGGACAACCTGCTTCACCATGGCCTTCACCATGGCCTGCAGAGGAATCTCAGCTCTGGCGGCTGGAGCAGCTCCTCCCCCTCCTTCTTCACTGACCTTGGTGTCACCATGTTGTTTTCCCTCACATGTCCTCATCTCCTGCTCTTCTCTGGCTGGAATTAAAACTGCCCCCCACTTTGTTTTGATTTTCTTCTTAAATCTGTTATCACAGAGGTTTATCACCATCTCTAATTGTCCCAGCCTTGGCCAGCAGCATGTCCATCTTCAGAACCATCAGGGATTGGCTCTGCAGGACATGGTAGAAGTTTCTCACAGAAGCCACCTCTGTGGCCCCTCTGCTGCCAAAAAAACAGGCCATGCAAAACCAACACACCAAACCAAACAAAAAACCTCCAAAACCACACAAGCAACAAAAAAGAAAACAATATCCAACACTCAGACATAATAAGAGCCAAGAGTAAAATATGAAAGCAATTTCATTAAGCTGGAAATATATTCAGGTGTATAAAAGTATTTTTAAATAGAAAAGATGGCATAAATAAGAGAGATTTCTTTCACACTAACTCCGCACATCTCAAAGTTGGAGGTTTAAAGCACTCTCTTAAAAACACATATTTATGTCTCTCTATATTGTTATCTATATAATCTATATTTATCTATATATAAATATTCAAATACTCCCAGAGAGAAAGGATTTGTCTAAATCTTTTACTAAGTAAAAGCTCAAAGTATGGAATAATTTGGAATCCTGTGCATCCTGACTTTGTGAAAATTGCCAGGAATTTTTTTTTCTTCTGTCAAAATTATTTTTTTTAACAAGTATTGCAGTAGATTAATTAAGATTTTTTTTTTCATTTTTTGGTAGATTTTTCTGTTTTAATATTATTGCTATTAGTCTGGGTTTGGTTTTGACTGTTCAGATTTTTAAAGGCATGAAAGCGACTTGATGATCCCAAGCCGTGTGCTGGTCTTGGTATATAGGTTTATATCATCGACATTTATTTCAAGAAGTATTTAGACTTTAAAATGACAGTTCTTAATAACAATAGTTTTCCTTTCCAATTATAACACTCAAATATTATTTAACCTAAACAACCACTTTTTCAAATTCTTTTATTTGTTAAGATTTATAAACCTTTCCACTCCCCAGTCTAAAAAGATAAGTAGGCACAAATCCTATATGGAACCGCTAGTACTTAAATTCATTGCTGAATTTAGCCTGGGAATAAAATACTACTTTCATTTAAATGAGTGATGCTCTGGAGATTGACATCCGCTGGACCTGGATTTTAATGACAGTCTCCTACTTGTTTCTTCTACTAACGTCAAGTAAAGAATGCTTCTTTTGTTAATTAATAAAAGTTTTTCATATGCCTAATGATGCAAACATTGGCTCACAGTAAATAATACCATGTCAGTGGAAAAGAGATCAGTGATATTATGCGTTCAGTAACAAGTCCTGACAATTTTCTCTCGTCTCAAACTGGGCCAAATTCACTTGCATCAGGATTATCAGTGACAATGCTCAGTATCAGAGGTATTGAAACCTAATTAAACTGTTCCTTGGTTCAAACATTCAAAAAACCTGACTATAATTTTTAGATGTCAAACTGCTGATTTTGTAGGGAACCTAGAAAACACACTGTTTTTCTGAAGGGCTCTGATTTACCTTGCATTTCAACAGGATAGCAGCACTGAAACTGTAAGTTCCACGTCTGCCTGTGATGTTGTGATGGCATTGCTATTCCTCTGATCACAGTGAGGAGATAATGAGAGAAAGTCAGAGGCTGGATCAGAGGAGGGAATCTTTTGTTTTGGTCCAAAAAAGTACCTGTGCATATCCTTAACTTTCCTCTCTGACAGTGCTTACAGGTCTACATAGGCGATGTAGGTGGATTTGCTTCATGAAGATGACATTGTCAAAGTCCTAATGAAGCCACCCATGAACTGCCCCCAAAGGCTCTTGTATTAATCAAATTAGCATACCAGTAATCTCATTTAGACTTAAAATAATTAATCTAATTCATCCCATGATAATTAGTGAAGGATATTACTATGTTTAATAAATCACATTCTCAAATCAAGACTTATATTTTTAGACCTTTTTTCCCAATACATTTAAAAATAAACTCCTTAGGTAAAAGAAAATTAATAAAACTTAATTTAAGTTCATAATTATTATGAACAAGATATATTTATGCTTTTTTCTTTCCATGTACCAGATTGCATGCACAGCTAGCTAGTAATTTACAAATGAGCAATTATCCATCACTAGGGAATAACCAGGAGACAGATAAGTTCAAATGTTATATATCAGCAATTAATATTTTAGAATATAGAAAAAAAGATCTGCAAGAAAAAAGGTAAAAAAACCTACCACTCTGTAGATGATGTGGTTTTAAACACTTCCATGGAGAAAAGTGTCAATGAAAAAGGAAAAGTAATTTGTTTGAGAGTTGGTTGGCACAGTTTTTTTCAGTGCTAGGTTCTGAGAGAACAACTTCAGACAGAATTACTCTTTGATTGAATGTTTTCTATCCCAGAGTGCACTAGCAGCAAAATGCAGGAGTATGAGTGAGCAATCACAGCAGCTAAAGGGATGGTGAAGCACTTATTGTAAAGGGGTACATCCCACCTGTACCTGCAGTAATACTCCATTTGTAGCTTTAGTATCCATGCAAGCTATTTCTTTTCTTAACAAAAAAAGTTTTCATATAATTGTTTAAAAAAAAAAAAGCCAATGGCCAGTGGAGTTCACACAGACCAATACTCATGAATGTTTTCCCCTCTCCAGGACTCTACTAGACTGGAGAGCTGATACATTCGATATACTGACCTCTCAGTTCATAATCCCTGGCTTTTGATGCAATAGGCCACCTTTTGTCCAGATTAGAGTTTTTTTCCAAACCACTTCCAAACCAGCCAAATTCACCCAGCCTGTCATATTTTTAGTGGAGTAGGCTTGTTTTGGTTCAGGTTTTTTATTAATTTTTTTTTTGTAATTTCTCTTCTTTTGAGAGTTAGTTAGAATGACCATATGAATGGACGAAATCAGTTGGAAACCCACAAAGAACATTATTCTACAAATATCCTGAAACTAAAAGTTTCTAGGGCGGAAAATACCAAAAGTACTTTCTCATGGCTGTCTAATAATGCAGATTCCTGTTTCAGAAATCAGGAAACATGGATATGTGTAAAATAAAACTTAACAGTTGTCAAGTGTTAACCACATGTTTTATGTGCTTAGTAATAGTAAACCTTTACCTCAGGTGAAGTTGCAGAAGAATATTTCACTTTCACTAAATTTGTTTAATCATCCCAAAAAAATTTTACTTACAGGTTCTTTAATTGTACATCTTTCAAGTTAAGTCATAATTACATGAATTTTAATTATTTAAGAGCAGATACTTCTAGGATGAATTCAGACATGTAAAAGAAAAAAAAGAACAGTGGAAGTACAGGTATAAAAAATTATGTAAGAGATTTAATGATTTGGAATACATAAGTACAATAGCTTTATTTCATCTTATTATAAAATGGACATTTTTACATTGTAAAATATGTTTAAAAGCAAAACTCAAACAATTTACAATAAAGACTAATGCCCATGTAAGGCTATTTTTTTTTTTTTTTTTTTCAAAAATGGCAGGGGAAAAGGATATACTGCAATACATAATTCAGGTTTAACACTAGATTCTCAGACAGTGGGAGGGAGGGGAAGGGCCTATGTTTTCTAAAAGTAATGAAAAATATATATTACTGATTTTTACCTAAACATTCTTGCAAAATAATACATCTAAAAATTCCTTAGGAGTAATAAAGAATCAACAGACCCCTGTATAGATTTTTTTGCTTACTTAAATATTAAATTAAAGTTTCAGCTTTTTTGTCACCGCTATCTGATGAGAGAACATGTATGTAGGGACAGAGCACCTTCCCTTGGGAATTCAATTCAGAACTGCCTTAGTACTTTCAGGGAAACCACTGAGCATCAGCCACCAGTTGAGCACTATTGTCTTAAAATGTCAGTTTAAAATTGTCTAAATGGATTCTCCGTGTCTGGTCTGCCTAAGTCATGGATAGATAGGAACAAATGAGGAGGAAAAGAAGCACTACATCACTGCTGCAATCCCTCCCGGCCTTTCCTATAAGGCAGAAGGTGAATTTCCCCAACAATTAGAGGCTGATGCTTTGTAAGAGTCAGTCGTTTGTCTGTGATGCTGCAAACAGTATTTAAACTCCAGTCCCACTGCAGCTGATCTGAGCAGATTGTGAGATTTTGTGTTGTGCACAGATGACCTGCATTCATAGTATGAGGAGAGTGGATATCTGTTATAGTTATACACATCTATGTTATAGTTATGCATATCTTTACACAGATTTACAAAGGTTAACACTAAATTTGTCTGCCTGGATATAAGTATTGGAGATCCATCATCATGAAGCTCAGATAGATATATTTTATTCTATTTTACCTAAGTAGGTGCAATAGAATGTTCATATTCAGCAAAACAATTTTTTCATGATGTTTAAATATTTTGCAAATCAAGACCTTAACTGATCATCTGCCAAATGCTTGTATTTGAATACAAATAAAAATATGAGCTAAAACTATTTGATTTTGTCTTCATAGAATCATAGAATTGTTTACATTAGAAAAAATCTTTAAGATCAAGTCTGAAATGTGTGACTAACTCCTTTTTATAGTTTTAAAAATTGCAATCCTAAATAATACAGTATTTCTCAAAATGAAAAATAATTTATTTTAAAATGAAAGACAAAAAAAAACAAAGGAAAAAAAAAAAAAAAAAAAAAACAAAAAACAAAACAAAACAAACAAAAAAAAAAACCCAAAAAAACCCCAACAAACCCCTAAAATAAAGCACTATTTTACAAAAAGCCTAATAGACTTCTTCAACATTTTCTAAGTTCTCTTTTCTGGGTATTTTTTTAAGACCAAACCAAAGACCCACACGACCTAATTTAAGTCTTTCTGGAACCATTTTTCAATTAATACAGAAGTTGTAAGTTCTATGTCTGTCTTTCAAATCAGCTATTTTTGAAAAGCATTCACTCATCTTCCCATAAGCTATATTTCTGAAAGGAACGTCAAGAAATCTCTAAATTCTCCAAAATAGCTAAATTTAAACAAGATATCGGTAAATGGTTGATTCCTCTTATTTCTCTCTCTCTTTTTTTTTTTTTTTTTTTTTTCATTGCAGGGGAAAAAGTTTTGTTTCAGCCAGACCCATTCTGTTGCTATGGGCTTTTGACCTAGGGAGTGATTATCTAGAAGTCTCCAGTCCTGATTTTCTTTTAAATGTCAGGGTTTATACACAAACCTTATTTCCCACAACTAGCAAAGAGTCCTGTTACTCCTGTTAGTTGGTATGCAGCTCAGTCAGATGGAAAAGAACATATTAGTGTCTGAAGAAATGTTTTTTCATGGAGTGGAGGGTGAAATGCAGTTTAATCCTTTGTGCAGGTTTTGGATGCAATAGAGTAAGACTTCTTCATAATAACTGGTATGGGGCTGTGTCTTGGATTTATGCTGGAAACAGGTTGGTAGAACAGGGATGTTTTCTTTACTGCTGAGCAGGACCAGGCCAAGAGCCGAGGTGTTTTCTGCTTCTTGCCCCACCCCACAGCAAACAGACTGGGGCACACAAGAAGCTGGAAAGGGAACACAGCCAGGAGAGCTGACTACATCCATAACATATGATGTCAGGCTTAGCATATACAGCTGCAGGGGAGGTGGTGCTGAGGGCTGCTGGTTGGGAACTGGTTGGGCATCAGTTGGTTGTTGGTGGTGAGAAATTGTTTCAATTTACATCACTTGTCTTTCGTTGGATTTTCTTTTTCTCTCTGTGTTTTTTCAATAATAATAATAATAATAATAATAATAATAATAATAATAATGTTAAAAACAGGTTTTGTCTCAACACATGAGTTTTCTCACTTTTACACCTCTGATTCTCTCTACCATCCCGCTAGGGCAGAGGAGTGAGCAAGTGGCTGTGTGGTGTTTAGTTGCTTCCTGGGGTTAAATGCTGATAGTATTAAGCACAATAAAAATCAATGCATTTGCATAATTCAAAATAATAATTTTGTAATAAGAATATGAAATGCAGTTGTTTGGTTTTGTATAAAGCACCTTTTTCTTCTGATAATTCTTTGATTAAATCTCTGCAGATCAGTTTTATTTCTAAACAGAAACATTGGATTTTGGTCTCTTTTTACATAAGTGAGTGATTGCACATCCAGGGTGTTTTCACCCCTTTTGACATTCCAATGTATTGGAGCGAATCAGATTTACACTTTTCTAGAAGTCATAATTTACAAGGATGCAATGCTTTGTGCAATAGTTGTTTCTCACAAAGTGCAACATCTTCTTCAGAGATTATATTAACCAAAGTGAACAAGTGAACTAAAGGGAAAAGACATCACAATGATGCCTGATAATAGAGATCAAGAAATGTTTCTGGGCACTGTACCTCTAGCATGGTTTCAAAAGCTACCATTCCTTATACTCTATTTTAAGTATTTATTCATGCTGTTTTCATAACTGACTCACTTTTGACAAAATATAAATGATGATAGTAAAAGACAGTTCTTTTTTCTAAAGGGTAATAAGAATTGGTGGAGACTACTCAGTTGTCCCATCTGATTGCAGCAATCCTTTCTCTTTTTAAGAGTGTGTATAATTGCCATAAGTTCACAGAGACCCTTGTATTTCAGGATCTCTTCCCATTCTACTGTTGCTTTCCACCTGTCTATCGCTGATGCTTTCCAAGACAGGCATCTTTGCACCATCTGGACATGCTTCCAGCCACGTCTGGCAGCTTTGGACGTGCTTTGCTGCCCCATGCCTTGAAAACACCTAAACCTATGGTACGCAGCAAGCTCTACTTTCCAGAATGCTCCCCACCACACTCTATCAGGAAAAAAAGGTATATCAATAAGGCTGGAAAGCCTTAGGGGCTTTCCTCTAACACTTAATTGTGACAAGAAGTTTAATAAGGGGGTCATATAAAACGCTGTAGGTAAATGACTGGTTTAAATGAATTCAGCTAACTGAGAAAGACAGGGAACAAGACATATCATGAGAAACTGCTGGACATGACAGAAAACTCTAAGTATGAGAAGCTTGGTGAATTATGGATGGTGCTGTGAGGGACTGCTGAGTGTCACAGGTGGTAAAGGGGAAGCTATGGGAGAAATGACCCAACTTCTCCTCAGTGGAGGAGAGCACTATGAAAATTTTTGGGAGCAGAGTCTTGCAAGGCCAGTTCCATATGTAGGGTTGACATTGCCAAAGGAACAGTATCATAAATAATAAGTTTGTGTACAGTTGCGACAAAACTGGGAATTATGGAAAGTAGGGTAAATAGAGCAGGTTTCTTAGCTAAGCATTTTGTGGTGGAGACAGAGAGGTGAATTGGTGGTGAAAATTAAACTCAGGAAATTACAAAAAGATGAACAAGGTGTGCAAGTCATGCGCTGGTCTTCTCTGGGGGCACCTGTTGGCAGCCTTGGGCATAACCAGTACCCTGAGCATAACCAGAGAAACAGATCTTTTTTTTCTGACCACACCATAGGTGCCAGACCTGCTACCATGGTCACAAGGGCCACAGATGGTGGAGCAGATGCTTTCCCAGGTGAGCAAGAGGAACACATGGATTGACAACTCAAGCATCATGGTGTCTTCACATCAATGACTGCTGCAGATGTGGTGGCACCAGTAACAGCTCACCACTTCATACCACACAGCAGCAACCCTTGCACAAATGTATCGACTATATTAAGACATAAAACTTTCTGCTAGCTCTTGACAGAGAACATATGAGGGAGGAAACAAAACATATTTGAGAATAGCAATGGATATAAACTAGTCAGTTCATCAAATACAATCTGCTGACGTGAGTAAAGTCCATCACAAAAGTCAGATGCTGAAATGAGTAATGTGAGCCAGGACACTACTAATTCATATGTCAGTACCACTGGAAGAGTAACATCAAAGCTCCACAAATATATCAGGAAAGGGTGGTTTGAAACTGCTGCCACGTGGAACAGTCATCATCACAGCACATTTACAGAAACAGGACTTTTTTCTTCATATGTATAATTCTGGCTTAAAATAGCTTAAAATGCTTCCAGAACCACTGCATGTTTCTGTATTATTTCTAGAGCACAAACCAGGGTTAAATTAAAGCAGAAGTTTCACATCACCAGACGTACAATATATTTCTGGGGTAAGTTGTTACCACCCCATTATGAAAATAACTGAAGATTTGACATAAGGAGTTCTGGTTTTGGTGACTTTTTTTTTTTTTTTTTAACCAAACAAACTTCAAATATCCACTTATTTATTTATAGCCCCTCAAACTTTTCCATTCTCCAAACAGATGTAAAGGTCCAAATCTTTTTATTTCAACACATATACAGGTAATTAAATATAGAATGAGGGGTTTTTTTTGCTAGATGGATTTAAATCCAAGCAAAATAATCAAAATAATTACAGTACCTGAATGTATAATGTTCATATTTTTGTCCTTCCACATTAGTTTACCAGCACTGTATATGTTTAAACTATCAAATGTTTATATCAAACTTTTTATTACATCTCCTCCAGGAAAATTACTAGGGTCAGTTTTAATTTTTCAGCATGAAGGGTAAAAACATTGGGATATATTTTCTTGCTATTTTGAATGGATTATACAGGTCCATTAAATTTATAGGTTTGTGTCTGAATGTTTTGTTTCTGTAATTTTTTTTAATTTTTTTCCAACTTATAAAAAACACAAGAAAATAAAACTCATAAAAATTGTTTAAGGGCAGGGTATCCATAAAGTCATGCCAAAACTTGTACCAAGAGAGTCTGTCTACTGACCCTGAAAGAAAATTTGATTAAGACATAAGGCATTCAAGCAGACATCCTATAATGTATTTGTCAGAGTTAAAGAGCCCCATATTGATGTATTTGTTCACTGCTACAACTGCTTGTGAAGTATGCACCCCAACAGAGTCAAATGTCATCCAACAGAGCAAATCCTGTGTGTTTGTTCCTGTGTACAAATATTCACACACACAAAGAAATAGGCAGGTTGACTACAGAATTGAGGTTAATAATAATGATTTTTTTCTTAGAAACTTCATGGTTTTAAAGCAATACTGGTGAGAGTCATTAGACAGGGCTCACTAGGCAAATCTGCAGGCGTGAGTAACCATGATCAAACAGCATGTGAAACTCAAATACTTTCCAGATTCTGAAGGAATAGTACTGTGTAGGACATGCTAAGAGCATGAAGAAAAAAATTACAGAGACAAAAAATAAAGCAGACTCATGGAAACCTAGAATTGTTTGTGTTGGAAAAGACCTCTAAGATGATCAAGTCCAACCATTAGTCGAGCACTGCCAAGCCCATCATTAAACCATGTACCAAAGGCCACATCTATATTTCTTTAAAGTATCTCCAGAGATGGTGACTCTACCACTTCCCTGGGCAGCCTGTTCCAGTGTTTGACAACCCTTTTGGTGAAGAAATTCTACTAATATCCTACGTAAACCTCCCCTGGGGCAAACTGAGCACTTCCTCCTTTGTCCTATTGCTTGCTACTTGGGAAAAGAGACTGGTCCCCTGTTGGAGTGCACTAGGTGGTGGTAGAGAGATAGGCCCTGAGGATCAGAGAGAGGGCTTCTTTCTTGGGCCCCGAGGTGACCCTGGGAGTGCATCCAGGTCACCGGAGACGGACTGAGAGAGGATTGTGTGTTTTTGGACAGACTGGGCCTATGAGAAGTGTTAATTGTAGTTTGTGGCCTTATAGGGGATTGTTTGCCTATTACCATAGTAGGTAAAATCTGTGCAATACCCCAGGTGATTGGGGGACACTGTGGTGAGCATCTTTCCTGTTTATATGATGTTATATCCTGTTGGGTGCTGGTATTTAGGGAATTCTGACTGCGCAATAAAGGTCTTTGCTTTTCTCCATCTTATGTGCAAAGTCCTTGCCCATGCGTCATTACTGCAGTCCCCCTCCTTTCAGGTAATTTCAGAAAGTGACTCCTTTTCCCCAGGCTAAACACCCCCAGCTACCTCAGCTGTTCCTCTTTAGCCTTGTGCTCCTGACCCTTCCTCAGCTCTGTTGCCCTTGTCTGGACATGCTCCAGCCTCTCCATGTCTTTCTTGTAGTGAGGGACCCAAAACTGAACAGAATCACAGAATCACAGAACTAACTAGGTTGGAAAATACCTTTGAGATTATCAAGTCCAACCTATGACCTAGCATCACCTTATCAATTAAACCATGGCACTGAGTGCCACATGCAATCTTTTTGTAACACCTCCAGGGACAGTGACTCCACCACCTCCCTGTGCAGCTGTCTTGGGGTGACTTTATGATAATACTGTATTCCCCTATCATCTGCTTTATGCCCAGAAATGGGTCCTGTAGCGTTTGTGGGGGAGAGAGCCAGGAGAATTCCTTGGTGCAGTGTGTGCTCACCTCCCCCATGTGCTCAGCCTTGCAGCAGGGNATGTGCTCAGCATTGCAGCAGGGAGAGAGGGGAGAGAGAGTACATTCCAGCTTTTAGCTAGCTTCTTTTTTTGTTAGCTGAGGCAAGAAGTTTTTCCAGGATTATAACAGCATTTCTCCAGTGACTTCTGTGGGTTCTTCTGAACTGTTCGGCTTAGCTGTGATCCGAGAACCTCACCATCAGTGGCCAGGCACCATGGACCAACAGGGGAGGCCGCGGGACACCGCATCCTGGCCCAGACCTTGGGAGAAAGCCAAGCCAGCTACAGACAGAACTCTAAATCCATCAGCTTTCTCTGTAGAGAGAAGGTTTAACAGTTATTCCTTTTTCCTGTACCCTCTGGGAATTGTGTTTGTTAAATAAACAGTTTTTTTCACTTTCATCCAAGAAATTCCTTTTGTATCGGTGGGGGAGAGAGTGCCAAAATCTGTCTTCTTTAGAGGAGACATTCATTCCAGAGCATTTTCCTCCTAAACTTGTCTCAAACCAAGATAGCAGCCCATTCCAATGCCCAACTACTCTTTCTGTAAAGAAATTTTTCCCAATGTCTAGCCTAAACTTTCACAGCTTAAGACTGGGTCCTCTCGTTTTGTCAGTGGTTGCCTGGGAGAAGAGACTGACCCCCACCTGACTACAACCAACTTTCAGGTGATTGTAGAGAGCAGTAAGGTCTCCCGAGCCGCCTTTTCTCCAGGCTAAACAACCCCAGTTCCCTCAGCCATTCTTCATAGGGCTTGTGTTCCAGGCCCTTAACCAGCCTTGTTGTCCTTCTCTGGATGCATTCAAGCAGCTCAACATCCTTCCTGAACTGAGGGGCCCAGAACTGGACGCAGCACTCAAGGTGCGGCCTCACCAGTGCTAAGTAGAGTGGGACAATCGCTGTCCTGGTCCTGCTGGCCACACTATTGCTGATCCAAGCAGAGATACCATTGGCCTTCTTGGCCACCTGGGCACTTGTTGGCTCATGTTCACCTAGCTGTTTGCCAGCGCTCCCCGGTCCTTTTCTGCTGGGCAGGTTTCCAGTCACTCTGTCCCCAGAGTAGTGCTGCATGGGCTTGTTGTGAACCAGGGGCAGGACCCAGCACCTGGTCTAGTTGAGTCTCACACAAAATTGACCTTGGCCCAGTGATCCAGCCTGTCCAGATCCCTCTACAGAGCTTTCCTATCCTCCAGCAGACCAACACTCTTACTCATCTTAGTGTCACCCGCTAAATTGATGAGGGTGCTCTTGTGCAGATCATCAATAAAAATATTAAACAGGGCTGGCCAAATACTGAGCCCTGGGGAACACCATGGGCCACCAAGTGAATGTAGCACCATTCAGCAACACTGTCTTGGCCCCACTATCCAGCCAGTTCTTAACACAGTGAAGAATGTACATAGCCAAGCCATGGGCTGCCAGCTTCCCCAGGAAAATGCTATGGGAAACGGTGTAAAAGGCTTTGCTGAAGTAGACAATACTCACAGTCTTTCCCTCATTCACTAAGCAGATCACCTTGCAATAGAAAGAGATCAGGTTGGCCAAGCAGGACCTGCCTTTGATAAACCCGTGATGGCTGAGCCTGATCCCCTGGTGTCTTCTACATTTCATGTGATGGCACTCAAGATGTTCTGCTCCATGACCTTCCCTGGCACTGAGGTCAGACTGACTGGCCTGTAATTCCCTGGATCCTACTATTGGTCATTCTTGTAGATGGGTATCAAATTTGCTAGCCTCCAATCAACTGGGACTTCCTGGTAAAATCAACTTTGCTGGTAAAAAATTGAAAGTGCTTGTTGAGCTCTTCTATAGCACCCACAATATCCTCAGGTGGATCACATACAGTCCCACAGTTTTGTGTATGTGTAAGGCATGTAGCAGGTCACTAACCACTTCCCCTTGCACTGTGGGGGCTTCATCTTGCTCATGTAATCTTACCCATTTGCAAGTGTTTATTTTATTTAGCTTTAGAAACAGAGCTTTAACCCGGCTTGTAATTTGTCAATTTGTAAACAAAACTGAAAGCCCACATCACAGAAAGGTCAAAAACCTGTTATGTATTGAGCAAATTAATAAAAAAATGAGATTTACACATTTGTCCTGTCTCCTGGGGTCCCGCCTGCATCTGGTTGTTTGTAGTTACAGTTTCTGTGGTTTCTCTATGCTATCCAAATACTTATTTATGCTAGTGAAAAATAGCCACTAGTTGGTGAGGATAATAATTGTTCTAGGAAGACAGAGCATTATTTACTCCAGGTTTGCCATCTGGAGTGTCTGGAGAAAACCAAGTAAGCTAACAGTGTGTCAAGAACATACAGCAAAACAAAACAAAACAAAACAAAAAAAAGTGCAAAAGAAGGTTAAAGGGAAAGAACTGGCAGGACAAAAGTTGCTGCTGTAGAGCCTCATAAGTGTGACGGCTTGTTTTTGTTGTTGTAGTTCTACTCTGTAAGAAAATGTATTGTTATATCTCTGAAAAGTACTGCAATTTATAAGCTACCCATGCTGCACAAGCAAGTCCTGTGACAGCCCAATAGACACCACTGTTAGGGGAATTATTTAGTCTAGTAAAATATGATATATATAAGAATAATGGAACCTAGATTGGGCCATATCATATGCTATTATTCTCCTTAATATCTTAAATATTACCCAACTTCCAGTGTTTTCTTACCCTTCACATGTTAGTGGTCTTTTTTCAGCCATCCAATCTATGCATATTTAATTATTCTAATATTTTCTCCTAAATGACACTGTCACCTCCCTGACTGTTTTTAATCCTCTTCTCTGAAATCTCTTCAATATTTTTCTGGCAACCAGGTGTCCTACATTTAATGCAGCATTCTGAATATACTCACACTGCAGCTGAACCGAAAAGAAAATTCTCTGCGGCAAGATGCCCATAAGAATTTTCCACCAAACTGTGTTAGCTATTTTTGCTACAATTTCATGTTGCGTTCTCAATATTAACTTGCTGTAAGACCACAACATTTCTTTACTCATTATTGCTTCCTAGATTTATGAGGTGTTGATTCTGCCAAGATTTACATGATAGTCATCATTGAGTGTAGGAAGTGTTGCACTCCATTACAGCAGGTAAGTAGGGTGGGCAAGAAGTGCAGGCAGTGGCTCACTGAGAGTGGAAATTAATTTCTTTGTTCCATTTTGGAGCTATTCAGGAATAATGGAACACTTTTTTCTGTTTTCATGGAATCATAGACTCATATAATGGTTACAATTGGAAGGGATCTTAAAGATTATCCAACTACCTTGCCATAGGCAGAAACACCTTCCTCTAGACCAAGTTACTCAGAACCCCTTCCATCCTGGTCTGGAACACCTCCAGGGATGGGACATCATTAAACAGACACTCAGAAAGAGAATAAATTTCGTATGCCAAGTCCTAATGGAGACTTTTCTTGATGAGTCCGTTCCTGTTCCTGGGTGATGATGTCACTCAGCAGACAAAGCATCAAAAATCAGTTTTTTAACAGAATTTCCCCTGCCTTCACTTGCAGATAAGTAAATTCTTCCACATTTTAAAAACTTAAATGAATATTCAAAATATTGATGACTTGTCCTGAAAAAAAACTAGTCTAGAAATAAATTTTCATAGACTTCACTTTGTCTGTGTGAGGTCTTTGCCAGTCTCCATCAGCATTTTTATATTCTATTTTACAATCTAAGTAACCTGATGAATGAAAAACTGCCATTAGTGATCACTGAATTTTGCTGATTGAGTCTATAAAAGGACTTCAGTGAAGAGGATGAATGAATTAGATACTATGAAGGCTTTAGCTGATACTCCCCACTTTATTTATCCACTGCTTCCACAATTCTTTCTTTATCCCACTTTGGAAGTGGAAATTGCACAGTTCTGACTGCTGTGGAGTGCCTTACCCTTACCCAAATGCTCTAAAACCTGAAAAATGTGTGTATTTTCTCTGTATTTTATAAGCCTCTCTTTAGTTACATCACTGTACCCCTAAGATTCAATTAGCACAAATATTCCTCTGCCAGGACTCCGAGGGAAGTATCCCAGTGTTGCATTCATGTTGTTTTTCAAGTGTGATCCTGACCATGCAATCTCATCTTTGCAAAACCAGTCTAACACTATTTAATGGATTGTTCTGTTCTCAATAAAATATCTGTCCTTTCATTTGCCTTTAATAATAAATTAGGTCTGGCCACAGATGAGGAGACAGTCAATTGTCTGATGCTAAATGCCTAGCCCAAGGACATTCATTGCATGTGTGAAAATGAAGCTGACTGGGCATGTTGCTCACACAAAGTCTAGTTCTGTGGTTGCTCAGCTCTTTTGGCTAACATTCACACTGCTGCTGGTTTATATACTCAGTGGCAACTTCTGTCTTCATTTTTC
Organism: Struthidea cinerea; assembly: GCA_013397865.1. Lineage (NCBI taxonomy): Eukaryota > Metazoa > Chordata > Aves > Passeriformes > Corcoracidae > Struthidea > Struthidea cinerea. Next base: position 243,115 of record VZTI01001512.1, read on the forward strand.
GATTGGAGTCCAAGTGCACCCCAGCCTATTTGGGTGACAAACTGAAAGTACTTTGAAAATTTAATCTGTTGTAAGCCTTCATGCCTTTCCAGCCAAAAAATAATTATTCTCCCTTGTATCCAGTTTTGCTGCAAATAAAAAAAATAATCTAGAGGCATGCCTTCTGCAAAACTGATTTTAATCAAGAATTGATTTGTAGCTGCATGTAAGCAGTGTCAGGTAGAAGAGGGATTCACAGTGTTCATCCTGTTCTACATATGGAAGCACGACGTGAACATCAGCTTCATGTGCTGATCCACAGCAGGCAAACATTGCTGCACACAGCTGTTCTTCTGTGAAATGTTTGCACTTCCAATGTGGTCCGTGGTTGTCTTTATTCTGATTCTAGGATGATACCATTCAGTCTTTTCTGGGACACTTTTGGGTGAAAGCTGGAGAAAAAAAGCCACACTATCACACACATAGTCTTGGCAGGCTTGCCCACCGGGTTTTTTGTTGGTTTTCTTTTTTCATTTTGTTAATTCAAAGAGACACTTTGAAGGCTGAGGCATAATTTAGAAGTGCTCACAGTCTCTCAAATTACTTTTAGCTCTTCTGGACCCCACACTCCATCTCCAGTCCATAAGGGGAAGTTCTTCTAGGTCATGTAATTTCTTTTTTGTGGTCTATCAGAATGAAATTCCTATACAATTTTGCTTCATAGGTGGTAAAAGTTAGTGTGAGGTAAGTGTCTGAATTACCATGTTCTGGTAAAATTCTAATCCTTTTGAGATTTTGTGGGAGTTTTACCACTTATTTCAATAGAGTATGAATTCGTCTTAAATTTCATCCCTTGCATTAACAAATTCACTTTCTCAAGCACTTCTTTAATCTCTCTTACTGTGTTATACTTTAAGAGTAGTGGGAAAGAGAGGAAATACATCAGGAGTATGTCTGAGAACACATAGGTTTACTTGTGATTTATAAAATGGTAAATGAAATAACACTTTTTTACTCATTCTCCTTAATCCTATTTCCAGGTAGTAACAAGCCATAGAAAGAGAAGTCTTATTAATGCATAGAAAGAGAAGTCTTATTAATGCAGGATTACATTTACATTTCTCTAAAATTCTTATATTTTATTTTTCGGTTGCATCTGTGCTTCATAGAATTTGCATCAGTAAAGAACTTAAGAATAAGCTTAATATTAAACCTGAGCTTAACTACTTCATTATTCTACACAACATGTAAGCTTATGATTAACACTGGCTGAAGTCAATGACACCTTAGAATATGCATATGGTTTTTTTCTGAACTGCAGCTTACCTCACAAAAAATGAATTTTGGGAAATCTTACATAAAATCTATTTGTTGGTATTTCTCAGCTTTTGTTTAGGATTCAAGCTCATCCTCTGCATTAAAGTGCAGAAGTATGCCTTGTAGCACTTTAGCCTTTACAGTTCCTCCCAAGTTAGTACCCTCGGTGAATTAATTAATGTGCTGGTTTTTCTCTCTGCAAAGTCATTAGTGAGGAACAGAATATAACCTGACCTCCTAAGGCAGTAAACCAGTAGTCATTTCCTCTTAAGTCACTATTTTGCAGCTCATCACTTCCCTTTGTTTACTATCTTCCATCAGTGGTTATTTCACATCATAACATTCATATTTAAGCCAATTTAAATTAATTCTGAGAAAAAAGCTTTTATAGAAAGCAGTATTGAATGTTTTCCTTAATTAATTGAAAATGCCTGTCATATTATGCTTTTCTTTCATCCACTAATTTTTTAATTCTATCAAAGAAGCAATCAAGTTTATCTGGCAAATCTTTATTAAATCATTTTGCTGCTTAGCTCTAAAAATATCAGGATGAATGCCAAAGCTCTTTTTCACAAACATTTTTTCCATCTTCAGAGTGGAATCAGTAGATGTTAAGTAGCTAGTGAAAGTAGCAAAAGAATAAAATCAATCACAGATGTACATGGTTCTGATATTATAAGAAATTATTTACTGAAACAAGCAGGCAATCAAAAAATATATGGGTAACCTAACGATTAGGACTTTCTAAATTGATTCTGGAGGTGTTGTCTGCTAAAAGCTTTTCAGCTGATGTCTAGTAAGCCTGTCATGGTTCTGTACCATACCTGTTTCTCTGTAATGTTTACATTAAAAGTTCTTTTCTACCTCATGAAAGTGTAATGAGACAAAATACAGCTTTTCTCTAGCAAGCAATGACCTAAAAGTAAAAATTATCATCAAGTTACAAATGTGTATATTGCTATTGTGAACATTTAGACAGGGCAGTATCTGAAAACAAAGTAGAGATGGATGCATGTATAGGTAGCATCCATCTAGACTTTAGCTTTTTGCAGTGTCAAAAGCCATTATACTGCAGTAACATCAGCTTGTTAGTGCCCATAAAAGAGGTTTGGAGATGCCTGAAAGTAACCTCGCTGCCAGAATTCCACCAGCCAGTGCTTTTGAGGACACAAACTAATGTAGGCATGACCACAGAGGATGCAATTTTATCCATGGATATTGAGGAATTGATGTACTTTGAAAATGTAGCAGATGGTTGTTGGGAAAGAACATAAACGTATTGGCACAGTGCTGTAACCTCCTGCAGCTGCTGCGTGGTTTCAGCAGGTAAGCGTATCAAGAAAAGCCAAAGAAAGCAGACTACAATACTTGAACTGATAACAAAAGCTCAGTTATATCACCTTTTGTGAGGCCCAGAACAGGGAATTGAACCTTTCACTCCCTGATCCTCAAGGGCAATGAAATAAAAAACAAAGAAAACTAAACAAACAAAAAAACACCCCAAAGAAACAAACCTTGAGTATAGAACTTTAAAATCCTATTACTTATAACCTGATATCTGTTTTGAAAGAAATTTTATTCCTTAGGAGAGGTGCAGTGCAGTAGAGAGAGCAATAGGAACATTTCCAAAATTAAAATAGAGTTTTTAAATTTTACAGTGATAGCTTTCATAGATTACTACTGATACTACTGAACCCCAAACTCAGCATTTTGAAATTAACTAACATTTTGGGCCTAAATTGAATGGCACTCAGAGGACAGAACTATAGCATAGGGCTTTCTGTTATTACTGGTAGTTCCCTGCAACAATTTTTTATGAAGTTGAGGTCATTAACAGGAAGATAAAAACCAAGCAAAGGAAAATGCCTTTTACTTCTCACTGTTCTCTGTGTCTTGGCAGTGACATAATCTAAGTTCAGTTAGCGGCAATGGAGAGGCTTCACTCCTATGCTGTGTTTTGGGGGATGTTTTTGCATATGGTGGGGATATTGTTTACTCAATTCAGCTCTATATTTTGCACATTTATAGCTCCACATCATCATCATCCTACTGCTAAGGTCTCTCATCATTTCTGAACAATACAGTCTCATAATCCTTCTTCTTATTATTTGGCTTCCTAGCTATCTAACAGTGGTATGTGGCTGTACCTTATAAGATATCCAGTGCTCCATTCAAGATAAGTAGGAAAGGAAAAAATACAAAGTTTTCCAAATGAAACAAACACAACACTAATTTAAAAGTTGAGATTATTGCAATCTTTATTTCAAAGAGCTGTTTACCTTTTGGACTGGAAATTAGTTCAGATACTGCAAGAAGAGCACTTATCACACTTATGAATTCCCTTTGTTATAACAACAGAAAGGAGCCTTTAATTTAATCATATTTAATTGACATATGGCATAGCAGGATGCAAGTATTCATTCGTCAGTAACTTAAACTTCATGAAGTCTTTAGACATAAGAAGATGCAATAATCACTGCAAGACAAAAGGTGTAATAAGGCTATTGAACAAAAGTGGCATCATGGACAGTGATTAGATTGAAGAGCCATCAAATGAAAGGTCTTCCTACCTTTGTGCTGTCCAAATGAAACTGGCAATTCTAAGAGGGGAAAAAGAGAATCATTTATCTATGTGAAAGCTATACTAATGCTCTCTTAAATCCTGGATGAACTCCAACGTTTCAGGACTTAACTTCTAAAACTACAGTCCAAGTTTTAGGATGGGTATAAGGATCTTGGGGATTGAATCTGTTCAATATGTTAAACTTAACAAAGACATAACCAACATATTCTTTCTGTTATCCTCTGTGGCTTTTTTTTTCTTTTCTTTTTTTTTTTTTTTTTGGGTGGAGAGGGAGTGTTCTTATTTTAACTGACTTCCATACCTGTGCAGACAATTACAAAAACTTGTCTGGTATTCAAGTCACATTCATCTTTGATTAAGATCCATGCCTTCCTGCATAGCACTGCAGATGTGGAAAGAAGTTCAAGAGAATTTCTAGTTCAGAACACCTGAGCTAAGACAGGTCAGAGTATAAGCAGATGTTTATAAGAGATTGTTGTTTTTAATGTCTCACTGAAATATTACTTTGAAGGAGATACCTGAACCAGGTGCTAGATAGCTTTTTTCATTTTGTTATTAGAATAGTTTCCCAATGTCAAATCCAGATTTTTTTCAAGAAAATTTATTTCTTCTCTCTGCATTCCCAATTGAAACGAAAGTCACAAGATTCCCATCTTGCCTGCCCCTCTAAATTTTCTCCCTCCATAACTGTCAGTGTGTTTTTCACCACTGAGACTTTAATGAATTGATTACAACCAGGCTAAGGAGACATCCCAGGGACCACTATCTATTCCCACGCCCTTCAGTTCTCATAAGGAACAAGATACCACTATTAGAGTTTTTCAGTCAGGTGGGATTTCTTGTACATCAGTGTTTTCCAGACTTAGAGATAAAAATTCCCTTATGTGCCTATCTATTGCCTGAAGATCTTTCAGATAGCATCTGAGGATGGGGAAAAACTAACTCACTTCAATCTTTGGCATGGGTTTAGGTCTCCCAGAGCTGAGGAGCGAAATGAGGCAGCAAGATTTGGCTGATGGCACATTAATAAACTAAATTGCTGCCAACAAGTGTAAGCATAAGTCATGTTTTGTCATTTTTATTTTGGTTTATATTTTAGTTTTGTCATAATAATTTCATTTTGTTTTTAATAATTTAATTAACATCGGCAGTAACTTTTGCAACCATTTAGATTCTCAAGGAGATTGAGAGCTGCAGTTTCAGTACAAACATATTTTGTATATCACACCACTTTAACAGAATGGCAAAAGTCTTTTTAACTCCAATATATTGAGTCCAGTTGGCAAATTGTCCTGACAAAAGAAGGAGTCGAGCTTTCTTTCTATCATCTCTTTTTATTCTTTATGTATTCATGCATTGATAGTTTAAGAATATAGTAGAGAGTATCTTCTGGGATGTTGTAGTTAATCTGACTAGTCTATAAATCTTTACTTTTTTCATTTTTATGAGTCTACAATCATCCTAAAGTCAAATAAAATTCAGGCTTAAAATATAAAGCCCTGGAAATTCAAGGGGGAAAGTACCTAAATAATAACCCCCCAGTACCCATCCTACTGCTCCTTCTCACTCAAGGTGAAGGAGGTGGAGGAGTTGTGGATGGAATGCTGTTGAACCTGGGAAAAGGGGTGGGAGAAGGTGAGAGATAACATTTTTAATTTTTTTGTTTTAATTGTCAATAAATTCAATTAATTTTCGTCAAATCCATTTTGCCTGTGATGATTATGGGAGACAGCTCTACCCATCTTTATCTCAACAAATGAGCTTTTCCATTTTCTTTTCTCTCCTGTCCTGTTGTAGGGAGGGATGAGAGCATCTGGGTCGGTACTTGGCAGCTGGCCAAAGTCAACCCATTACAAAATAGCACATGCACTTCACAGTAAGTACACATTAACTAATATGGCTCCCCTGATCCACTGGGAATTAAGTGTCAAACCCTCATTAACTTTATGCACCCATATTTTCATCCAAAATGTTTGAATACTGCTGCATTAAAATTTCACTTAGGGGGAAAAAAGATAAAGCCCTCATCAGATGATTATTTTTTGAAAGCTGAGTTTCATGAGTGAATAAGCCATTTGTATTACTGAATTGTTTCAACTATTTAAAACCATAAAAGTATCCCAGAGAACTATGTAATCTTGCAAATAATTTAAATTTCTAAAGTAAAGAAGACTAGCAATACTCTATTGACTGCCTGGAATTTAAGACCTATTCATATGTGCTACTTTCTCCATCCCCTTCTAATCTGGTTCACCTGTAGTGAAAGAAAAGAGACTGATTTGTAGTTGAATTTTACATTATACTCCATTATATTCTGTAGGAACCTTTCTCTAGTGATGGCACAGAAATTCAGCAGCTGGTGTTAACCTTGTGTATATCATCCTTACTATGTATCTATGAAAAAATACATCTTATTGAGAGTGGAAGAGACAAAGAATTTTTAAAGAGTCACTTGCATCAAAACATTAATTATGTGACTTATGTTAGCATTTATAGCCAAGAAGTTTTAAGCCTAATAAGCTTCTCATTTCTGTCAGGTTTAAGAAGGAAAAAAAAGATAGCAAACAAATGTCTACAGTCGGTAGATTGCAAAGAACTTGTAACTTTTCTTGTACTATTTTGTGGGCTTTCTGATCATCAAAGCATCTTTTAAGCCAGATGAGGATTTGAATTATTAGCTTTGAAAACCAACAAGAAGAGAATGAAACCATCTAGGAAAGAAATTAACTCATACTTCCAATCTTAAATATCAAAAATTATCATCCATCTTCATGAAAATAAAAATGGTTTCCATTCCTCCACTTTTCCCACATTTTCCCCTTTAAGCAAGTTCATCTGGACAGTGTGTAAGCTTTTATTAGAATTAAGAGTTTCCAGAGCTCACTCTGGTACACACACGCACACACACACACACACACACCCCCACCCTCTCTCTATCAGTTTGGATTACCAGTCATTAAAAAAGAAACCCACAAAACCAACACAGCCTAACAATGAGTTATCAGCTACTGTAACATGAGTTTCCTTCTTCTAGTGGTTTGGTACTGGGGATTGATCTGACAACTCTAACACCTATTAATACTATTCAAGCATAAACTTCTCCCAGAAGTACATTTAACTCTCTGTGTCCCTCCCACTGAAATTTGCACAACTTTATACCAGAAAGGATTGATTACACAGTGATTTAATTATTACCACAAGGGACAACTCAATGATGAGTTACCTAACACATAATGGTGAGTTACAACTCATTCTAGCAGAAGGACAGAGGATAGAAGTCTATCACTGATTCAGAGGTCTTGATGTGTTTCCACAGGCCAGTAACACCAGATGAAACTCTCAACTCAGGTCATTTTTTCAAGTAACAAAGTAGATATTACCTTAAAATTGAGCTATTTTCATATTTAACAACATCTCTAGAAATTCAGATTAGTTACTACTAAAAATAATCTAGATGATATTCATACTAAGTGTTCTGTGTTTCCGATAATGAGTAGTGTTCTGCATCAAATAGTGTCTTACCAGTAGAATTCTCTGTCTTTTACAGAAACTGAGAAACCTTGGTGTTGTGGTTTCATTGGAAATCAGCTGAGAGTTTCTAGGTGGATCTGAACACAATGCAGAGGTAGGAGTTCCTGGACTCCTGACTCTCCTGAGTTGGACCATCAAAAAACCCAAGAAAAACAAAAGCCAAAAAACAAATATACAACCAAAAAAAACCCAAAGAAACTAAAAAAAAAAAAAAAACCAACCAACCAAGAAATCCAAACCAACCAAAAAAACCTCCCCAAACAAACAAACAAACAAACAAGAAAGGATAAAAACCAAACCAATCCCAACCAATCATAACAAACTGAACTAGCAGTGGACATGATAGAGTGAAAAGAGATTGAGAGTGTCAAAATAAGTGATGAAGACACCCCATGTTTGAAGTGATGAAGACCCCATTTTTGCGTTTTTTTCACCAAATATTTAGTGAATATATGTTTGTGGTTCTCATTTGTTTCCTTTCACTTTATACTCTAAAAATCCCACATTTACTTGCTGGGATGTTTTAATGAAGACTTGACTGCAGATATAATTTTTGATTTGGAAAAAAGAAACTATTGTTTGGTCTATTAAAAACAGATAAAACATAAACAGTTGATATGAAGAGAATTGCTGGAGGAAAAAAAAGAATGCGAGAGACAAACACCTTTGAAGGGTCAGTGAAGAATATATTTTGAAAGTCTTCATCCTCAAACTAAAAAGCAACCAAAATTCTTTTTAAATATATGAACTTTAGAATAGAAGAGTATTTGAATACTTTCTAGCATAAGTATTGTAAATGACCAGTAGGCTGAGATATATTCATATAAAATAATTATGGGAAATGTTGTGTAATAGAAAAGAATTTGTGGCTTTTGTGACATATTTAAAGAAGGAAAAGTTGTTATTTTACCAAGTAGGTAAGGTTGTATGGTTTTGGTTGGTGTTTTGGTTTTTTTTGAGATCGCCTCAACTTACTTTATAGTATTTTTTAATTTGCCGTTATCTAGGCTTTTCTTTTTCTGGAGGTGTAATTTTACTCCCTTAGAAAAAGATAAAGAAATAAAGCACCATTACATATTTCTATGTATATGATAGCTGGTAATGGGTCATGAAAATAATATTCCATGTTTTTTCCCTAAGTACATTTAAAATATATTTTTCAGAGATTTTCACTCATTAACATTGCTTTTGACCACCTAAGCCACAACAGAGAAAAAGCATTTTCTTTTGGAGGATGTGTCCCAACACCCTATGAAACAGTGAATGTAGATGAACTTCTTAGTCTTGTAATTCCTTGTTAACAGATTTTTTCTTTGCATTTTTCTCCTTCCTTTTAAAATGACAATTTTACTCAGTTTCCATATCTAGATTGTAGTCTTGTAAATATTTACAGTTATATGACCCTACAGAAATCAAAGGAGCTAACTGTGTCATTAAGTTGTGTTGAAGTATGTGGAATACAGAAGGCAGACTCACCCCTTTAATTAGCATATCAAACATTTTAATCATCATTTGATTCATTTTTCAAATGCAGCTGAATTGAGTAAGTTCTCCATATTGTAAGCCAAGTGAATGAACTGCAACAAACGTAAGTACAGATATATGAGGGACATAACCTATATTCTAATGAGATAAACTAAATTAGCATTTAATAACATTTTTACACCCATAATTAATCATAGTGGAAAATGGGACAGTTACCTACTGAATTACCTAGATATTTTATCAAATCATGTAACTGGATAATTAGATTTCTAAATCCAGTCATGTATACCTTTAATTAATTGTTGTTTGTTATTAAGTGTGGATTAGCTCCTATTGCACACTTTCATCTACACATTAGGAACTGGCTTATGGTCATTATTTATTCTGCGTCTGAGTTTGGTTATTCTGCCTGTTTGTATATTTAAAACATCTCATGTCATTGAACTGGAAAAATTTAACAGCATTTATAACATTCTTTGTTTCAGCTGTGCTTCAAAAACCTTCAGTCTTTCACCTCTTGATGCAAATGTTATTTCTCAATGTATTAAGCACCTTATGCTGATGTCAGTCATATTACCTTCCTAACTGCTTCATGGTTTTTAGGATTTGACATGACATAGGAATAGACAAAAGAGAAGAGTTTATTAACAGAAACTCATGAGATTTTAATTGCAGCAATTTCCTTGTCTTTTTATCCTGATAGAAAGCTATAGTGGTTCCTAATTTAATACCCCCAAAAAAGTAAATCTTCATTAACGTGAAACTCTCAATCTTTTACATGGTTTATTTAAAACCTCCTTGACAGTTTACCTTTTTTTTTAAAATATAGAGCATGATTTATATGAAATTAAAAGCTAGATTAGCCATTTTTTATGGGAATAAAATGTAAGGAGCAACTGAAGCTTTCCCAAGCAGAGCTTAGCTAATCTTTTGAGAATCATTTAAAGGGAAGAATATCCATTGCTTAATGTATGACTGTGCACCAATCGATATCTAAATACCATGGTGACAGACTCATTAGAATTACTAAAATCAGATATGTATACCCATTCCAAGGTTTTATATTGACCTTTTGGAAGTCTAATGAGGTGGAATGAGAACAAAAAAAAAAAAAAATCAGTAAAGACGGCATAGTAGCTACATAGACAAGAAATGAGGAAAGAACAGAAGCAGTAAGAAAGAGACTGACATCGTGAGCTTCAGTGGTTATTTTTAATGCTATCAAAAATGGAGAAATTAAGGGGGAGGTATTAAGAGACTGAGATAAACTGCAGAGCAGAGAAAGGGAAGGGAGAAAAGAAGGCAAATGGCAGTTGGGAAGTCAAATACCAAAGAAACTTTTGTGCTTCCATAATAATGGAATAGTAGAGAGTTAAGCACTTAAAATAAAAGCAACAACCAGATGATGATTCTATTTTTGAGATTTAAAAAGTTTACTTTTTCAGATCTGTTCAGAAACTGAACACAGTTGGATCTTCCACAAAGGCATATTTTTAATATATTTCCTTCTGGAATGAAATGTTTAGAAAATATTCACAGAAAGGTTTGAAAAATACAGCATTCGTTTACTTGAAATTTGATTTTCTTTCCTCATATTTAATTTGTATAAAACTACATTTTCACAATGAAAAACTTTCAATTTTTTCCTCCAATAAGTCTGTAAATGTTTTTTTCACTAATAATGATCGAACTCACTCATAGAAATAATTGGGGGAATGAAAAGTTATATACACACTCCATAGAATATGCATACAGACTGTAGTGGAAAGGTATGTAGATTAGCCCTGAACTTGGTAACAGGCCTCCAAACATTGTGCAGTAGAAGATTGTTCAGAGGGATCAGCTCAAACCCCCAAGAGTCTTGTGTGGACTGTTGTGGACGGAGAGGAGGAGGACAGTTGGCTTAGTAAATATGGTAAATAGTTATTCAAAGAATGCAAGCGTGGTCCTTAAAAATTTTGCTTAAAAAGTCATTATTGACATCCCCTTGGAAAATCTGCATTTTGCGTGCAGTTTTAGTTTAGAACAGTGTTTTGATTGGTTCCCAGTGTCAGATGTTGGTTGCTTTTGTAACTGGCTGAGTAGGGATTCCTCTCTGAGGCTAGTTGAGCTACAGAATTCTCTGAAATGTTCAGTGGAAATTTTGGATGGCTGGTCTGTGCACCCAGTTATTAATTCCCTTATAATATATAAGTTCTTCATTTGCTCCAAGTTTGGGTTAACTATACAAGGAGAAAAGGTCCAGCAAAAACGAGATCAATTATTTTATGGCAGTAATTTTCTACGCTGTTTCTAATTTTATTGTCTCAGTGAAATCAATTGAGACTGATCTTCTTAACCTTTCATATAAGACAGATTTTACTCTAACTTACAGTTCACCTTCTATAACAGGCCATTTCTCACAGCGACACAGCTGCGTGGATGATACTTTAAACAGCTTTAGGCAACATTAAACTGTTGGTACCTCTCAGGTATTGGATTGTGTGACTGTCAGACATGTTTGCTCTCAAATTCCAAAGCTCCTGAAATGGGTCTCTGATCCACTTTACACTGATGTAAATTAGAAAGAATTCTGCAGAAGTCAGTGGGAGTATGCAGGTGTAAAACTTGTGCAGAAATTATGTCCTCAGTTTGATGAATCCCTCTAGTCTGAGCTAGCAGACATTGTCTTTTGGCAGTACTGCTCGTAGGCCTAACCAAAAAATTTTTTGCTGTTGAAAAGAATGTTCTGGTGCAACTCAAGTGCTCAACAAGAATCCATTAATTTTCTTCAATACTTCCTAAGGAAATAGGATAAATCACATTTGGTTCTCTCTTAACAGCTTAAGCCAGACATAATTTTCTAACTAAACAGAGCTTTGTCGTTAAATACCAATGACTTAACCTGAAAAGTGTCTTGGAAAACAAAACGGATTTTAAGATGTTTCACAGCATTGAAGCCAGGATCTATAGATATGGCACCCCAGATCCCTCACACATTCTATTGTTGCCTCAGCTAAGACACCTGGAGACCTAGGTTTTGAACACCCTAACTAATAAGGCTACTTGGACTCCTTTCCATGAAATCAGAAAATGAGAAACCATTCTTATATGATTCCTGGATCCATACCAGGGCCCCATAGTCTTCCCCAGGCACCCTGTTAAACAATTTTAGGTTTTTAGGTCTACAGTAATCTGAGCAGAGTAAAGTTAAATTACTCTTTTACCTCTTTTAATTCAAAATTGACTTTTCATGGTAAAATCTGAGATATCTGACGTAATTCTATTTGGCTCAAAATAAAATGTAAATTCTGCATATCAACCATTTATAAGAAACAGAATTTTTACAAGGTAAAATCATTGTTGATTTAAAATGAATGAAATATAAAGGTATGTTATATTGCTAAAATATAATTTTTCACTTTATTTACATTTGAGTATGTAACATTTGATATAATGTGACTAAATAGAATTTAAAAATAAAAGTGGTATATTTCTGAGGGTTTTTTTTCTTTGCTATCCTCATTCTGAAAGAAATGAGAGCTACTAATTTTATTTTATTTTACTTTTGTTTTTGTTCTGCAGAGGCCAAACTGATGGTGTTTGCAGCCAAGTAGCTATATAACATTTCCTTTCCTTTTAGTGTATATTAACTTCTTAGGATTTGAATTAAGTTACAGGAAGGAATTTAGAAATGTGTGTCTGTATATTTTGCTTGTTTTCTTCTTGTTATTTGATCATGTCCATTTTGTGATGCAGATGTCTCATACCTTTACAATTTAAAGTTTTAAGTTGTTTCCCTGAACACTGGTTGAAATTTTCTCAGAATTGGTATGGGACTGATAATCATAAGAGATAAAGCTTTTACTTGCCACCCGAAGAAAAGGATAATATCTCTATCATGAGCACAAGAATTCTTATCTTGCTGCTTCACTGAATTGGCATGCAAAAATTCTACCTGTAAACACCTGAGCTGCAATTCAACAAGCAGTGTAAATACCTACCTAATTTCCAGCTTGTGTATAGTTCCACTGAGGTCCTAAAATGATCCACTGATTATTTTACAGATTAATTTCTCTTGACAAGATATGATTTTGAATTCAGTGTGAAAAATAGGATTCTACAATGAGATGAGAAGCAGAATGCCAATTATATATGGAAAATCTGAGCACAAAATTGAGCTCTCAAAGTTTAATTTATTCACCAGAGTCCTGTGCTTATTATCAACACAGGAAATACTTTTTTTGAAAGACATTTTGGCTTTAGGTTTTTAGGAGTAGATTTGGATTCATTTTTAGTACTGCACCAGTCCTTACTCTGTGACTACTGAATCTGCAAAAGGTTTCCATAGAGATTTGCAAGAAATGAGAATGTGAAATCTGTATGAGCATCAGGCATAAAAAGTATACTTCTAGAATTCATTAACTTTTAATAGTTCTTTCCTTCATCACGGTCTTCATCAAAGAATGTTGTCATATCCAAAAGAAACTTCCTAGTAAAACAGAAAAAAAAAATATTATATTTCTACATAGAAGTGGTAGAAGTGTGTCACCTTTGTGGCTGTTTTAAGAAAATCCTAGAGAAAGGTTAAACAAGGGCAACCAAAAAAGACTTGAGAGTATATTGTGAAGGGATAAATTAATGAAGATAACTGTAAAAAAGATTGAAGGCTCCTTTGTGCTTATATTCTCAAATATAAATAGTTGTGATTTTTCACTTTTTTCAGGCAAAGTTACAGCAATGCACAAAGATTGAAGTTAAACAACTGCTGTGAAAAAAATACAAGCCAAGTGATTATGTGCCACTTTTGTTTTTTGACAGTGATTCATGATTAATATCTTCCTGTGATCATCTGCAGATGTTAGGATAGATATGTCTTCTTGATTTGCAATTGACCAGATGTATTTTCCTGCATTTAATTTAAATTTCCATAAAATTTCATGAGTTGACTACAGAAGAGAGGACAAAATGATGTCATATAATCTCACTTCAATGCTTGGTGCTGAATCTTTCTCAAAGTCAAATTGATTAACTGATAAGAATCAGAAAATATACCCCACCTCTCCCCAAATCCCTGGTTATAGTGGTCAAAACCACGAAATAAACCAGCCAAAATTTCATTGTTCTTCTTTCTCTGCAGCATGGACCTGCTAGGATCATCTGGGAATATTTCACATAATCAGGGATTGCAATTATAAATCTCTGAGAAATAGGTGTCACCTAAATTGCATCCAATGTGTCTGATGCACATAGTTGAACAATATTTTGTCCAAGAATACAATGTTATAGTTTCATTAAATTTGTTGCATTTTAAATAGCAGCTTCTGGATTAACTTTACTCTGTAATCTATTAATCCTTTCCAGATGCCTGCAAATGGAATTGAAGAAGGTGAAACTAATAAATACTCTCCTGGTTTTGAATAGTACTTTGAAAATCCCAGCAGAAGAAGACATTTCCACTGTTGTCACTGATGGTTCCATGTGCAACACTTAAATTGCACTTTTCTTAACCAAACTGTGAGAACGGACTCAATCTGTTTTCCAGATTACAGTTCTAAACCACTGTTTATTTAAAAAAAAAAAAAAAAATCAACATGTTCAAACATTTGTATTTTTTTGGAACAAGTGATTTTACGGATCAGGATTGTTCGGTGGATTTATTCACAATAACTGTTTGCACTGCAAGACAGCAAGGGAGCACTTCTGCCTGTTTGCATTGTTGTGGATGCTGCACATGAATTCTGGTGGAAGACTTTGGAGGAGAAAGTCTGCTTTTCCATGCAGGTAAACTAGATAGGTTAAGAGGGAAATATTTCTCTAGTCTGAGGTGGAACAAGTAGAAAAAGAGAAAGCTAGAAAAAGCTACCAAGACCAAAAAGCTGACATATCTTCAGGCTTCAAAACCAACAGAAATAAGTACTTTCTGGGGTGCCTGACCATACCTGAGGATTAAGGGTTTACTGGAACCAGTAAGGTTCACTCAGCTGCTGCATAAAACTTTGAATAAAAGTACTAATTTTGAAAAGATGTAATGTGAGAAAAAGGTCGCTTATTGTATTTCTGCTTATATTTAGTCTCATTAAGAGGATTTTTTTCCAATTTTGAAAAGTGTATGGTTGCAGTTTCTATTCTAAAGAAAAAGCCAGTATCCAGAATTCAAAAGTCTCTTGGTGTTTTGAGATTCTCAAATGGGTGAAGTAAAATACAGGTCTAACTCAGAGTGCTGGTCAGGTCAGGAGCCATCCCTGTCATAAAACTAACACCAGTTGACTTTAAATACACCAGAAGACTTAGTTCACATTCAGACAGTATTTCACCTTGAAAAATATTTTAAACACTCAAGTTTATTTTTGTTTAGTTTTTGCCACTTGGAGGGATGAGGTAGTGGGGAATGAAGGAGTTGAGTTGAGATGGAGAACAAGGAGGCTAGGAGGGGAGGTGTTGTTTTAATTTGCATTTGTTTCTCACTATCCAAACCTATTTTGATTGTCAGGGAATTAAAATATTATTTTCCCAAATCATGTCTGTTTACCTGTGGTGGTTATTGGTAAGTGCTCTCTCTGTCTTTACCTTGACCCACTATTCTTTTAACCTTATTTTCTCTCCCTGTTCTATTGAGGAGGGGAGTGGAAAGCAGCTGGGTGGGTATCTGACAGCTGACCAAGTTCAAGCCACTGCATATCCCCATGGTGATGTTAATGTAAAATCTGTTTGTTTTGGGTTTGTTTTTTTTTTTTCTTTAAAAATGTCCAAAATCACATAATGGGATGGATGGAAACTTAACTTCAGGGAAGATCTCAGAGCCTAGGAAGGAAAAGATGCTGTGACTGTAGAATTGTGAGGTGATATTTAATGGCATCTTTGAATTAAAAGCCTTTAATTTTAGAAGAGATAAACCAACCAACTCTGAAGCAAATGACTGTAGGGGTAAGAGGGAGATCTGCATACGTTTCTATCAAGCTGCTAAGCAACAACAAGTGGTCTGAAACAGAATGTCCAAGGCCATGTTATGCTTTAGTCAAAAGTTCTTAAGGGACTTGTTATCTTTACAATAGTTCCTTACGTATTTGTACAGAAACAATTGTAAATAAAGGAATGAAAAAGGATTAAGGTTGTGATAAAATATTTTTGCAAACCAGGCTACGGAGGGATAAGGTGTTTCCAGGACAAAGGTTTGTGAGAAAAAAAAAAAAAATCTTTCAGATTTGTGATTGAAACAAACTAAATGTTTTAGCGTTAAAATATTTAGTTCTGTTACTTAAAGAAAGAGAAAAATCTTTCTGTCAAATGTCTCTCTCCTTTTTGTTTGTTTGTTTTTTGTTTATTCTGCTGCCATGGCTGTTGTACCTGAAGAGAAGTGGGGTGAAGAGCCATGTTTTTCTGGCTTATAGGAGACAAAAGGTAAGCAGGAAAGGGTCGCAGAAAGAATGAAGTTGTGTTTCCATAGTACAACCATGACAGAGTGGAACAAAGTTATATCTGCTTTTACCATTAATTTATTGTCCTGGGAACCCTTTTTTTTTTTTTTTTTTTTTGGAGTAATGCATCAAGAAGCAGGAAGGCAATTCAGAAAAATACTTTTTGATAAGTAGAAATAGCTAATTGGGCATTTGATTTAGGTAATGCCTAGTTTCTCCCACAAACCACTGTTCTGATAGGTTTTTATTATTATTCAGTTATATTTACCAAGTTTATGACTGTCCATTTATTCTACTGATGTATTTTTTTTTCTCAGAAAAAGAAATTAGAGATTTATGTGCTGAAATTATCTTAGATGTCTTTTTCAACCTAAATGACTCTATGATCCTATGAAATTTCTATCATACATGAAATTTCAGGACCATGGATAGATGTCACACACCGGGACTCTGTACAGTGCTCTGCAGTATCCTGTCGCCAGTGAAGGATTATCGTCTTTTTGCAACCATCTCAGTTGAATCGAAAACTAAGTGAACTGCCCAAGAGAAGACCAACAGCCAAGACTTAGCCATGTGCCTGACTGTAAATAATGTCTTAGAGTTATTTGACCCTCTGGTGGAAAGTCTCTCTCTTCATAATCTTTTCCCAAAACAAGAATTTCATTTTTAACAAGTCCACAAGACAAATTTTCTTGAGTCTCAAAATCCAAATGACAGTGAGAATGTTTTGTCTTTGTCTGGCATCTTGGTGCTTCATATATTCACCTGAGAAGGAGCTAATCTTTTGTCTAATTAATATTTCAATCTAGGAAGTAGAACAAAGTCGTCAAGATATTCCGATTTCAGAGTATCCTGTAAATCTTCCAGTTCAAACAATCTTTTCAGAATAAGAAAATGTAGTTTTAAAGTCATGTCAGACTGAGGATATAGTTTCGTGTATGTTTAGTTGGCATTGTCACCAAAAATAGAAATCTACACTTTTGGTTGCTTGTACTCATCCCTGTACTACATAGCACAACCACTAAAAAAGACAACCAAAATATTTCTTTGCCATCTTTCATCTTCTCGCTCTCCACACAAAAAACCTACCAGATCTGTTTTAGTGGAAATCTGTTGTTAGGATCTTTTTGTTTTCAGTTTGGTGAGCTTTAGTTGTAGTAATAGTAGTGGTAGTGGTAGTGGTAGTTGTAGTAGTAGTAGTACAGTTTTTAACTTAAAGTAAATTAATTTCAAGTCATAAAGCCTTTCCCTTAAAAAATGGAAATGTTACTGCAATACATATATTAGTAGCCTAGCTATGAATATGTTTACGTACATGTATAGGACTGTGGTTGTGCACTTGAGAGCACAGTCATATACACACACACATATATATATAAATATTTGAACTGTTTTCTTAATTGAATTTCTTGCTTACATATTTTTCAAAATAAATATGTTTTTTCCGTTTAATTTTTTCTCTTTGATAGCTTAAACAATGAATGAAATGTGAAATAACTTCACACTCCTTTGAGTCACTGAGTCATCTTTGCACAGGAATCTTAGTAATTAGAACGAGAAAAAGCAATCTAAGCCTCCATAGCTGTAATTCATACAGAACACAGCAGTATCATGTCTGTTTTTTACCAAAAAAAAAAAAAA
>VZTI01001512.1:261087-291436 GCA_013397865.1 Struthidea cinerea
GAAAAAAAAAGTGAAGTAGTAAATTTTAAAGGTAAAGCAAAGCAAACAAGATACCTAAAGAGCAGAACATAACAGAAAAGCTGGCCGAGTAGGTTTCTGGGTGTCTTAAATAGTTTCTGTTTGTAATGTAAGTTTCGGATCTTTCAAACATTCCACTTGGAGGGAAAAAAAAAGGGGTCCCATTAAACCTGCTACTAAGAGACAACTCTCTCTGATTTGTGGAAGTTTTACCAAGGTATAAGTTGTGGCCACCTACCTTTAATCTCAACACACTGTTTTTTTAAATATTTTGAAGTTACAAATGAACATATTTCTGAGTGTATTTTCAAAATGGTTGGCAATTGAGTTTTTCAAGTCTTTTGTGAGTTATCCAAACCTAAAAGTGTCATTAGTATTCCTGATTGTTATTATCATGTCAATTCGGTATTATACTTCTTAAACGTATATTCTATTTTACTTTTTGTTTGTGATAATTCTAATTTTTTTTCTGTACTGGTATCAAATTGAGAACACTGAAAACACTAATCTCATTCTCACGAAGGGGTGGATTGACAGTAGCACACTCTTAAAGTGTATGAAATATATCCCATCCTCTCAGCAGGTAGATAAAGACTCAAATAGCAGAAGAAAGAATGGTAAAAAAATAAACAAAGAAACAAAGAGAAACCAAAAAGGAGGAAAAAGAAAAATTAAAAAAAGAGGAAAAGATAAGAGAAAAAATAATCTTCAACTGACTGTTTTCTCAGGTAAATCTAGATTTCTGGAAAACTTATCAGTGTTAGGCAAAATAATAACTGCTTTCTGTAAGAAGGAAAATAACAATTTTCTAAATATTCTTTCAGAGAGTACCCCAAACTGTGTTGAAGAGTACTTTTCATTTCAATAAGCTTAGGGCCTCGTTTCATAAGGCCTCATTTACATAGGTATATCTCAGTGAATGATTCATGAGAATAGGCTTTGGTGGGAGTGTTAAAGAACTTTGCAAAGCAGGTCCGTTTTTTTGGTGACAGACAAACCTATTTAAATTAAAACCTGTGCTGTTTGCATCCATCTGGATACTCTGATTTCTGAGCCAATT
Source organism: Struthidea cinerea (assembly GCA_013397865.1). NCBI lineage: Eukaryota > Metazoa > Chordata > Aves > Passeriformes > Corcoracidae > Struthidea > Struthidea cinerea. The sequence goes on from VZTI01001512.1 coordinate 262,166, forward strand.
TTTCTAATTCTAAAAGCAGTTTGGAACAAATGTTTTAAATAACAAACTACTTGCAAATACTATTAGCTGACTGTGAAAGAAGAAACCTGCACTTAAAAGTTCTCTAGTTTTCATTGGTTCTAAGAGTTATTTGATAATTTGAAGAGAAAATATGGTTGATATAATAGCTGTTTATTTTTTCTCACCATAATGACTCTAACATAAGAGTTGATGTTATGGCTATCATGTTCTTCTATGTCTGATTGAAAATGAGCCTGAGAACCAAACCTGAAACCTGCTCCTGAGGTCTGTACATTTATGAAACAAGGTTCAGAAAGTTCTGAAAGCCTTATTCTCTTATGTTTACATAAAAGTTTGTGCATACAGTTAGGTTAATAAGTTATAAAAGCAAGAGAAGAACTGGCATATCTATGCATCTAAATATAGAATCTGAAGAAATCTATAGCTAATGCATTTTCTGAAAATCATCAGATAGGTTTCTAAGGCACTTAGAGTGTTATCCACTGTTAAGCATTTGTGATTTGTAATAGATTAGTCTTTCAAAGCAACTATAGCTCATAATGCATGGGTAATCAAATAGTTCCTACTCAACTTTCTTCTTCTGAATTTTATATAAATTTTTAATTAATGCCTTACATTACTTGAGCTTTTATGTAATTAGATGATAAATTATTCAATTTTTGATGTTATCTTTTAGATAGATGTGAAATCAAAGAAGTTAATGATTGAACACATTTTAATAGATTTGGCACTGTAGCTTTTACTCACTTTAAAAATAGTTTTTGATTGAATTTTGGTGCTTAGGAAAGGCTAAGGACCATTCTAGGACCATTTTTTCAAAATGTTCTTTACTGAGTCTCTGACTAATTGCAGAGTTCTGAAGACACTACAAATTATAGACCATAGACAAAAACCACAGATGAAAAAGAATTAAGTGGTATTAAGCATGACCCACCCCAGCCTAAAAGAATTAAGAAATAACAAAGTAAAAGACACTTCTTAGCCACTTTTGAAAAATGGCATTTCTTCTGTTTCTAAAAGATTAAAAAAACCCCAAAAAACAAACAAAAACAAACTAACAAAAAAACCTGCTAAAATTATTCACCATTAAAGTGTAAAGCAAATCTTTACCAATTGATTTCCTGTGAGTATTATGCCATCTAAGGACTGTTGAAACTCAGTATCGTTCAATGTTTCCTCTGAAGAACTTCTCTTTGGACAATGGCATGACAGTGAGAAAATTGGCTAATGTCCTGGTTCCGGCCAGGACAGGGTTAATTTTTGCAGTAGCCAGGAGGGGGCATGGCTAAGACGAAGAGGTTGTTATACACCACCATCTTCCAGGGCCTGGGGAAGAGCTCCCTTCTGAGTCGCATGGCATGGTGGAGGGAGTGGTTGGGTATTGTTGGGGGGTTTCCATGTGAATCTCTTGCCTCTTTCCTGTACCCTCTGTCAGTAGCATTGTCGCTGTTACCATTTGTTGTCTTCTTTTATTGCTGTTTCCAATAAATTGTTCTTATCCCAACTTGTGATCTTTACCTTTTGGGCCTCCAATTCTCCTCTCCAGCCCAGCACAGGGGAATGTTGAGCTTGATTGAGAAGCACATGGTTTAGAGGGTTTCAGTGGGAAGACTAAACTGGGGAACATCATGACAGATAGGATGAAGGAGAACTATTTCCTAATTCCTAAGCCGTGACAGATAGGATGCAGGAGAACTATTTCACAAAATCAGAATGGTTTGGGTTGGAAGGGATCTTAAAGACCATTAGATCCAGCCTGTCTGCCCTGGGCAGGGAACCTCCCACTAGACCAAGATGCTCAAAGTCCCATCCAACCTGGCCTTGAACACTTTCAGAGATGAGACATTCATACCTTTTCTGGGCAACCTGTTCCCATGTTTCACCACCCTCTCAGTAAAGCATTTCTTCCTACTACCTTATCCAAACCTACTGTCTTCTAGTTTAAAGTCATTCCCCTTGTCCCATCACTACATGCCCTTGTAAAAAGTCCCTCTCCAGCTCTCTTTTAGGCCTCCTACAGGTATCAAAAGACCACAATAAGGTCACCTCAGAGCCTTCTCTACTCCAGGCTGAAAAACCACAACTGTGTCAGCCAGATATATATCCCTGATATATATCTCGGGTATGACTTATATATATATATTTATATATATCATACCTGAATTGTTTCTTACTTGCATTCTAGGGTAGCTCACCCTTCATTTCTATCAGTGAAGGGCATTCTGATTAAGCTGGCAAACATGGAATTAAAATAATGTTATATCTGATTTCTCATCTTATTCTGTAAGATTAAGGTGTCCAGAATATAAAGTAGGAAAAAAAAAAAAGAATGACAAATGGATGATGCAGAACATAAATTCAAAAACTGATATTTTTTAGTAGTTCTATCAGCATGCACTTTGGTTTCCAACTGATATTGTGCCAAAGTTGACCAGGCGGAGGAAATAGATGCTATCAGAATTCTACAGAAGTGATCATTTTCTCACAACCTGACAATCTTTGCCTGTAGAGATCATTAGATATCATGGATCACATGGTACCATCATTAGGTACACACATTTTAATACATGATTTCCTGATTTTTGAGGATAATTAAAAGGAAATAACCTGAGTTCAACTCAGTTAATATCTGCTCATCTTTTAATGCTTTTATATGTATGCATATATGTACACACACACACACACACACACACACACACACATACAAGTAATATACTGCTTCCTACAGAACCAATTTATCAAAGATCATCTATTACCTTACGGATATTAATGTAGTTTGGAAGTATCCCTTCTTACATACACTTTGTAATAAGGAACAAATATGGTGTTTTTAATTTTCCCTAGACATTAAACGATAACCCTTACTATTTCATTCTGAGCAGTTTTCTGACTGAAGAACTTTTATAAAATAAGAATTTTCACACTATTAATAACCAAAAAGTGAAAAGTTGCAAATTTGGCAGCAAACTCTTTTCATTTGAAGTAAAACTCAGCCTACACAAATTCACACCTGTAGTACACGCTGCATGAAATCATTAAAAATAAATGTACAGTTACTGGATAAAGTGATTTAGTTTTCCATATTGTATTCTTTAAATTTTGTTATTCATCACTGGAAAGCAGACCGCTTTGAATAAAATACAGTTAAAATGTGTATATATGTGCTTATTTTGCACTCGAGTTTATTATCACTATTGAAATTAGATCTACTGATGAGATAAAAGTAGAAAAAATTGTTATGAATAAATATTTTATTTAAAAAATATTTTGTATCATTTATGAGGGGAAAAAAAATCCTGGCTTCCCTGATTCCCAAACAGAAATAAAACATTCTTCCTTTTGTATGACATTTTAAAAAAAGAATAAAGTGAAAGGTTCATAACATTATGCATATATTTTACGTACTGATAAATCTAGAAGCTGAAACATTTCAACCAGGGAAACAAATCAGAATGAACTCTTTGCTATTCTAATGAAATTTAGGACTTGGAAAATTTCTGGAAAGTTTGGTGTTTCTATTATTTATATTCCTAATCAGCAGCAAATGAAATTTTGTTGCGTAGAAGGATGTAATTTGGTGTTGTGTTCTTGGATCTGTGTGCAGCCTCAGGGCAGATTTTTGAGGCAGCTCTTCAGGCTATATGGGAATGCAGATTAAATTTTCCCTAAAATAGCAAAAGGTTGCATATTTCACAAGATTTCAACCTGGAAGTAGATTGGAACAAAGAAAAGTCTTTTAAAATGCATTCTATATAAATGAGTTCAATCATAGTAATGAGGGCCACCTTTCCATCCACAGCAGAACGACAGAACAACATGAAAAGGTGAGAAAGCATATGAAATGAAAATCAAATAATTTTGGATGAGTAAACAAGTTAGTATTACAGCTAACATTCACTTTTGTATCTACTGGCAATTTAGCCAGTTATTGATTAGATACTTGAAATCATTCAGGTGACCTTTCCAGAACTGTCCTGGGGTGACTGTATGATACTGTATTCCCTATCATCTGCCCTATGTCAGACATGAATCCTGTGCCTTTGTCTTTAAGCTGTTTCTCAGGAGAGGGGGGAGAGAAGCCAGGAGAACTTTTCAAAGCGGTTTGTGCTCAAGGACACACACTCCCCTGTGTTCTGCTGCTGCAGAGCCAAGGAAAGCATCTTCCTGGTTTTTTTTTTTTTTTTCTCAGCTCTTGGCTCTCTGCAGCAGGGAAGAGAGTGTCATCCTCTTGTTTTTTAGCTAGTTTCTTGTTCCTTGCATAAAGCACAGAGCCCTGGGACTTTGGTTTCTTCTTCTTCTTCTCGTCTGGACTGTTGTGCAACACCAGAATATACTGGGAGGCCCTACACCATGGCCCAGAGCAGCCCACGCCGAATCCCGGCTCCGGAGAGGAGAAAGCTTCACCCACAAAGGACTCTGAAATCTACCCAGGTTCTCTCCACAGTGAGAGGTTTTATTATTTAGCATTATTCTTTCTTTTTTCCGTGCCTGTGTGCACTTGTTAAATAAATAGTTTTTTTCACTTTTCCTCTAAGGAAAATTCTTTCCTAATCTGGTGGGGGAGGGGCAGCTGTAACATGCTTTCTATCAGAGGATGTTCATTTTGGACATTACTCTGAATTTGCCCCAAACTGGGACAAGAACAAATACAATAACTTCAGAAAAAGATCATTATTTATATAACTGGCTTTTCTCTGGTGTAACGAATTGGAAACTGTTTGTACTGGTTGGAACCAGTTCTTACCTTTTTTTCCAATTAGATCTGGTATAATGCAGAATACTGTAGAGAAACAGATTAAGAAACTGTTATATCCATTTGAGTCTGAGTTATTCCTGAAAACTCTCTCTATTCAATTGCCATTTAAACCACTGTTTTGGAATGAAATGCATTCTAGAATAACAATTGTTATTGTGACTCTTGGTTACCATGACATTAGAAAACACAGACCTTCAAATTTTCAAGTTCATCCCTTCACAAGACATAAAAATACAGCACCTCGTTTGCTCACTGACCTGACAAACGTCTGTGTAATTTTGCACTTTTCTTCTTTCCTTTCAGATGAATAACGGGATGATTCAAAAAGTTTGATGCAGCTCTTACCTGGTTCCAAACATTCCAAAATATATTTTACCCTCTGGAATTGTTTTTGATATAAATCATTTCATGAAGTGTACTACTTCTTTACTGGGGTCGACCTCTTCTCCCAGGCAACTACCAACAAGAGGAGAGTACGTAGCCTCAAGCTGCGTTAGGGCAGGTGCAGGTTGGACATCAGAGGGAATTTCTTCATGGAAAGGGTTGTTAAACTTTAGAATTGACTAAAACGGCCCAAGGAAGTGGTGGAGTCACCACCCCTGGATGTATTAAAAAGTTTAGTGGTATGGTCTACTTGACAAGGTGGTGATCAATGAAGGGTTAGATTTTATGATCTCAGAGGTCTTTTCCAACCTTATTTATTCTGTGATTCTGTGGTATGTAATATTGCTAAAGGAGAAGCTGCCACATGAATATTTTCACAGCATTCAGGGAGTCACACACACACCCCACCTGAGACTAAGTGCCAGGAGTAGAGTCCTTTGGCAGTGGGCTGATCCAGTAAGCCAATGGGTTTCCCATTTGACTCCCCCCTCACACACACTCCCATTCTCAGGCCCACTTCCTCCTTCAGGTTCAACCCCAGGTTTCCCAGGGCAGAGTCTCAGGTGTTGGATTAAAAAAAATTAAAGAATTTAATAAAGTGATACATCAGCAGGTCAACTTGAGCTGAGTGCCCCTGGAGGGAGACCCAGAACAAAGAAATCACTAGGCAATTTTTTCTTGGTTCCCTCTACATTACAATGACTTACCTTCATCTTCTGGTATCCCTCTAGTTCTCCTGTAACATTTCAGGGTATAAAAACTAAGCACAGTAGGATTGTTGTGCCAGAATGTAGCCTGGTTTGCCACAATTACTTCTATCCCTGTAAGAACAGCTAGACTGGGAGAGATGAAGAGAGGAAGAGATCAGATGGCAAAAATAAAAAGAATTTTGCTGAAAGCCATCCTTTTTATTCAAATCACACTCTCCCCAGGAGACACCAGCTGAATATTGCATCTGAAGCTAAGTACATTTGGGAGTCTAGAATACTCCCAAAGAGACTCTATTTAATGTTCCAGAGACCTCGATGAGCTTGATTCAAAATCTCTGCCAACAAATGAACAGAAGTTTTTTAGATCAAAATAAATACTAAAAAACCCTTCTCTTGGAATTAAGGACCATCCCAGAGGAAAACATTGACAAAGGAGCTGGAAATTACTGACAGGCAATTTTTTATGCCTATAAGTTTCATGCAAACAGGTGGGCAATTCTAACAGATGTATATTTACACCCATGGGTTTTGCTTCTGGAATGCCACATGCTGAGGACTGTACTACTGCACGGGCTCAATCACAATTTGTTTGAATTTTCAGGGAACGTTTTTTTCCTGCCAGTATAACTGTTGTATCACTTGTTTAAGCTCGAATTGCAGCAAAGGGCGAGGCACAAAACTGAGTCAGTATGAGCATGCCACTGTAAGATATTCATCAGGCACCCTCTTAAACATCTACTCAAAAACCCAGTATTACTAAAGGATTAAAACCAGTGTGCTACATATATGCAATTCAACTTTAAAATGGGACTTCTGTTTGTTTCTGATATTTTTGTTTAGTTTTGTTCATTTATTTGGTTGTGGGTTTTGTTTGCAGTTTTTTTCAAATAGAAGTAGTCCCTTTCCAAAAGATTTAAAACTTAGACAAGATTTTTCTACACAACATAGAGACTTAGAAAATGTTACCTGTACAGTTGTGCTAGAAAGCTTAATTCTGTTGTTGCTGTGATGTGAACGAAATAATATTATTTGGAAAAGAAAATGTAGAATGTGCATTTAAAGTTGATCCTCTTGTAAACTGAAGAATGAGAGAACGCACTATATTCAGCAGCTGTAGATTGCTATTTTGTATCCTTGCATATATATAGTCTTTCAAAATTATGGTTTTTTGCACAACCAACCCACACCATGTATTTTTTTAACTTGGAAAACACGGTTTTACTGGTACCTGATAAAACTTAACTGTGCATTAAGGCTGACAGAAGGCTATAACTGGAGCTACAAGGCCATTGCACATAGAGAATTACACATCTTTTCAGAAAGGAGGTACTGATACATAATGTTTGGCATAGGCCACCCTTCTAGAAATGCAATGCAGCTTCTTTTTTGGGGAAAAAGTCTAGATTTTCTCACGTTACTCTCTACTCTGCAGATAACTTCAGACAGACAGAATCTTGTGTTTAGGTACAGTAAAAGAAGATCAGGTTTGTGACTACTTGAGGAAGCTGAATATACTGAGTATATGGGACCTGATGCAATGTATCCCAGAGTCCTGTGAGAGGTGGCTAATGTAGTTGCCAAACCATTTTCCATGATATTTGAAAAGCCACGGCACACAGGTGAAGTCCCAGTCAACTGGAGAAAGGGAAATATTGCACCCATTTTTAGCAAGTATAGAAAGGAGGACCCCAGGAACTACCAAACTACCACCCTCACCTCTATGCCTGGGAAGATCATGGAGCAGATCCTCCTGGGATTTATGTTAAGGCACATGGAGGACAGGGAGGTGATTTGAGACAGCTAGCACAGCTTCACCAAGGGCAAGTCCTGCCTGACCAACCTAGTGGCCTTATGTGGTCAAGTGACTACAGCAGTGGACATGGAAAGTGCTAAAGATGTCATCTCTCTGGACTTTTGTAAGGCTTTTGTCCTGGTCCAATATAATATCCCTCTCTCTGAATTATAAACATATGGACTTGATAAATGCACTCTTTGGTGCATGAAGAATAGCCTGGATGATCACATCCAGAGGCTAGTGGTCAACAGGTCAATGTCCTGATGGCATTGTGGTTCCCAGTGAAAAGTGATATCCCTCAAGGGACCATATTTTGACCAGTACTGTTTAATGCCTTCATCAATGACATGGACAAAGGGGTTGAGTGCACTTTCAGCAAGTCTGCAGATGACACCAAGTTGAATGATGAAGTTGAAACCCTTGAAGTATGGGATGCCATCCAAAGGGTCTTGAACAAGCTCAAGAAGTGAGCCTCAGGGAACTTCAACAAGGCCAAGTACCAGGTGCTGTACCTGAGTGGGAGTATCCCCTGCTATTATTACACTCTGTGGCATGAAGGAATTGAGAGCAGCCCTGTCGAGAAGCACTTGGGGGGGCTGGTGGATGAGAGGCTGGACATGACCTGGCAATGTGCACTCACAGCCCAGAGAGCCAATTGTGTCCTGGGCTGCATCCAAAGCAGAGTGGGCAGCAGGCAGAGGGAGAGGATTCAGCTCCTCTTCTCCATTCTGGTGTGACCCCACCTGGAGTGCTGCGTCCAGCTCTGTAGTCCCCAACATCGTAAGGATACAGATGTGTTAGAGTAAGTCCAGGGGAGGACCACAAAGATAACCAGAGAGATGGAGCACCTTTCCTGTGAAAACAGGCTGAGAGATTCAGAATTGTTCAGCCTGGAAAAGAGAAGGCTCTAGGGGAGATCTTGTTACAGTCTCTCAGTAATTAAAGGGGGCTTATAAGAAAGATGAGGATAAGAATTTTTTTTAGGTCCTGTAGTGACAGGACAAGGGGCAAAGATTTTAAGCTAAAAGAGAGTAAATTCAGACTAGATATAAGGAATTTTTTTACAATGAGACTGGTGAAATACTGGTACAGATTGCCCAGAGATATTTTGGATGCTTCATCCCTGGAAAAATTCTAGATCAGATGGGATGGAGTCTCGAGCAACCTGATCTAGATAAAGGTGCCCCTGCTCGCACAGTGGAACTGATTTAGATGACCTTTAAAGGTCCTTTCCATCCCAAACCATTTTATGACTCTATCATTCTAATTTATTTTTTCATTTCTCATGTGCTAACACAAAAGGAATTCCTCCTTGCCTGTAGAGATAAAACTTATTTAATAAGGGCTCTATACTGACATTTTTATTGATTGAAATCTCTTTGCCTTGACTATTTTGAAACTTTTTGAGAACTTAAAATGAGCAAGACTAACAAAATATCCTTCAATGTGAAATTGTTAAGGCACATATTTTATGTTCATATGATGAAATTTGTATTTAAAAGCAGCTATATAAAGGCATGCTCTATCTGGGCATATACCAGTCTAAAAGGGACTAATGTGGTCTCTAAGATGCACGTGTTGCTCTACATATAATTACTCTATCTAAGGCCATTAAGTAAACCTCAGTCTAAGTTAAGTCAACTCTGACTTTGCCCTCAACATTGTGAAATTTCTCACTCTCTGAAGTACTGAAGCAATGTAACAGGATTAGCAGGAATTTGTGGAGAAGTGAGAGAGAGAGGCCTTTGGTTAATTATTGAAGCAAAACATTATTGTCTCAGAATAATTTAATACAAATTATGATACTTTAATTCATATCTACTTTAAGGAGAAATATACATATATATATACATATACATATAAAAATTACTAATAAAAATTGGAAACAAGATACATTTGAAAAGAGAAATTCCCATTGCATTTTCCCCATATCTCATTAAAAAGAGCTCAATTTTACTAATACAACAAACAACACAGTTCCCCTGAGAAACCTACACACATCCAAAACTAATTCCAGATTTCATAGGTTAAACTATCTAAGATTGGGTCTCCAATGACAGAAGCTTTTAACCTTTATGAAGATTGGATTCACTGGTATTAAAAAAAATCACGTTTAAATTTATCATCTTTTGTTTTGGAAGCTGAGAAAGTAAAAATAATCTTCATGAAAAGCTGAAAGAACCCCACTTGTTCCTTGTTCCTCATAAAAAAATTTAAAAGTTTCACAAGGTAACATAAAGCCCTCTTAAGTCTGTTTTATCAACATCATCATCTAATGATCTATGATCTGACCCAAAGCATATTAATGTTAGAGTATTCCTACTGACTTTGGCCAACTTGAATTCGATATATGTTTATACCAATGAATTCATTGCAACTGAAAAATATTTATATTCTGGTTTTCCCATGCTCTGCCTTTTCCCTCCAGGTTTGTCATTAATCAATAGACGAGCATAAAATGTGGGGTTTTTTTCCATGTTTGGGAATTTTTTGAGCTTCAAATTTTTCCTTAAGGGTAAAAATTCAAAATCTAGGCAATCTAGAAAAAAATCCCAAACCCTCAGGTCGTTCGATCAGCTTTTGGATCTCGCAAATATTTCATTTTAATATTAATTGCTTCTATTCTAGAATAATTAGCTAAAAATTCTCTCAAGGATTGGGGTAACTAATTCAGAACCAGCTGCTGCAGAAATTTGTTGTGTATGGCTCTGTGTGAGCAGGACTGATCCCAGAGGCTCGTATATCCAGGTGCAAGGAACTGGGGAGATTTGGATCCAAGGAAGGCTGATGGGAAGGCTGAGCAACTAAGTCCAGCAGCTGAAGGGATACAGGGAACCAGGCTGTAGAGATAGATAGATAGATAGATAGATAGATAGATAGATAGATAGATAGATAGATAGACGTGTATTTCCCATGAATTGTCCTTCATCCTGATCCGCTAGAGAGGTGAACAGGATGAGGCCACTCACTGGTGCTGTTTGTGTTTGTGTCAGTGGTGATTATGTCTGTCTACAATGGCCAGACTAGAGAGACGTGTTTTTACAGGTGAGTTTGTATATGCTACCATTGGGAACACATCCTCAGCCTTCCTATTGGTTGGATCAGTACACAGGGAGTTGTTGCAGTCTCACCTGGAATAAGATTAGTCAGTTTGTCACCCCCCAACAAAGCCAAAAGCAAAGAAATTTTCATTTCATCTATCACTAGAGTACTGAAGCCATAGTAACATCCAACAACTAAGAATAACTTACTAGTGAAAATATCTCATCCGTATAAGAAATATAATGAAGAATTTTATATTTTGAAAGTATACAATCACACCAGATTATCAAGAAAAAAATCACAGCCTCTTTTTATGAACTGTATAAGTTTTCAGAAATTTTCAGAAATAGAAAATTTGTATATTCCTTAGCCCCTAAAAAAAAGTCCTAGCTTGCCCTTGCATTCAAAAAGAAATATAATTTCACTGGAATTTGAATAAAGTATTGTCACTCAAGAGACTTAATTGGTAGATAGCATCATGTATAGGAAACGCATAAATTTACTGTTTGTTGCACTTTCTCTCTTATGGCTATAAATATTCAACAATGGAAAAATCAAAACAAAGGTTGTACATGAGAGTAGATGAAGTGGCCATTTCCCTTCACTATAAACCACAAAAAATCAGTCTGATACCCTTATATATTTTGTGCCATTATAATTATTCATTTTTAAAGCAAATGTAAGCTTATCAAGAAATTAGAGTTCCAAGTTTAGATATTTTTTCCCGAACTGAACATGAGTACTTTTTCCCACCAGGTCCAGAGTCCCCTAGTTTCTTAATTAAATTGGAAATTCCTAGTCATCTCACTTCATTTCACAAGAATATGTGGCACTAACTTTAACAGCGAATACAAGGAGTACTGTTTCAAGGCCTTCTAGGCACAGACAGATTAACGCAAGTAGGTGCAACCTTAGTCTCCCAATTGCAAGGCTGAAGCCAAGAGGAAAGAAAAGATGATACTGACACACAAACCAGGTAAATCTGAGCCAGCTTGAGTCTAGGCACAGTGCAGTAGGCAAGGAGGTGGTGCAATCAAACTAATAAGCCTCTCCAAGGTCAGTGCTTCTTAACTTTTTCGCAGTACTGATTTAGGATGATTATCTTCTTCCAGATCCAAATAAGTTTGTATTGTATTGCAAGGGAATGCAGCAATTTTGATATTTACTTGGATTAAGAGCCTTGCACTGTGTTCCATTGTGTGATGTAGATGTACAATAAACATGCAGTCTGGAAAGGACTTTATTTTTTTCTCATTATCAAACTGAGAGTAGGAAATGGCATTGGGCAGAAGAGGAAGCCTTGTGCTCTTGATGGACATAGTTGCCTTATTATTTTCTCTCATCATTATCATTATTCCATTGAATTTTTAATAGTTGCTCCCAATTTACCCTACTTTGAGAGTGGCTTGGCTCCTAAATATGCCATTTCACTTTCCTGAGCAGCAGGAGCTTTCCATGATGTACTAAAATTCCATTTTGCCTCTCCTTTCTTTCTGGCGGCATGCTGTGTCCATCAGCTATCTAAGAGATTCCATCCCAGAGGAGGCTGCATTTCATTAGTAATGTACTGTGTAGTTATATAGTTCAAATCTGGTCTGAAGATAAAAATATTAATAATTGGATCAGTAGTGGTTTGAATTCTTTATGGCCTCTATTTCTATTCCATCCTCTTCTCTCTTTGCAGTAGGAGGATGTGTGTGAATCTCTGGCATAATACTCCTCCTGTCCAGAGCAAGCAACAAAACTCTACAGGGTTTCAAGAGACAATTTAATTTTTTGAAACAAGTTTTTACTCCATTGCCCCACTCTCAGGGAGCTTCATACCCATAGAAGCTTCCAGCCTCTGTTCAGAACTTAATAGGAAGTCTTTGCCAGCACACAGATCAATGTCAATGAGATAATGATTACTGCTGTCACACTACTCATTTTTAAATGTGAAATCTGGACTGTCTTTTGTTTGGTGCACTGTGTGCAAGAAACAATTTTCCGTGTGATCAAGGGCACATTGATGGGTAGTGCTTGGTAAAACATTAAATTAAGTGCTTCTTAAAGGCACCTTTAAAAGAAACTAATATTGAACTAATGATGTGCAAGTGATTGAACTTGTTCACTTTCCATCTCTGTGATGTTATTCTGATGAACAAGTCAACACTGGAATGTGGTGGGTAATTAATGGAATCAGATTTTGTCCGGGTATGCATCTTCCCTTCTATATTTAGCAAAGTTTCCTATATTCAATTTTTTAATAATAGCTAAAGTTTAAAAAGAAAGACTTAATAGTATAAGATATTTCTATGATAATAAGCATTCTGACATTCTTGGCACTTCAGTTTTCCAGCAAAGCCATTAATATTAATCTACCTGGGTCACTTCCCAAACCTTTTCTTATTTTGCACATTTCTAGAGATAGTTATCTTTTAATACAGATTTAAATAAATAAATAAATAAATGCTCTTCCTAAGAGAGAACTAGAACCTTAAAAGCAAGTTATTTCCCAAGTCCTGCCACTGACTTCTTTTATTGACCATGAGCAAATTAATTAATTCACCACATTTTAAGCCTTGTCTTTAAAACAGAAATTGTATGTCCTTTGTACATTCCATTTAAATTTGTATCTCTATGAAGAAAACACTATCCATTGCTGTACATTTTTAGAGTAGGCAAAACAATAAGATGCTTATCTCTCACATTTTAGCTAAATTCTAAAGTTGTTATTATAATGCAAAAATTCAATAAATTAATCCATGGTCAACTTGTACACCAAGAAATTACTCTTCTTTCTTTTTCTGCCATTTTTCAGTAAAAACAGTAAACTATAATTGACATTAATCTGCTTCCAGCACTATGGAGACCTCTGTGGAGCTTGGGGTGAACAACATATATGGGTACGATCACACCACTGCCATCATATTGCATGAGTCTCTGTTCCTTTCTTTCATTCTTTCTTTTATCAAAACATGATAACACACTGTCAACTGCAAAGCAGTTGGCGCAGCCTCAGAAAAGCAGGAAAAGGTTCTCCTGAGATGGGAAGGGAAGGATTCTTTGTACCACAATCAGAAAAAAAAGCTTTTCTTTAGCCATTATTATCCGTAGATCTGAGGGAAGTGCTCTACTTTTTTTTTCCACTGACAGCAGCCTTGCTTCCCCTCTGTAGACAGCTCAAACACAAATTTAAAGGAATAAGTCCAGAGGGGAGCCAATAAGTCCAGAGAGGAGCCATTAAGCTGATCAGAGGGCTGGAGCACCTCTCCTACGAAGACAGGCTGGGAGAATTGGGGTTGTTAAACTTGGAGGAGTGAAGATTCCAGGGAGACTTTAGAGCAGCCTCCCATACATAAAGGGGGCCTGCAAGTAGGTTAGAGAGGGATGGTACACAAGGGTGTGTAATGATAGGATAAGGAGGAATGACTTTAAGCTGAAGAAGGGTAGGTTTAGGTTACATATTAGGAAGAAATTCTTTACGGTGAGGGTGGTGAGGCACTGGAACAAATCACCCACAGAGGTTCTGGACTCCCCAGCCCTGGAGACCAGACTGGATGGGGCTCTGTATAACCTGTTTTACTGGAAGGTGCCCCTGCCCGTGGCAGGGGTTTTGGAACTAGGTCATCTTTCAGATCCCTTCCATCCCAAACCATTTTATGATTCTGCAATAGGTGGCCCTTTGCTCATCTCCTTCCTCTCTTCCCATCCCAATACTGATGAACTGTGCAGGACCTACTAATAAATTAGAGGATGACAGCAGCATGGAATGATTTCTTTCCTGGAGGGCTGACATAAGAGACCATTATAAGTCTCTATAAGCAACTATAAGCTTATATTCTCAGTTTGGTCTGGATTCCTGTCCAAAAGATACACAAAGATGTCACAATTCCAAGGATTTATCAGGATTGTGTGACAACTCAAACTTGTTCCATCCATTTTCTTATCACTGTTGTAGTATGGAAGGAAAAGGAAATATGAATTTTGAAATTATATAGTGCAGTTTGTGGAACTGGATATGATGGAATAAATGAAACATCTTGTTTAATCTATCTTCTCCAATAAAGTAAGTCTGCAAATCCCAACATGTTGTTTTACCCCCTCTAATGAAAACAAGCCAATGCTTGGCAGGTATTCTCACACGTTATTTTCTATTTTTTACTCCTCAGCAGTTTCCTTCTCTCTTCCAGCAGTTTGACAATGCTGTGACTGCAAACTTATTTTTAAAAAAATTATATAAAATTAATTTAAAATCCATTAACACTTTTTCATTGATCCAATATGGTGCTCTGACGTTGAAGTTTGTGCACTGCCAAACATCAAATTTTACTGATTTTAAGTTTGCATTCGTGGAAGAAAAATATCTGTTGTAAGAAAAGTGCTGCTAATGTGGCAAATCTTCAGGCCTTTTTTCCTTGTTCTATTTGACCCTTGGAAGAGAAGTTGCTAATGGTTCTGTGTTTCACATGAAGTTTTTGGTGTGTGAGATACTTTTCTGCTATTTATACTTCAAGAAGAGTCAGTGTCTATTGTGAACAACAAAACCAGTAATTATTTGTAGGAATAAGATCCTTGAATGCATGGCTGGACTTTGATTGGTGCTGGTCCAAAATGTCCCTGTTGTTAAGTATGATGGAACTAGCCCTTTGTGTGATGTGTCCATACTTACAAAAGTGTGTGTTGGGAGGGTTGTTTATCCTGTTTGTGGACATGTTCCCATGAGGAAAGTTGAGCCAATATAACTGTTTCTGAGAAGGGGCTCTCCTTTTCCCCTTTGTCGCCTTTCTCCTCATTATTTGCACCTTGAATCAGTTCTGCCAAGAAATGTAGGAGGAAAAGCAAGGTCACTTTATTTTGTTTGCTGAAGGGGCTTATGAGCACCAGAGCAGGAGTGAGGGAGGATGCAGGACTTAGCTCAGAGTACACAGAGGAAAGAGGAAAAAACGGATTGTGCCTGAAAAGGTACCTCCATCTGAAAGCCTCACTAAGAAAAAGGACCGGAAAGTGGCTGGGTGGGGGTGCGAAGAAGAGTGGGGGAGCAGTGGCAAATAATAGAAATCTAAGCAATTAACCTAGTATAATGAGGCTATTATCTAACATGGATTGATTAAAAACAAAGCAAAACAAGCACCTGGAATTTAACATCAGTATAATTATGTATTTCCAATCAAGATGGTAACTCCTTCTTGTAGAAAAAATTAATGAATCTTCTTCTTCAAAAGTTATGAAACTACTTCAAAATGCAAAACGGCAGGTTTATAATCACCTTTTTCTATCTGACATGTGACAATATGGCTGTAGCCTAATAGTGGCTTGGTATGGTTCTTCCCCTCTTCTCCATTACATTTGTTTAGGGCTTTTTCCCCCACTAATTATTTTTCTATTGAGGAAAGTCTCCTGTGATGAAATTCATCCTAACACAAAACACCAGAACAGGCTCTGTGCAGCTCCTGCTTATGCTGTCTTCTGAAGAAGAGATGTAAAGGACCCGCAAGAGAGGAACAGACATGTCCATTGTTCCAAAGCTTCAGCTTACAGTTTTTAAAAGAAGTGATAAAGCTCTGTCACATCTATTAAAAAGCAAAAAATAAAGCCTTGCACCTTTATGACAATGCATCTATTTCACAGATTATACCAACATGTGGAAAAAAAAATCCACTAATTTCTGGGATGTGAATTTTTCCTCTTCATTTCATTTATCTCTTCATTTCCTCACACACACGTGTATTTAAACACATACATGTTTAAGCAAAATGATGACATTGTTGTAAAGGACTTTTATTTTCCCAATGAGGGAAGAAATTTGCAGCACTTTTGATTTACATATTTACTTTGTGTTCTGACATAATGTCTATGCTGCAATTAGGCCAAGTAAAAAGAAGAACTATCACAAGGTTCTCATCACAGTCCATCCCTCAGTGTAAGCTCAATACCACCAGAGAGTGTTTTGTCTCCTCAGACCTGCCAGATCAGCTGTGCACTTGGTCATTCTTACACCAGCTCAACCAAAATTGTCAGGGCTCTCTACCATCAGTCCAGGAAGTTTCAACCTTGCCAAAGCTGCACCTCTCCCCTGCAGAAGAATTATTTTCACTTATAATAATCAAAAAAGCAACCCAAAACCAGCACTCTTCTGTGTCTGGTCAAGTTTATAATATGCATTTTGGAATTCCACCTAATGCATCTTCATAATAATCAGATCCTCCCTCTTTTTGGACACTTATAGTCAAAAGCAGTTTTAATTTCAGCTATGTGAAAGACTTATGTTTCCAAATCATGTCATCTCAACTCATCTTAACCAGGGAGTTGCAAAAAATTTCTTGAAATGCATGTGCCTGTGTTCTGTCTTTTTCTTTAAAGAGGTTAAGGGAAAGTAACGAAATTGTTTCTTGTCACATTACTGAGAAAGATTAAAACTGGAAACAGTAATTTGAAGCTGCATTTATGTCAGACCTCCCAGCTTGTTCTTCCTCTATAGATACAGATTTGGAACGTACACTTAGAATGTATCTATTTGTCTCTTTTGCATTCAGTAACTGTGAAGAGCTTTGACCTCTCAAAGGTGGCAATAAATAGAAATACATTAAGATACATGGCTCATCAGTATGGGTCCAAAGCTCACATTCAATCAACGGCTAAAATAAACTTCACATACTGTTTTCCCCACTGGTGTATATACTGATTTCTCAGTGTGTTGCCTGTGTATTACATTTTAAAAGGAAACTTGGTTTTTGCTGCA
This sequence comes from Struthidea cinerea, assembly GCA_013397865.1. NCBI lineage: Eukaryota > Metazoa > Chordata > Aves > Passeriformes > Corcoracidae > Struthidea > Struthidea cinerea. The sequence goes on from VZTI01001512.1 coordinate 279,595, forward strand.
TTTGTAAGCAATTGAGGGGTGCTTGCCATTCAAGGACTCTTTGTGAAATATGCAGTGATGTGCTATAGATTGTAAATGGGGTTCTTGACTTTTTCTTGGCCTGTTGAACTATTTTGATTATGGACACCTTTTACTTTATTGCAAAATAACCCCAAGACACAGAAAAGTTTCATGAAAAAGTAGAAAGTATATATAAAATTGCCAGGAAAAAGAAAGGGAAGAAGAGGAGTCCGACAAGACCACCTAGAGTTGATATTCATACTCCTGATGTTGTTCCTGTACAACATGATTTAGTGTCCTGCAAGCTTGAGACTATTTGACAGTGCTTTGGTTCATGAAGGATCACAAGTGTCACTCTGAAATCAAGTACTATTTGTCATTCAGGAAGCATCTGTATAACAAGAAAACCCTCAGACATTTAACATCTATATCTCTATGCTTAGCCAGACAATAAACTTTGAATTTTCTAATGTAATGCTCAGAAGCTTGATGCAAGTTAAGGAAATTGCCCAAGGGAAGCTGTGATTAAAAAATGCAGCTCTCTGCAATGGCTATGACAAAGAAGCAGTCTGACAAAATATACTTTAATTCTTCATCGTTAAGAGTGATATGGAGTAGTCCAGTTTGCAAAAAAAAATTCTTTAGAGAACATTTGCACCGAGACCCACAGTCCTGTCCAATGATGCCTGAACTAACTCTTCGCCAGAAAATGCATGTCAGAATGGCTCTTTCCTCGCACGGTTAAATCGAAATGGTTGTCCAATAACAAGCCACAGCTGGAAGGAGAAAAAAAAGAAAAAGTAATGTTGATGCATGCCTTGGCTATATTAATGGTTGCTTTTTAAGTATTAAAATATATATTTTATTTTATTCTTCAGAAGCTGAGCCTGGAAAAAAAAATACAATGATGGAAACTATTAGCATGTTGTCAATGGTACAAAATACATTAATCTAGCTGATAAAAAGTTGTCCAAAAGTAGCAACAGAATATACTGCTGAGAGTATAGGTGTGGGGGTTGGTGATGCCTTTGGTTAGGGGCAAACAGAAGCATCCCCTGGGATGCTTTGTTCCTTGGTATGGTCTGTCCCGGTTTGAATCTCCCGGTTGGCTGTAAGCCTCGTCACTCCCCTGGCATTCTCCCATTGGTCCCCATTCCCTAATCCCGCCTTTCCCCCTGGCCCCGGATAAAACGAGGGCCCTCGTGATCGGGTTTCAGATTTGCTTTGGAGTTCAGCTATACAGCATGGAATAAACCATCCAGCAGGATGAAAAGCGAATCTCCTTCCTGCCTCTTTGTCACCTGACTGTATTACCGAATGTGCCCCAGGTTCTGTGGGCTTGCGGGACCCCACAGAACCGGGCTAAAATTACGGTAATATATAGGAATATCACGGGATATTCAGCTGTGTTTCCCTCACAGAAAAATAATCAGTCAGGCAATTTTCTGCCCATGGAGAGCTCACCAGGTATGCCTCTCTTTTACTAGGTGTCAGCAGTTATATTAAGAATTATTCACTCTATGGCTGTCATGGAGATGCTGTAGCAGAAATGCCATACTGACATTTTTCTTAATGTTATGAGGTTTCCTGACAGAACCCCAAATCATTTAAAGATAGATATTATATGGAAATAAACCTAGCAGCCTGGCATATAAACAAACCTGAGTATTCTTGAAGGCATTAGCCTAATGGAAACACTTGCTCTTGCCATCCATTAATTTGGTCTAAAAGTAGTGTTTAGGCCAGATGCAGTAGAACTTTTCATATTTGACATGTTTTTTATATATCCTCTTTCCACCTCAGATATAAAATATTAAAATATAAAAATAAGACTGCTTTCAACATTCAATAATCATTGCTATATTTACTCACGTTCTGAATAAAAACAAAACAAAAAACCCTAACCCCTGTAATTCTTTTTATAGTACTATATTCCATGAGATTTCAAGGTAGAGTTGATTGATCTTGCTCTAACACAAATCTTTTGTGCCTTATGAGTGGAAACCTTCTGGTACAAAATCTCTGATGAGAAATAAATAATGTGGAACATGTAGGTGACATTTTACAAGGTCAGGTTTCCAACCTGTTACTGTAATTTAAAAGGTAATTCCTTCATTCTTGCCTATTCACTGCTGTTTGGCTATTTCAAATGTTCTCACATGTGAAATTAAATCACACTTGCCCTTTTCTTTAAAGAATAAAATGAAGGAAATATAATAGCTATATACTAGAATTTTCAAAGCTGCTTCTTGTGTTACACACATTCAGACAAGGCAGGAGTAAATCCAAAGTAATCTATACTGTGATATTGGTATGAACAATATATTGTCAATTAAATAAAAAACTGGAAATGCATTTTCCAAAAATGTATAATAGATATTTATCAAAATTTATTTAAAAAATGAAAAAAAACACAACCCCTTCTATTTATTGCATACTAAAGTTTCTCTTTTAGGCAAAAGTTTTGTCTTGAAAAGAAAATATACCTGTGAAAAACTCCCCCCAAATTCAATGAAATACTTACATCATGATTTTGCATCTTCTCAATGGACAAGGATCGAACTCTCAGGAGTGAGAGCATCGTCCCAGGCTCTGTCATCAGCCTTCAGTGACGGTCCTCTGACTATCACCAAACAGAACGATCGTGAGCTCTGAGAGTGTTCCCCTCAGAGAGAGGTGCTGGTGCAGTCCTCTGTGGCCCAGAAGAGTTCAAAGGGCCTCACTTAGAAACACTGTTTATAGGGTTGCAAGTTGTTTGGCTTTAGTCAGCAGTAAACTTCCACTCTAGCTACAGTTCAGACCAGTACTTACTGGAATTTTCCTTGAAATGTCCAGTGATAATAATATTATCTTGAAACACCCAGGAGCCTACTGATTACTTTTTGGCCCTAATGAGGTCAATGATAGCAGTCCTTGTATTTCCCCCTATGATCTAAAAAATATGAGAAGGTTGACATGAAGATACGGGATGACAACAAGGGTTTATCACAGTGGCCCAGTGCAGCAAGATCAGTCCAGAACCTGCAAGTCACTGCTATTGAAAATCCTAGATCAAAATTGCATGGGAAATTTAGGGAATGTGTTAATACGAAGTTTCATTTCTCACTACTGTGTTTCCTTGGAAAAACTATCAAATACTCAACATTTTTTCAAATCGAACATTATTTGACCCAAAAAAAATATTAACGAGGCAAACTTTTAATCATTGTTCCCTCTATTAAAAGATTTCAGTTTTGTACTCCTCAGATATAACCAGTTCAATTGAATCAGTCTTTAAATTCAGAGAAGAAAAACCTACCCACTACAGAATTTTATGCAGTAAGTACAGAGGTTCTCTGATGTAAGCTTAAACTGTAAAAAAATAGCTTTGAAACAAAAGCATATAGTGAAGTTCAAGGATTCTTGGCCTAGCATATTCACTTCTAAACTGAAACGACATTAAAAAATCAAAACAAAGCAAAACAAACACTAGACAAGGGAAGAGGAAAAACAAAAAACTGGAATGTGCTATGTGCTGCAGGATTTGTGAGTTTCCATCAGTGCTAAAGGAGAGAAGAATTTTCACTTGCCATTTGAATGTTGATACCAATACTCCTGAAGGTAACTGTCTTCCATTGTACTATTCCAACATTCCCACTGTTTTGTCTCTTTTGTGCTAACAAAAAAAATGTAAAGTAAAATGCAAACAGATAAAACTGATTATACATGGAAACAAACCAGGTGAAAAAATGGTAGCACCATTCAGGGAAGCAACTAATCAAGGAAGAACAGTCCACAGTCAAAAAAGTAAAGGGTAAATAAAGAAATAGAGAATATCTCATATAGTCTTTGGGGGCAGAAACCTCCCCTCTCCCAACAACCAGACAGCTTTTTTTGTGACGAAATTCAGCTCTTCTTACTGGAATTGAAAACATAAGGGAGAGGGGAGTTTGTGCTTTAAATTAAAGCTTATTCCACAGTGTGTAAAAGGGCCTGTCTAGTCTATTAAAGTAATTTAGAATAATTCTTCCTACCATGAAGTAAAGCTGGACTGCCACTAGAATGTCAGAGTTGCACTTACTATCCTTGTCAAGAAGCATACCACTGAGTGGTAAAGAGACATGTAGTAGCTACTTTTCCTAAGAAGAAAAAATTAGAGTCCCTTAGAGTAAAGGTAATTCGTAGTAACAAAAAATCAATAATTCAAAGACTGAAAAAGGAACCTTGATACAGATGCAGATCCAAGTGGACAGACAGATACAAGTGCATATATAGCTAATTAGACTAAAGATACAAGGAATATAGGACTAAAGGTGAAAGTGGGAATAATTTATACTTCTTTCACAGGAATCCCCATTGAAGTCAGTTATAATATGTAGCTTGGTGCTTGTGACACATAATTTATTTACAATTCAGGATTGAATAGTGAGGAAATCACAGGAATTATCTCGTGATTCTCTCCAGCAGAGATTTTAAAGGTAGTCACAACAAAATAAAAGGGAAAAGTCTAATTGAAGGCTTAACATGATTAGATTTTAAGATATATTAGACAAAATAAATGGGCTATTACACAAGGAAAGAACCAATCTAGAAGGTGCAAAGATTCCCACCTTCAGTATTTTTGCTTTATCTAATATCAGCTCTGGTTTTTATAGATATACATTTCAGGCCCATCTGGCAAGACACAAGCATGGTAGAATCTGTAATTTAAGAATCATTTCCACTGAAATAGATGGAACAGTTTGTTAACAATGTTAATCTGCTGTCCCTGTTTAACTTCTCTTTGATGTTGAGATTTTACTGTGGATATATAAACCTAAGGAGCTTTTGACTTCTACATTAAACTTGTCTAGAGTTCCATATTGGCAGTCCATGGATACTGCCAAGGAGTGGCTCTTATCGTTTCTCTTCACCCATCCATCTCCTTTTCCTAAGCCATCATGGACTGGTTTACTGAGTTGAAAGGAAGATGAAGTATTTTGCACTTTCCTCAGTGATTGTGGAAGACCCATAAACTGAGGCTCCCAAGATTCCTCATAGATACTCCAGGTTTAGATCACTGCCTGGTGTCTAAACCAGGACTCATGGAGCCAGGGATACCAGCCACAGACTAGTGAAGGCACACAGCACTTACTAAAGCAGTTTGATATTACCCTTCCCAACATAAAATAGCAAATTCCAAAACATTTAAGAAAGAGTAAGAAAAAAACCCCAAAAAGGCAAAAAGCTGCCAATTACTCAAGTCTTTAACAGAATAATGTAATATGCTACAGAAAGAAGTAATTTGAAAAAATCTGCTTGGAAATTTTAAAAGTATCTGTAAAACATTCATGTGCTAATACCAGTAATAATATTTTTGTTCATAAAATTATGATTACACAGAAGCAGGAAGCAAAAAGAACTTCTTCCCAATGAAAAAGAAAAATACAAACCCAAATCCAGCTTTGATTATCATTCTGTGTTTGTAGTTGTTTTTCATCTTCATTCCTTCCTCTCTCACATTATCTTTTAGAACAAAATAATAAGAGGAAATCTTACACTCATTTATATGTCCAAGTCAGATGCTTTGACAGTGAATCTATATTAAAAGGTCATTTGTGTACCCTTGTCTTTGAAATACAGACAATTGTAGATCCAATACGTAGAAATAGTTCTTTGTAAAGCACCAGTACCATGGCTAATATTTCCCCCAGTGATTTCTGGATTGCTCACTATTTCTGCTTTTATAAAAGCAGGAGCATAAAGACTAATGAGCCATTGATACTTGAATAATAGAGCCTGGTGGGACAAAATCAATGGTAGCTTAATCCTTATTGGTTCCTACTGCATTTGCTGCCTAAAACAGCCTGAGACCAGCCTTGGAGCAGCTGCAGAGCTTATATACTTTTGAACTGAGCAGAGTAACCTTCTTCATCTCAGTTGAGGCCTCCAGAATTCAAATTTCCATTTAGTAGCCAGAATTTTTACTTTCCCTACACTTTAATGTTCAGAAGAATAAAAAAATTCTACAATTAATTCAAGATTTTAATTAGTCCCCCACAACTTGATTCAAAACAGTGTACTTGTAAGTCTGTGGATCTGTACTCAGAGTTTCAGAACACTTATATAGTGCTAGTGTAAGGAAGAAGCAGACAGTAAAAAGTAGGAAGGAAGAATTGCAGTTATCAAAAGATGGTGACAGGTTTGGGTTTTTTTTATTAAAAGAAAGAAGTTCTTGTGAAGAAAACCAGAATAATTTTGTGAAGTGGCTCACAAATGTTTTGGTTTTTTTTCTAAACAGCAATACGATTTTTTCAAAAGTGAAGTCTTTCAAATTTTAATGCATAATAAAATATTACATAGCTTCCTCATTTCAGGTAATTAGTTAAAAATATCCCTCTTTTATATTATATTTTTTTTGTCTCTCCTTTAATATTAGAAAATTTTAACCCACTATACTTCAGCTTCACCTATTTAGTATAAGTCAAGGTAGTACTGGTGTCTAAAAATCACAGCAAGATGATGGGGAAATGCTCATGGGATTTCAGGAATGGAATAAAAGTCCTGAAATTATTTTGCTCATAAAATTTTCCAAAATGTTCACAGTATGATAAGATATTATCTTAAACTTTCCTTGAAAGGAGAAATCATATAGAATTCTCTATCTTTTCTGTTTGTTTTAAATGCTGAATATGATATAGGTACTCAGTACTATGTGCTCTGTGATCAATTCCAAGTCTCTCTTTGGGTGAATGCATGGGGTTTTTTCCAAGGAAATATTACTCTGTATGAACATTTTTTTTTTTAAATGTCATCATTGCAATAACATTCATTTCCATTCGATGCTGCCTCTAGGTCTCTCGTCCTACTTAGATTAACCCAGCTATTCATATAGTAAAGCCATCAGTTGTGCCATATGAAAGTACTTTGCAAACCTCCCCTAATTGCTTTTGTAAATGTCACACCTTTCTGCAGAGTATCTTTTTACCTAAAGCAAATATTTCATTTTGATCAGTCATGCTTTACTCACTGCAAATTTCAATGAGCTTATGGCTGTTGGACATAAATGTGAAAGTATTTTTGTCCTGCATTCTTGCTGAGTGTTCTTAAGAGATGTTGGAATACACCCTTTGTTCACTAAACCAACTGGGAGGCTGGTGATTGCTCACAGAAATATTTCAATATCATTATTGTGTTTTGAACCTCTGAAAGGTAACTAATCCATTACAAGCCTGTAAAATAGCAGTTAAGTCATGCTAGCATCTGCAAAGTGCTCTCTCTTCTTTATCTCTGGCATTTCAGTTCAAGAAGGGCACACCATCTTTGCAGTTTTAGTTGACGTAGGAGTGCCTGATATATAGAGAAGTCATCTTTTTGCTCAACAAACCACAACTATTAATAAACCAAGACAATCTATCTGTCTTGATTATGTTTATACTTTTGGCTGGTTCTTTACTTACCTGCTTCTTGACTTACTAAAGGTAGCAGTGAATGAATTTAACCCTGTCTAGTGAAATTTCATACTGGCTAGTGAAACAGCCAGGAGACTGTTACAATCAAATCATTCAGACTCAATTTGTGCAGCACCTGTGGCAAAGCTCAGACAAGTTCACAGCTTCTGTCCTGGCCTGTGGCTGTAGGCAGCATCTACGACAGCCGTCTGTTTCTCTTAGACACTGATGGAAGGGGGAAAGAAACTGACACAGAAAGAGGGTTTGGGATGATCCTTGGTGTGTTTTGATACTGAGACAGTGAGATGTGTCACTTCTCATTGAAATTTCACTGCTCAGTTAGTTAATTTGTGCTTTCCTCCAATGTGATAGAAGTTCCATTTAAAGGCAGAGTAGAACTTGAAATTATCTGTTTTGATTCATACAAGTTATATTTTCTTCTAAGCATCTATGAACTATATTTTGCTATACAGTCTCTGAGCAACGTAAGACACACTATTTCAGAGCAATAGGAATTTTTTGGTATTTCATCAGATTCAACATTTTTAGTCTTTCCCTTCCTATAAGAACTATATAATGTCAAAATGATACACTACTAATTGAAATTGTTAATTACTAATCCATTTGTGATGCTTTTCAGCATCAATGAAATTACAATTAAAATAGGAGCTACTAAGCTAGTGAGTTTACTTTCATAATAAAGATGACTGGCATTATCAGAAATTCTTTTTGTTACCTGCAATTGCCACTTGAAAATATGATAGGAAATAGAATTTGGAAGATGAAAAATTAATTAAAATCCTACATACAGTAGGAGGAAATTTGATTGTTTCTGTAGATTCAAAAATGGAAACAGTTTTCAGTGTAAATTGTGAAGACTGTTACAAAATGGTTTATTTTTATGTTTATTTTTTTGCTATTATTTATCTGACATTTAAAAATGAAAAGTCAGTCAATGTCCTGAAAATTTTTAAGTGAGAAAATTCAAACATTTCAAGATACTTTTGTAGGAACATTTTCAAAAGGAAATTTCACCAAAACCAGCTCACATATTATTTTTGTTCCAGTGAGCCTGAAGACTTTAAGTGCTAGTTTTACTTCACTTTTCTTATATCACCCTTTACTAGAAAAAATATTTAAAGATGTTATTTGTATTTTATTCTATACAAATACTCTGAAAAGTGAATGCTTAACCTTAAGACATGATGTAAAATTCTGAAAATATATTACTGTATGTCTTAGTACCGATGGAAAAAACAATTGACTACTATTGTCATACCATTGTTTGTAAATATTCATATATGTCTTGTTTTGTATGCTTTTTAACAATAGTCTGAAATGCAAACCTTCCATTATATAGATATGAGAGTCATGTTTCTTTGCCTTACCTGCACTATTTGCTGATTTTGATTTTTACTGCACTTTATGTTTCTGTTAAATTATTGGGTTTTTTGCTGACTGTCTCTAGGCTTATACAGGTATCACATTTTATTGGAGTGGCTTTCAGGTTATTGGTTTGAAGGACGTATGGGATTTACTCATAAATGTCTGTCCTTTCCGAAGTCTCTCGCACTTTCCTCTTAATTGCAATTCTGGCTGTGTCCCCAGACCATATGTTCTGAAACTCTTCTTCAAGTTCTCTTTTTTTTTTTTTTTTTTTTTTTTTTTTTTTTTTTTTTTTGGTTAAGGCAAATCTCATTACTCTTCTCTTTTTATTTATCCCTATTTTCCATTTCCTCTGGAAATTCACTTCATTCATTGACAAATTGTCACAGACCTGAAAGGAAAACAAACTAGTACTTGTGCAATATTTTAAGAAGGTCTGTAGTGATAGCCCAGGGAAAACCAATGCCCTCCCCCAGTGGTTTTACTCATCTCCTTTAATAATTGGTTTCAGTTCAGGTATAATTTTTATCTATCTTGAAGAACCTTTTAAAATCAATTACACAACTCCTGAACAGTTCCTTTCCTTCACCTCAGAATAAAATGTAGTGAAATGCTTGAGGATGCAGTTCAGTGTTAGCAATATTTTATAATAGTTTTATATCTCGTGTTTGGATCTTCTGTTTAAAGATAAATGAAATCCTAGTAGCAAAAGATGATGAAAAGGATGTTGAAGTGGTAACTTTATTCTCTGTAACAGCAATATCCTACCCACAGCACACATAGCTGAATTTATGGCACAAGGGCAGAAATGGCTTTGGATCATAAATTATTAGTGGGGGTTTGTAGCACCTCTTCTACCATATGAGTTACTTGCTCAGTGAAATCACCAGCAGTCAGCAAGTTTGATTTTGTGAAATTATTTTTCTGAAAATACAATTAAGACCAGAATTCTCCAAATGTCAGAGGTGGAACAGCTGAAAGGGATGTAGGTTCCTTGCATGAACAGAATTTTGCAGATGATGACAATTTAAGTTACCAATATGCAACTAATTCTTTGGATAGAAGCAACACAGAGAAGGGAAAAAGAGTACAACTATTGTAACATTTTTGCTAGTGAGAAGCATCTGAGGGTCCTTCAGACCCTTATGTATCTAAAATTCTTTCAGGCATCTCCATCCTCTCATCAACCTGAAATGCAGGAGCAGAAAAAGAGACTTGCCATGCCGAATTTCTGTAAGCCACCTTGGTAGCAGACAGCAGCGTGAGAAAGAAAATGAAATTACGAAGGGATCACTCTCACTGAGGTAAGGTACAAATGAGTATGGCTTTTTGTACAATAACTTACATAAATGCAGGTCAATTTATATTCACATTGATTTTAATAGTGTTCTGTATGAAACAGTCTACCACAAATATAAAATCCCCAAAGAACTCAGATGCTAACAAATTGAGCATGAGTTTAGCATTATGTAAGATTCATAGCTTGTAGATGAAAAAATAGTACATAAACTAAAAATGTATACTGCTATGACTGCTTAAAAGCCTGAGAGTTTCAGCAATAGATGTGACATAAAGTCTCATGCCACTTATTTATATGTTTTTTTCAAAAGTTTTGCATTATAGTATGTGATAAGAGTATATTTAGTATTTTTATTTAGTCATAAAAAGTGAGCACATGCTTTGATATACTAGGGGAGCATGGGTTTTTTTTGTTTTGTTCATATAGTTCTAATTTATTTTTTCAAACTGACAGCAGAACCAGAGAAGTTTTTTATTTGTTTTGAAATCAGTTCTTGAAAATAAAACTACTTAAATTTCCATTTTTTAGGAAAAAATCCTGAAACTTTAGATTTTGCATTACAAAGGAAAATAATTTCAAAAACTGAAGCCAAAGGAGTAATGAATGCTTTTATTTTATTTTCCTTGGGTTTTTTTTTTTGTTTGTTTGTTTGTTTGCTTAATGGCGGTTTCATAGTTCTACGTTCAAGAAACCTCACAGAGGCTTGGATAGATATGAAGTAATTTTATGACAAAAAAATGATAAGATTAGACACTAGTAATTGTGATGTCTACCTACTGTTTATTAGACTAAGTGCCAAATGGATCAAAGGGATCAAAATGAACTATCTGCATTAAGACACCTTCACTAAAAACTCTTTCCCACCTTCTTCCTTCCTATCCCTCACATCTGGGTTAAAAGACTGTGATTGCCTAAGTATATCTGCCCAGCCACACACATGGAAATGCACATACACATCTACAGCCGGTCAGAGCATGGCGCTAACAACACCAAGGTTGTGGGTTCAATCCCTGCACGGGCCATTCACGTAAGAACTGGATTTAATAATCCTCGCCGGTCCCTTGCAACTCAGAATATTCTGTGTATTATTCTGTGTGTGATTTTCCTGCTGTGAGAGACTGGAATGTTACTGGTCAATGACCCAAAACAATCAGCCACTTGCAGAGGTGGCAGGGTGCTTTGCTGGGACTGGGTTTGTACCACCCTCCCTCTCCCCAAACCAAAGGGAGGAGAAGAGTTTTTGGACATCTAATGGCAAAACCTCTGACCCGTATAAGACAGAGAGGGTGAACACCCACTCCCAGAGCCTATAGAACGGGGTTTGAGCAAGATAAGGGAGAAGGCTGATAAAAAGCAGACCCTGGGGAGATGGGACAGCGCTTTTTATCGGGCCAGTGTCCTGCCTTACACAAGGGGTCTGCTGTAAATCTCTCCCCCTCCCTGGGGAAGGCCACATTCACATGGGACATTCACATTCACATGTAGGCCTGAGGGTATGCATCCCTTCGGATGGGGCCTAACTGGCTCAACCACACTGACATGAGAGACAGCTGTCACATCGTAGAAGGTGTCAAAAACCATCAAAGACCCCCAAAGCACCCCGAGACTCATTTCTGGGGCCTTCCACCAGAGGACTGTGCATGATCCACAGTGTTGCATCAGACAGTGCAAAATTACCCCTCCTGGGCAGGTACCTGGGTGTCCCCACCTGAACCAGAATGTGAATGAACCCACTGAACCTGGGCTT
>VZTI01001512.1:292583-416919 GCA_013397865.1 Struthidea cinerea
CATCTACAGCCGGTCAGAGCATGGCGCTAACAACACCAAGGTTGTGGGTTCAATCCCTGCACGGGCCATTCACGTAAGAACTGGATTTAATAATCCTCGCGGGTCCCTTGCAACTCAGAATATTCTGTGTATTATTCTGTGTGTGATTTTCCTGCTGTGAGAGACTGGAATGTTACTGGTCAATGACCCAAAACAATCAGCCACTTGCAGAGGTGGCAGGGTGCTTTGCTGGGACTGGGTTTGTACCACCCTCCCTCTCCCCAAACCAAAGGGAGGAGAAGAGTTTTTGGACATCTAATGGCAAAACCTCTGACCCGTATAAGACAGAGAGGGTGAACACCCACTCCCAGAGCCTATAGAACGGGGTTTGAGCGAGATAAGGGAGAAGGCTGATAAAAAGCAGACCCTGGGGAGATGGGACAGCGCTTTTTATCGGGCCAGTGTCCTGCCTTACACAAGGGGTCTGCTGTAAATCTCTCCCCCTCCCTGGGGAAGGCCACATTCACATGGGACATTCACATTCACATGTAGGCCTGAGGGTATGCATCCCTTCGGATGGGGCCTAACTGGCTCAACCACACTGACATGAGAGACAGCTGTCACATCGTAGAAGGTGTCAAAAACCATCAAAGACCCCCAAAGCACCCCGAGACTCATTTCTGGGGCCTTCCACCAGAGGACTGTGCATGATCCACAGTGTTGCATCAGACAGTGCAAAATTACCCCTCCTGGGCAGGTACCTGGGTGTCCCCACCTGAACCAGAATGTGAATGAACCCACTGAACCTGGGCTTTGTGGGCTTCCCCCACATCAGACAGACCAAGGCTGCAGCCATCACTTTGACCAACAGACATCTAAATTGGAGCAAACAAGTCTCGTCACTGGATCCACGAGTGGTGAGCTCTCGCTACTCTTGTCCTTTCTTTATTTTCCTCATATATTTTCTTAAGTGATATTTTCATGCTTTTATATTGCTGTATTGCTATAGATAATGACCAAAATAGGTTATTATCCATTCCATTCAAACCAAGTTGTTCTAAAATGACCCCTACACAGATATATATATTTATAAACACTGATCATTCAATGCTGTTTCCCTCTGTTTCACACCAAGGTATTTACAGGAACTTGAATTACCAGGTTGTAACACCAGCATCCCTGGTTCTGAGATTAAATTATAGCATGGGAACTGAGCAGCACTGTTACACTAAACTGAGTCTTGGTTTACAGGCAGTCTAAAACATCAGTTACAAATACGAATTATTCCATTAATCTAAATGAGGTGCTAATATCCAGAAGGATTGATCCCTGAATAAATTGTAGCTACCTTTGGATGATTTTCTCTATATAGACAGTACAAAAAAAACCAAAACCAACCTACCTACCAAGCAAACTTATTTTAGTTATGTATTTCTTTTAAAAAAACAAAAACAATTGTATTGAAGATGTTTTTTTAACAGGAGAGTAGGGATTTTTGTCTGTAGCATTAGAATTCTGCACACATACAAACGACGTTTCCTTTACATTAATTTTCAGCTGTTTCTTGACAGAACTGTTTTTCTTTCTATCTAATTTCTGACAGTAAAAGTAACCTGGACTGAATTAAGATAGTTTGGACTTAATCTGGACAAAATTATATGCTGAAGACTGACATATGGAGGGACACACAAACAGAAAAGCTGAGTTTTCAATTACACCTATGTTAAAGAGTGGTAAATTGTAGTTAGTCAGATGCTAAGAGAAAAATCAGACTTATCTGTTCTGAATGCTGATTAATCTGTTAGCAATCTTAAACTATGTCTACATTAGCAAATAGCATGGATCAATAAATCTGTAGACAATCATCTGGTGCAAAACACCTGATTCATGTGCTATGCATATTTCAAGGCTTGTGGAACTTTCTTTTCTTTTTTTTGAAGTGCTTTGGACTACTCCTGGTCCCACGGACTAAAGGCCCATTTGAGATGGAATTACATTTGGCAGAGTCCTGAGGTTAATTTTCCAGCTTAATTTCATTCTGAAGGTATCCTATTTATATACCTTAAGACTATGCCAGTATGTCAACCACAGCAGAACAAAAGGAAAAAAAAATGGGAACTAGACCTCCACCAAACCCATCTGAGACACTAATACAAGCAGAACCTGAGGGCCTAACAAGGCTTGGCAAAATTGCTCCATGCTTGTGTTGTGCCAGTGGCAATCTTTGGCTAGACAAAAGGATATTGTCACTCTGTGTGTGGTAGTGCCTCTCTCTGCAATCTGAATCATGGATGATAGGGCCATAATTTGTGTGTGGCAACCTGGAAGCTCCAGGTCATTTTTTCTGTCAATAAATAGAATTCAATACAGAAACATTCACACCACTTATTTCTGGATAGTATATTCTACTTGGGGTTTTAACTGTCTTTAGTGGAAAGTCATGTACCTTATTCTTCTATAAATATTTAAGTCTTATGTCAATCATATTTTATTCACAACTTTTGCCTACAGCTAGATTTTAGCGTTAAGTGGTGTAGTTTGGTTTGGCCCAGATTATTTCAAGCTAACTGAGCAAAACTGAGGTAGTAATGTCAGGCTATTTCTAACTGGTTTCATTTAAACCTTTCTATCATGGGTCTGAAATTAGAAAAAATATACCTAAAAGTGAGGTCTATCTTTGACCATTCTTTCAAATTCTGCAATACAAATTATGTCTTGCTGTTAGAGTAGCTAGCTCACATTCCTCATATCTTCTCAACCTTAATGAAGAAAAGCTAAAATTAATTCCAAAGGGCAGGCCAAAAATGCAAAGGCTTGTGAGATCTTAATTTGGTCCAAGAGGGACAAATACTTCATTTTCATAAGAAGATGAAGAGACATATCAGCAACACTCCCAGGGCACAATGTTCCACTCTGAAAGGAGAATCTAATTGGGACATTTTTTTAAAAGAGATGCTCAACATACCTAGATCGCTGACTGCATATTTCTACACATTACATTCCCCAAGACAAACTTCACTACAAATATTCAGAAAATACAATTTTTTTATTCAAAAGTTAACTGTAAATAAATACAGGAAGTTAAAAGTCAGGATATAAAACACCCATCTATACATGCATTTATTTGCACAAATTATTAGCATATTTTATGCCAATAGTGAATGAACAAGTTCATTATGGAGGGAGCACCTTATTAGAATTCTCACCTTTAAATCCAAATGAAGACCTTGCCTGATTGTACATGAGTTACAGTGGATTGTAATTCTTCTCTTCCTAATTAAACTGATTTTCTAATTTCATTTGCTATGCAAAGATTTTCATCATCCTCTGCAGTCCCCTAGTTTATTAGTGATCTCCTAGCACAGAAAAAGAGCCAATAGAAGAAAGGAGGGGAAAAACGACTGCAAAATAGAATGAGAATGCTGTCTTTTCAAGCAACTTTATTGCAATATTTATATAAGGAAAATCAGTCTCTGAATATATTAATTCCATAGTGCAAAAATATTTTAAGCTTCTGTAAATATGAATTAATAAGACCAAAACTGATATAGCTTTATTGAATATTAAACCAACAACACCTGCCCTAACACTCCATATTTCTGAAGGATTGTTTATGTTCTTTCTCAACAAAAATACAGAGTAGTCATTGTTCTTTACCTGAAAGACATTGGGGACAATGTCTTATGTTTCTCAGATGTCTTACTGAGCCTTAATTGTTATTTGTTACAACATTCCAATATGCTACTCACATACACGTGTCTTATAAACTTATATTAGTGTCCAGGAAACTGGGCTGTCTGCAAAGGAGGAAAACAGGAATTAAAGGATATTGTACCTGGAAAGTGACACTGCAACTGGAAAGCAATTCTGCAGGCTACCTAAATTCTCGTTAGGTTTATCATGGTAATGAGAGAAGAAACAAGACAGGATTCAAAGTGGGCTTTTGGGAAGAAGCTTCTGATTCCTAGATGGGCTTCTGACAGTTTTTGGGCTAACTAGTTTGGTCATGTCTTTGTATGGTATCATCAAAGCAGGCATGAAAATAGATATGTCTTAAATGCATAAAGTTAGGAAATTATCATCTCATGCATCCATTATTGAACATAAGTGCTTAAACAAAGATCAGTGAAACAAATACTCATACAAACACTTTTTGTGAACTAGACTTGCCACAATGTAAAGCCTCAGGATCCCTCTGATGCAGAAAAGAATTTCTGTGCTCCCAGTAAGTCACTGGAAGTCTCTTGAGAGTGGAATAAGAGCAAATTAACAAAGTGTAACACCTTGATGCTGAGGACCTGATCTCTGCTTTATATATATGTCTTTTGCAGAGTTTTAGTACCTATCCACTAGTAAAGTTAATCTTATGGATTGAAGCCAATGAGCAAGTGTTAAGCATTAAGTGGACCTCACATCTTCTAGTTTTTGTTTTACCTTGAAGCAAAAAAAAATTCGTGCTCAAAGACTTTTTGGTGAAACTAACAGAAACAGCATGTGGGAGCGAGTGGAAAATTTGTTTCAGAAAATCGGTTCTGATGTGAATGAAAGTACACCCAAGAATTTTTCCTTCTGTTTACCAGAAAAGAACAAATTACTTCCAAAGGAATAAAAAGGAAATGTGACAAGAAAAATTCAAGAATTCACATACAGGAATTGTCCCTTTTACAAAAAGTATAAGGAGGTGTGATCGATCAACAAAACCCTGCAATGGAAAACAGCTCAGATGAGATGGCCAAGATCAGTGTGCCTGGCCATAAGGGAAGAATGTATGGAATGACTGACTGTAGCAAAGAAAGCTGAATCTCAATACTATGGGGAACAGTGGGTGGCCTTTGTTTAAGACAAATGGTAATATCAGAAAATCAATTGTTTTTATCAGCTGAGTGTACCAACTGGTTGTGTAAGTGGGCTTCCTGGAGCTTGCTAATAGAGAGTATTGCCTTCTTGAGTTGGCAAGACCAGCATGGTGAAAGTGTAAATGTGGCTTAGCCTGACAAAGGATATAAAAATTGAGGAACAACTAACCAAAACTTTGCAGAGGTCAATGGGCTTAAACTGGCTTCAACCTATTGTTCCTCTGTAGTGACTGGAAATGCTCAGTGTCAGGATGATGAGTATGCAGAGAGACCGGCAATGGGAAGGAGATTTGTACTGGGATTCAACTGTATGGTGCAACCTCTATTTATGTGCCTGTAATGTGCTCTCAGTACACTGCTTGTGTGCCTTTCTTAATGCAAAATACCAGGTAATGACAGCAAATTTGTTATTACAGGTTAAACCCTCTTCATGCAGAGGAGGGTTTCTCTGAAAGAAGCTGGAGAGAGAGCATTGGACTCTGACAGGAGAGCATAAACCTTACAAGGTGTTATTTCTTTTACTCTGATGAGTGTGTTTGGATTCCATCAGGAAATCTTCAGTAAGCCTAAGGCAGAGAAAGCCATTTCTATTCTGTTTTGAACCTGTTATGAATTTCTCTTGTATCATTACCCTCAATTTGATCATTTGCATATCTAAAATAATTGCAGCTTGGATTGAAATTTAAAAGGTACTTTTGAAGAGAACAATTATACACACGTATTGCTGCTGTACTATATTATCATCATCAAAGAAAGAGTTCATTTACATCAACAGCGTGAAAGTCAAACAGGCAGTCATAGGAACAGAATAAAAAGAAAACCTCAGCTGCTAATAGGAATAAAGCTTTGTCACAAGAATAGCTTCACTAATTCCGATATGATTTCATTTTATTCATACAAATATCATCTGGATGAAAATTTTCAGTAGTTACAGTGGGTAATATCTAAAATAATAGCTTCTGGATTGTATCAAACTTTTTTTTCCCAAAATGCATTTGACTTTTGAAGTGAAATCAAAGCAATAAAGCAATTAATTACATGATTCTGCTTCTACTCTGGTTAATTACATATATACATTGATCATCACTGTTGATGATTTTTTTTTTTAACTCTTCAAAATGGCTAGCAGCAAACTTACTGTGGAAATGTTCCTATCAGTTATTATTGGGCATTATATTCACATTCTAACGTATTTATAGAAGATATAGAAAAGGTTTGATAAATTATCACACTGTGCAGGACAGTGGGTCATCTATTCAATTTTTCCTAATTCAGGGACTGGCAATAAGGAAAGAATATGAGAGCATGGCAAGTGCAGAATTGTCCTTCCACTGATATATTTTTCACAGCTACAGGCCACAAGGGATTTCAGAACTAGATACTGCATTTAGAATGCTGCATTTAACAGGCACTGATAACTTGTCTTATCTATTTGGAAGTAATTTATACCTACAATTTTAAGTTGTGTGCAAAAATAGTTATTTTTCTTTTAAGCCTGCTAACTGATAATTTCACTGAGTGACTTCTTGTGATCAATCATTCTCTATTTATCACCTTAACATCATTCATCTCTGTGTAGCCTCATTCTTTTGGCCCCTCATCTATTACTTTTCCAGTCTGATGAATTCCATTCCATTACTACTTCCTGATTCCACAATGAAACATTTTTGTTACCTTTCCATGTTCTGTTCTGCTGTACCTGAGTATCTGTTCTGTATGTCAGTGCTCCAAGCCATTTTCTATGGTGCGTGGTGGATCCATATCTAATTAGGAGAGAGTGCATGGCAGAGCAATAGGCTAATGAACCACTGCAAGGGCTTGCTCTGAGCAAATCTTCAGTTGTTTAGTATTAATGTCACAGTGTGGAAGATTGAACATAAAGATTCTCAAGTTTATATATCAACAACAAGAAAAAATAAACAAAATGACTTTCAGTATGAAAGGCACTAAAAAATGTAATGAATACAGAAATATAAGTCTTAAAAACTGTCTGTGGCTGACAGACAAGCTGCCTATCACCACTGAAAAGTTCGTCAACAGTCTGTGGACACCATCAGAATACATTTGCTTGGAAGTGCATAGAGTTTAAGATGTATGGATTTTTACTGTGGATCCTGATATTTCATAGTTGCTCAGTTTCATTATAACTGCATCTTATAAAAAAAAAAAGTCGCTCTGCTGTGAATAAAGTCCCTATTGGTACAATTTTTTCCAGCTCATTCATCACAATTGTATTCTCAATGGCTTCACTTTTGAAATAACACAACATCTGTCGAATAAAAAAACTTTCCGGAAGCTTCTCCAGTTGTTTTGCACCACCCAGCCATACACATCCATGGAAATAGGTACCTCTTCCACATCATTTCCCACAGAAATATTTTTTATGAATATTGTCAGGTTTATTTGTCACAATCTTTCAAAACTTTTGTATGTTGTCTTCTCATGATAAGCCATAACATCTTCAACCAGACCACTCATGGGAACTATGGTAATTTTTGACTGTGGCAGTAGTAATAATATTATTAAAAATAATAATGTTTTTGTCCTCCTAAACAGCCAACAACATGTAACAGTTCATTGTCTTTATATAGATCCTCAATAAGACTCTTTCTAGCTATCCATAATTTCCTTCATGTGGTTTGCATCCCACCCGTTTTAATTCAGTCATTTTACTATTCAGGAACACAAAACAGAAGAACTTTCTGCAGTTTTTCAAAATCAGTATTTTTTGATTATTGGGAGTATTTGATGATACTGGGAACATTGGCAAACTTGTCTCTTAATAGTCACACCTTTTTTCTGCTCATTTAAGAATGTACTGTATAACACTGGTCCTAACAGAGACCAGTAAGAATGTATCTGTAGAAAAATGGCTCATACTAAAATATGATACTAACATTATAAAATTCAAATGGTTTCGTATTTGGGACTAGCTCTAGTCTAGTCTGAAAATTCTTGGGCTGAAGTATAATAAATATGCTCCTGAAATACATGTTCCGCTCTGGTTTTGTCCAAAATAAATAGTTGTACACACTTCAAGACCACTCCATGACACAAAGTAAAGCACTTTGCAGACAATGCTGACTCTTTTTTTAAAAAGTGCAATCTTCCTCTGCACAAAAAATGCAGTTTGGGATACTCCACCATAAGGAGTGATAGCTTAATTCTCATAATTTCTCTATCTTTTTAACCAGTTTGCAGTATGTAAAGCAATTTCCTTCTTTATCCCATGAACAAGACAGTTTCTTTGTGATCCTTTGGGGAAGGACACTATCTATATGCACTAAATTAGTGAGAAATTCTTGCTCTAGGACACACTGACTCCTTCAAACAACTCCAGTGGATCTGTGAGGTGATTTCTATCTTCCTATTCTTCTTTGTTTTATCAATAAATTGCTAAATTCTTGTACTTTACTCTTCTTTAATATCTAATATTTCTCTCCAGCCATTCAAATGGTAGCTGCTGTTTTATTTTATTTCCTTTTGTGTCTTTAGTATCAAAGCTGAAATATTTATTTATTTATATGTTGGGGTGTCCTGGCAAAACAAGCCAGCCTAGGGCTCAGAGGGACGGAGCTGCTCCTGGAAAAACCCTCGCTGTCCATGTTTCCCCTATACAAATGTGTGTTGGTTCACCCCGGTTTCCCTTCCCCCCCCCCGGNATAAACACCTTGTGCCGCCCAAAGCGTCTCTGCTGTCGCCTTCCTTTGTTCTCGGGGTCCAGGGGGGTCCAAACAGGAGCTCCTGTGCATGTAGCTGCATTGCTTACAGAGCACGCTGCCAGCAAGGGCAGATCGTGGCAGGCACAGCCGGCTCAAATCCTGATCGCAGGCGCGTTGCTGAGCAGCCACGGGATCTCTTTCCCGAGCTAGCCAGCCCCGCAAGCCAGCAAAACAGACATTTATATATGCAAACTAATAGCTCTGTGAGGTCATATTTAAACTGCCTCCAAATTCTATGATGAATACATGTTACTTGTCTTGCAGAAGGCAAAAAATTCTTCGTGTTATTAACACTGCTTGTCTCTGGTGGCCGAGTGACCTGTGGTACAAGACACAGAGAGAGCTCTTGGTAAGACAGTCTCTGGTGCTAAAGACTTATTGGTTATGGTGAGGGAAAGAAAGGACGCCTTGTTCGCTTGTGGTAATGTACTCCAGTTCTGATTCCCCGGTTGGTTCTTGGTGTTAGCCACACCCCTGTACTTAAGCTCGAGCTGTCACGTGCTCGGGGTATTTGCCTCTGCAACCTTCGACAGTGTAGATGCAATAAATGCTCCTGCCAGAATGCACGCAATACCCTTTCCGACTCTTTGCTACTGACTGTAATACTGAAACTGCCCGTGTGTCTGTAGGGGCACATGGGACCCCACAGAGCCGGGCAGGGACGGTAATACTTCTCGTAACATAACTTCAGAAAAAAAGGATAAGCATAGATATTACCTCCATTTAGTGTTTCGACAATTTGTGGTTAATGCAGTTCAGATGACTGAACTCATTAGTATGGATGGTATCCTCTTTCCAGCTAAATTCCTGATCAGAGTGGAATTGAAACCATAATATTGTTTGGTTTGGGGGTTTGGTTATTTGTTTTGTTGTTTTATTTTCTTTCTTATTTTTAATTACAACATAAGATTCATCTCTTCCCATAATTGATATGAAATATGAGGTCTTGATTATCTTTTCCAAAGATGCAGATAGATTTTCTTGTAGAACCTAGTTCAAAGTGTATTCAGTATAACCTGAGGAAGAATGGATTATAAATAATGAGTTTATTGTAACCCTTCATATTTAAATATAATGATATAAAGGCCACGTGTAATCCAGTGAGCTAAGAGTCTTAAACACAGGCAAAAATATGCAAGATGTATGAAACTTTCTTGATTTTAATTATGAAGTCTACAGCACAATGAGAATTTCATTTGGACAAGGCATGTCCCATTTGGTAACACTAATACATCTTTCATGGACTAAATCTTACCTTGATATGAAATACTTATGTCAGTGAAGCTCATGCAGAGTCAAATTAAAATTGTATTTTTCAACCCTACTCATATGCCACAGAGTTGATGTTTCCTCTGTTGTTTGTTTCTTCATTATTCATTGACTGAAGAAAAATTGTTTGTAGCTCATATGGGAAGAGCAAATTTATTACACCTTGGCTCAAAGCCATTAACTTTCCTGTACTGTAGTGCCACAGTATATGTTTTACACAAGATTTCAGTACATTGCAGTCATTATTATTTGTCCATACAAATAAATGTGAGCACTATTTTCTACAGCTAGTTGTACATGAATGAACCACACTTACAATATCACAATGTCTGTATATGAGTGAAATACAGAATACTATTGTATTTATCTTTCATTTTCTTTCAAGCATAGAGATTTATTGTTTTCAGCTTAACTTCCAACTGTTATTTTTTCGTTAGCCTCTATCTTATTGCTTTTATAAAACATCAATGAATTTGTGACATCAGTGACAGAGTTAATTTTGCCACCAACCTAAAGGCAGAGCTGAGTTAGCTGTCATCCTTCCAATTGTAGAGTATATCTATTAATTTCTCTTTTTGTTCTTTATTTTAAATCTTCTAGTCTCCTCTGTTTACCTGCCTTGTTGGTATTTTATCCCCAATGCCACCATATTCTTTTTTACTTTATACATTTACTGTGTAAGTATTACTATGTGTTGTTTATATCCTTCCTTCTGATAATATCGCAAACCTTTTCATTAACTTTTTCTACAGTTCTTGTCCTCTCAGTAGTTTTGGCTCCTCATGGGGAGGAGAAAGAGAAAATAGGCAGTGAAGTTGAGCCCAGGAAGAAAGGAGAGGTGGGGAGAAAGTGGTTTTAAATTTTGGATTTATTTATCACTACCCTACTCTTTGATTGATTTTTAATTAATTAAATGAATTTCCTAAGCTGAATCTGTTTTGCCTGTGATGGTAATCAGTGAGTGATCTCTCCCTGTTCTTATTTTGACCATTTTTGTTATGCTTGCTGTCCCCTGTCCAGCTGAGGAGGGGAGTGATAAATTGGCTTCATTTGGTAACTGGCATCCAGTACATGCACTAAAAATAAAATATTTATTATCAAACTTTTTTATAAAAGTGAAAAGGTTTCCATGTGCTGGCTTGGTGTGTTTTCACATAAAGTCTCTAAGTAATGTAATTCATGTAAAATACTACTTTACATTTCTAAATAGAGATTTTTCAAAACGTGTAACCCTTTCAGAAATATTACATTGATGATTTCCACACCAGATCGAGCTAATAGGGCTGATTGTCCAATATGGAGCCATGTTACGAGCACTATTTTTGTAAACCTACTCCTTTGATGAGACTGTTTTTGAGCCTGTTGTACAATTAAGTTTACTTAATTGTAACAGAACAGGCTGTATTTGCAGCCTTTGTATAGAGTTAGGGATGTAGAGATTTTAGAAGGCAAGCAAAAACGATACATATTCAGAGTATTAAACAACATGTAAACTTTAATTTTACACAGTTCATGTTCAGAGCTGTCAGACAGGGATTTTGTAGGAGATTTTTTTGAAAATGACTTAAAAATTCATTTTTTCTATATTCTTCTAAGGTATACTACTAAGTATTTAATACTTCAAGTAAAATAGAATTCTCTAGTAAAAACAAGGATCATGGAAAATAGCTACATTTTTTGCAAGGATGGAATAGGACTCTTTGACTAGAATTCCTTGCTAAACCATAAATTATTTGCAGCTATTCTCCTTAAATCAATAGTGAATGGACCAAAGACTGGGCCAACTAGAGCACAGGAAAATTTTAAGGCAAAATTGCTTCACTAATGGTCTGCAACTTGAGCACAAATCTTTATTCTGTCTATGGGATGCCTGAATGTGGAATCCCAATTGTCAGACCTAATCTGGACTGGTTAAAATGAATTTACACATGATAAGATCCTATCTGTCACAAGGTTGAACATGGGAGGAATAAATAGAAGCAATCAGAGTCATTAGCTTAAACTGCAGGAAGCTAATTTTGCTTCACCATAAAATTCTTTTTAGGAATAGATGAATAAAGGAGTTAAAAAGTTGGTTTTTAATGACTACAACCATATTCACCAGGGACAGGATTTTTCATCACCCATTGTAGTGAAAAATTCATATTTATTACGTATGGAGAAAAAGACAACAGAAGGATACAGCATCAGTCTAAAACTTATGGTCTCATCATAAAATCAAGTCCAGATGATAGGTACACGTTAAGAATTCTGAGTTAGCCATTAAACTTTTGAATAAAAGCCAAATGGTTTTTTCCAATAAAATCAGAGCAAACCTTAAATCTGCAGAAGTTGCTAAATATTTCTTTTTCCACCAGAACACGGGTAGACATTATCAGATGTTGCCTACTAGAGAAACTCTGTGGGAAAACTTGCTTATATGAATTTTTAATTACCACAGAGAAATATTTAATAGGTTCTGGTTCAACTCTTAAAATAGGAAAAACACCCTCAAAGTCATTACCATAGTTTTTCACTTTTGTAATAAAAGCTAGACCTCCCGAGTTACCATCCTTTTCAGACGGTTTCTGACTTAGGCATCTGCTGTGACACATCCCAGAAGGTGAGGCTAACTGGGGTTCTTGTTAATGGATCCCTTGGGGTGGATTAGAGTGAAATGAGACTGAAGCATCAGTGATATGTGGGGTTTATTTTGGAACAATTTTGAAGGGAAAGGAGGCATGTAGCCATTTTGGTTACTGTTATCTATAGAAATTTAGCAATATAAAAGCATAAAAATAACACTTAACAAAATGTGTAAGGAAAAGGTAAAAAGAGAAAGAAAGAATAAAAGTAGAAAGAAATCACCACCGTGGATACAGTGAGAGACTTGATTGCTGCAAATTATACATCCTTTGGTGGAAGTCATGTCTTGATCGCTCAGGGGTGGAGGAATCCTGTGAAACACGAAGTCCAATGGGTTAAATTATGTTCAGGTTCAGGTGGGAACACCCCGGTACCTCCCCCAAGTGTGGGGCGGAATTTTACACTGTCTGATGCAACACTGTGGATTATGTTCAGTCCTGTGGTGGAAGGCCCTAGAAATGGGTCTGGGGGTGTTTTGGGGGTCTAATGGTTTGTGACACATTCTAAGACATGGCAACTGCCTCTCACTCTGTGTATTTGAGCCAGTTATGCCCCATCAGGAGGGATGAATATCCTCAGCCCTACGTGTGAATATCCTGGTTCTTCCCTGGGGGGGTTTTCACACCTGAGCCAGTTATGCCGTATCAGAAAGGATGAATAATTTAAATGTCCCCATTCCCTTCCTGGGGCAGGGATTTACAATTGAGCCAGTTATGTGGGACATTGGCATGGTAAAAACCATTATCCCACCTTGCAGAATCTGCTTCTTATCAGCCTTCCTCCTCACCTGACTCAAAACCCAGCTTGTAGCCTTCCGTGGTGGGTGCTCACCCCCTCTGTGCCTGGGCTGTTCCCTTGCACATCGGCACCAAAGCACCTGCTGTTTTGGCAAACGGCCGATTGAGTCATTACCCATTAACATTTCAGTCTCTCACAGCAGCATGTCTGTGCAGTCTTTTTTCAAGTTAAAATACCAAATTTATACTTTTTAGAAAATTGTCAAGGACTGAAGGAATACAAAAACTCAGTAGACAATGATTTCAAGGGAACAATGACATTCTATAAGAGCAGAGAATGACATTAAAGATGAATCTGTAATGTCACTACTATTAGTCAATTAACATGTCAAATGCTAATGTCTGATCTATTCCCCTCTGTAAATAGACTTCAGCTTTCCAAGATTAACAGTTTTACTGCCTATAAGAGCACTCACTTCTCATGCAAAAATTTTTAAAGAAAAAGAGAAGTCTAAATTTAAAGTTTTCTAACAATATGGAACTCAAATGTGACAGCTTTGCATCATTTTCTTTAATGTAACTGAGCAAATAAAAACCTGTTGCTGCTTCTAAGCCATTATATTTATCATGCCTCCATTTTTCTCACCCTGAAGCTTCTCCATGTAATAGATTTCCAGGTTCTAGTGCCTGTAACAACTGCAATATCTCGTTATTTTTAAAAGGTTCCTAATAGCAAAAGCTACTGAGGTGCTTGAGTATGAGATGTTATTGCTTGATAAATATCCTGAGAGCTTGTAGTGACTGTCCTAACAGTGAGCTGTTTTCTGAGAACCATATTTTTTAATTATCTGAAGGGTAAGAACAATAAATATATTTTATGTCTGCCCTATATTTGCAATGTATGTCTGCTTTAGCCTTGAGGATAGACATATTCCAAACACACTGTCATTACACATTTGGTTGAACAGATATTTTTGAGCAGTGAATACATTTTGCTGCATTTCTTAAAAAAAACCAAGCTTACTTTACTTTAGCAACAATGATTCTGTTTTAACTATCATAAAGATGTTCATGTGAAGTGACACTTCATGTACTACAGACTAAACATAATACTAATCAACCTAACAGTTTATTGAGCATTACAGAGATATGAAGGGGTTTTTATGTATTTCCAGGCTATATGGAATCTTGATATCTTAACTGTTCCCTGGTGGGTTTAGGAACGCACTAGAGCTCCATGTTGCGATGGTTGGTTGCAGTCTAAATATGAAAGATCTCCCCATGCAGTGCCTGACCTGCTTCTATCCACACCCCACAGCACTCAGCCCTAACATATGGAGCACGGGAACAGTGCGTGTTGAGGGACAGGATGTAAACCTGGGGTGGGGGGGAAAAAAAAGCACAGTGTCAAAACAACAGAGAAAGTTGCAAGTTTTAGTGATAAAGGGTAGCAGAGAGAGGCAGATATGTTTCATCAAGAGACAGAAGGAGATCAAATAGTTACTAAATTATTTTTGGGGAGCTGCCTACAATTTTCTGTTCACTGCTGATGATTTGTAATTTTGCAGTTATTTGCAATGTGAAGAGATACGCTAAAAAAAAAAGATCTATTGCAGGGAATATTATGAAATTTGACAGAATGAAGTGTGTATTCATTGGCTCTGTAAAGGTAAGAGACATCTAGAAAGAAAGCGAATAATATTTGAAGGATATTTACAGCTAAATCTTGGAGAAATTATTTAGAGTCATTTGCAAGAGTGGGAAGCAGGAAAGGAATCTGAGCAACTGAATTGGAAGAGAACTTAAAGAATCTACTACTAAGTACTTTGACAGTACTCTCTGAACTGAAGCACAGTTTTATGAAATTTAATAAAAGTCAAATATTTTTGAAGTTATACAAAAACCAGGCAAAACTATCAGAGAGATGTAGGACTGGTGCTGTCAGAAAGGCCCCCTTTATGTCTGTTTGTATGAACAGCTTTCATAAATTTCGATAGTCTTGGATTGAGAAATATTTACCAGGAAAGAAATGTCTGGAAAGAGGAAAAGTACGTGCTGAGTAGGGAGTGTACAAACTCATGGACAAGATCTGGCAACTAGGAGTCCTGTGTATGCAAGAATCAATAAAGTCAGGACAGCGTGAGTTTGCCCAGTCTGTAGAAGACCACTAAAACACACTTGAGACCAAGAAAAGGTCATGTAAATCGGGCCACATCCAAGACTGCAACAGCACTTGTTGCAGAGGAAGACTGCAGCATTACAGAAACACCTAATGAAGTAAACACCACTCTGAAGAAGTGCCCAAACACCTGCCTAAAAGTCAAGTGACATTATTATGTCCCCCTACTCCTGAGGAAACAGCTGGGCTTTGTCCCCAGTTGCAGCTCCAACTGGGTACCTACAAGGGGAGGTGAGAGTGAGTGAGTGAGTGAGTGAGTGAGTGAGTGAGTGAGCGACTACACTGTGTGAATACTGACCTTTTGTTAATAATCACAGTTTGATTGCATTAATAATAATTATTTAAGGAATAAAGTGCTTCATAGAAAGGCTTCAGAGGTTGTGAATTGTATGTCCCCTTGACTCAATCCCCCATTACAAAAACCCCAATTTATAATGCTCCAATACAAAGAAAAATAAAAGACGACATTTATACAGTGTATTTGCAGCAAAAGCACAGTTCAGTAAAAAGTGGAAAAGGAAGATTTCACAGGGATACTTCAATTAGCATAAATTCATTATAAATATATGTAGCCTTTCAAATACACTGCCTTCAATTCAATGCTTTTGATGTCATTAAGTTGAAGAACATTATTACATCTTTGGTATTCAGCATTCAGGGAGGCAATGTTGGCTAGCTGACAAACATATTCATCTGGCTTGGCTCCCAAATCTAACCCCAGGCTTTAAAGTGTTTGGGAAAAACAGTGTAGGCTTGACATATTTCAATCTTGCAGAAAGGGAACGAAATAAAAAATTTGTATCTCCTTTGTAAAAAAGACTTAATGAAAATATTTAGAACCATAATATTAGCATTTCTTTTCTAAGCCCCAAAGAAAATCAGAACCAGCAATTCATATTCTTCTCTGAGATTCTGAGTCCAGAGAGTTTAAAGAAATTTTTGCCTTCTGATTTAACTCATATGGAAAGGATAATTTCCTTTACAAGCAGAAGTTTCATAATGACAGCAAATAAACAAGTATCATATTATGGACTCTGCTAAAGTAATATTTTTATTGTGTTTTCTCCAAATAAATAGTTTTGGATTTCAAGTCAGATATTTTGGTACTATAAAATGTAGCTTTACTGCTTAGTTTGTCTTTGTATTTTCAAAAATGCACATTAGAACTCTTTGAGGAAGACAAAGTAATAAAAAGCAGTAAGTGTAAATATATGATGAGTTAAAGTGGACAAGGGAAGGGTTGTTTGTTGACAGCATATTGAAATAAGATGTATTACATTTTATCATTCCTTTATCTGATTTGTTTTTTTATATCTTCAAGATGATTTCATTTATGTATCTCTTCTGCTTTGCATTTTGCCAGAGAAGGTTTGCATGTTGTGACTGAAAATTCTTTCCTATGATATTTTTTCCCTTTCTGGTGGGGGTCATCCTCTTCTCCCAGCGACAAGACAAGAGGACATAGCCTCAAGCTACACCAGGGGAGGGTCTGGTTGGACATCAGAAGGAATTTCTTTATGGAAAGGGTTGCTAAACATTGGGATGGACTGCCCAGGGAGGTGGTGGAGTCACCATCCCTGGCGGTTTTTAAGAAATGACTGAACATGGCACTTAGTGCCATGATCTAGTTGACATGGTGGTGTTTGGTTAAAGGTTGGACTTGATCTTAGAGGTCTTTTCCAATCTAAATGATTCTGTGATTCTAGTAATACTATTTCATCTTTTTTATTGTGTATCAGATGTTTCCCTTCCTTGCTTGCTTATACTACTCTCTATAATTTCTCAGTGAACTTTTCCTGGGCCTTTATTTGTGGAGATTGGGAACTGGAAGAAATACTGCAGCATAGGATTTCCCATTTATTATTTCCTCTACTTGCTGTATTTATTCAGTTCTAGAACTAATTTTAGGTCTGTGTAAAGTGCATAGTAATGTAGATGTGAGCAGCATAGAATCTACTAATTTTCCTTTATCAACACCAGGACAAATACAGCACAGCAAGAAATAGCAAAATAATTTCAAGTCCCAAAGCATGGCATTTTTTCCTTTTCCTTTTCTTTTTAGTTTATTTTTTTATTTTTAACAATAATGTAATATAGAATGGGGAAAAATAACCTCACAGAAAATAAAAGTTTCTGTATACCTTAGATTTTAATATAATCTTTAAAGATGGATTTTGGGGATTAACCATGAATTCAGTTATTTGATGGGTTCCTGGATTCTTTTTTTTTTTCTTTTTGAATGATTGCAGGTCATTCAAAATGAGATTCTTATCTCTAAATGCTTTGTCATCAATTTGGAAGGCACAAATATTATCTATATGAATATATACGTTAGACTACTTCCAGGACTTAGTAAAAATGTTGCAGATAAAAAATATGTTTTCAGATCACTTAAAAGAATATGTTGAAAGAACTTCATTGAAGGATTTCATCTTTCTTTTGAGTATTGTTTCTGGACTTTATTTGATATTATAGAATTACGGAAAGACTGAATAATTCAGTCTGGAAGGGACTCTTGCCCAACCTGTTGCTCAAAGCAAGTTCAGCTTCGGGATCACCAGGCTGCACATACTTGTAACTTTCCCTTTCCTCCATAATGGCTATGAGGCCTGAAGGCCCTTAATTCTTACAGCCCATAACCCACATTTCAATTAAAACAATTTGAAATTAAAATTATTATTTCATTGAGATAAAGGGTCACTTTTACAGCTCCTAATCTTGCATGACCTAAGTGCAGTAACCTTGATTTACAATGCCGTAAGCTGATATTTAAGCAGTGTTCATTCATTAAACACTAATTTTAAATTCCTCTATAATAAGCATTTAGCTTGCCAAAGTCTTATACAACGTCATATATTTTTAGGCCACTGACATACAAAATTCCCTTGCACTACAGAAGAAAAATTTGTATGACACTGCGTGTACAAGTCTCTCAAACGATTGGCCTTTGCAGCATTATAAAAAGCTTAACCCCTGTGAGCAATCCTAAGGATCAAGGAATGTTCCCTTAGTACAGGGCTTTTATTAATGTCTTATGACTGAGTAGTGAGCAGTAATGAACTGCATATATTGAAGCAGAACCTCAAGAAAAACACTGAGAGTTTTCTGTTCCTATGTCTTTGGGTGCTTTAACACAGCTTCTGGTCAGAGTTCTGGCTCACAGTTGGAATAAAAGATGTAATTCATAGGGACTTTTGACAACTAAGATTTTTATGCATGTGTGTGAGCACAATCTTGTCTTACCCACACATTATCAGCATATAGCTTGTATCTGTCTTGGCACAAAATGGAACGAACACTAGAATCCAATTGGCACTAACAATACTGAAACCGTAATGTGAGATGAACTCCACTGAGGCCAGACAGGAGCAAATTTTAAGCTACTCCTTAAAATAGCCTGACCTCAAGTCAAACAGGAGTCATGATTAGTTTTACTGATTGTCATACAGAAATTCACAGCTTTCCAGGAATACGCTGTGTGCAACTGTGATGAGTCTTGAGCAATCCTTGCTACAGAGACAAAAAGAGAAACATTTCAGGGAGGAACTAGGACACTGGTTCTTTTAATCTCTGTTTATATTTCCATTTTCCTATCTCCCGTCATAACAGTGAGGCTTTCAGCCTCAGTGTGTAATCGACACTGGTGCATGGACTTACACCACCAGTCAGAGATGCATTTATCACTCCCGTTTCTTTAAAGAAACACAGTGCTGCATGGGAATCACCAAAAGAGACATGCATTGGACAGTTCTGAAAGACATTTTAATGTAAATTTTTCTGGTTTGTAGAAATGAGGGCTTCTATGAAGCCAGATTAAAAATAGTTTGTCAGCCCTTAAACCAGACGGACATGGCCTACACAGACTTCCACAAAAACCTAGGGTCTAATGTATAGAGAATTGTGAAGAAAAGGAAGCTTGATTTGGCAGAACTGAATCACTAGACAATAATTCTATTTCCCTTACAATGAAAAAAATTTGGTATATTGTGACCTTTTTTTTGGCAATTAAAGCACAGATTAACACATTATTTCCATATTTTCTTTCTGACCCTGTCATCAGTATAGAAGGGCATTGTTTATGATTCCCCTTTTCATCTCAAGTCCTCCCCACCCCACCTCAGATGAAACTGGCTTACCATAGAAAAATTATAGTTCTTCCTGGGTATAAAAAATGAAATAATTAGACTAGCAATCCATAGAAATTATTCTCATTTAAGAAAAAAAAAAAAAAAGTGAAAAGGAATAAAAGAAAAAGAAAAAGACAAAGAAAAAGAAAAAGAAAAAGAAAAAAAGACAAAGAAAAAGAAAAAGAAAAAAAGAAAAAGAAAAAGAAAAAGAAAAAGAAAAAGAAAAAGAAAAAGAAAAAGAAAAAGGACTACAGGATTAATAGGAACCATGGCTTCATAGCTTTAGATATACTAGCCAGAAAAGTGACAGCCTCTCCTTGTTCTTGTACATAACAACTCAAGTGGGTTAGAGCATGGTGCTAATAACACCAAGGTTGTGGGTTTGATCCCTTTGTGGGCCATTCACTGAAGAGTTTGCCTTGATGATCCTTGTGGGTCCCTTCCAACTCAGAATATTCTGTGATTCTGTGTAATACATAAACTTTTTCTCTTTTCCTACTTCCCACTGTGCATTACTGTAAGGTGTAAAAAACAGACTGCTCAGTAAATCCTATATCCACAACAACCTGAAGAAATTCCTCTCAAGCTAAGTGTAAAAGGTGATGTTTTCGAGTACTGGATAAGCCACTCACACAAAAGAGCTCTACAGAACAATCTACAAGAAGAAATAAAGCAGTCAGGGTTGGAGTTTATATACACCTTTTTTAGTCCCTTCTCACCGTAATGAGTGTGCAATAGTTCTAGCTCAGTTAACCTTGTCTTATTTAGCTAGACTTGATTTGATCCAAAAATACAGTGACTTTTCTTCATAGATGAGATAAGGCCCTGTGACCTAGATGTGAGAAAGCAAAGAGCAGAAGCATGACAGGACTTTATTATTTCTGAAAGCACAAAGAAATAGCAGTGTGTGCCTGGGGACATTTGTGTAGAAGTTCAGTGTGTGTGAGCCACTCATGACCTTGGGCTCCAATTGGAGACACTTATTACATGGAGAGGTACCTCCTCCCAGGTGCTCTTCTACAGCCCTCCTCCCTCCCACTGTGGCTCGGCTGCCACAGCAATTGTCTAACCCCTTTTCTTGCAGGCTCAGACTTCTTACCCTGTGGGTACTCCATACCCTTTCCTCATTCTGGTCTCAGGTGTGCCACCTCTTCCACACATCCTGACACTCATCTCTACTACCTTTGTAACATGGGTCCTTTTTCACATGAAAGTCCTGAAGAGGTAAAACATAAATCTCACACGCAAACTCTTCTATTGTTTTGTTGAGGTTTCTTTTCCATATTCTAGAAGAAACCAAAAAAAAATTATAATCTCTGATTTTTCTAAACCTATACCATGTATAGCTTGCTTTTGGCCTTTCCATAGTGCTCATCATCCTGTCAAGGAGGCTTTAAGTAAATTAATTTATATTAATAAATACACGCTTAAGGAGACTTAGAGTATGTTATTTCATTGTATCTTATCTGCAATATCTTCTTCTATCTGGCCCAAGCAGATTAGTATTTTTGGACTTCAGCTAGATGGATTCCTCAAGAAACAGGCAAGGAATCAAATAACATCAGATTTTCATCAGTTAAAACTCACACAATTACACTATCGAAGTGTCTGGTAAACTTAACACACAAATACGTAAGCTTACAGAAGGCAGTTTCCAGACTTCCATGGAGTAACCACAAAACTGGAAAAGTACCCTTTGCTGATACTGTGCTCTCTGTGAAGTTTCTAAATTTGGAACTAAGTTTGAATTGGAATTTGAAATGAGTTTAAGATGTAATAAGTACTTGTGTATAATTTTATATGTTTGGGGTTTCTGTGATCAAAGTATCTCCTAGCTTTATACTTCACCACACTCAGGACTGGATACTGGTGTATAATTCCACATCATACAGACTTTCAACTGCAAAATGTGATAATTTATGAGTAAATTTCACTGTACTTCCACTTTTATTGTTCAGAAGCAGAGGATAAAAAGACCCTAATTATTTTTGGGTTTGTATGACACATGCTTTAAACTGAAAAGTGTAAAAGTAGAAAGTACTCCAAATATATAGGCAAACTTAAAGCACGCTGTTCTTCATAATGATTTATTCTCTTGACAGAAGTTTACAGTGTCTGTGTAGAATTAGGAAGAACAAAATATCGCAGTGACACTTCTGAAGCATGTGGAAAGCCTTTTTCTGTGATAAAGAAGTGACTGGGATAGGCCAACTCTCTATTTCAGAGAAAAAACACCTAACAAATTATTTAATATGGGTAATGTACAGAACTACTGCCCAAATAACAAAAAGATTTACTATCCAACAGTAGACCAAAAAAAAAAAATTGTGTTTCCACTCCTTCCCATTTGAAAAACAAGTAACAAGAAAAGGTCAGGTTACAGCACCATATTGATCAACCATAGGGATAAATGTAAGTTATTACCATAACCAACAGATCCCAGTTTTTTCCCTGAAATCATGAGCTACATATCAATCTAAGTGCACAATGGACACTTAGAGGAAATTAGGAAGGTTCAGAAATATCAGCAGATTTTCTAATACTGAGGAACTTTCTATAGATTTTAAACCATGCAAAAGTCGAATTCTCCATTCCTCAAGAGACAGGAAAGCCTCCACAAACACACATATAGGGAGATTACTAATGTATATTTAATGTGGTGAAAATTTCCTTAACTGAACATATGCCCAATCAGAAAACTCTGGTAGATAATAATGCTACTGAATAAAGGAACTGAATAATCCACCTATAACTTCATTGAAGTTTTGACTTTGAAAAATACCTTTTGCAAACATACTTTAAAAAAACACCCTGAACAAATCCTGACGGAACAATGGATTTGCAACCTCTGTCTATATGCAGCAAATTGTGTTATATTTTTGTTATATCAAAGATCCTTAGCTATAAGGAACATTCTGTTTCTGTCCACCACCCTTATTTTTGAAACAGAACTGTGTTCATCTATGACATGACTCTTTGCTAGCATGCATGTTTCTTCATAAGCTTGGTAAAAAAATAAAATCTGAAAAATGTATGCCCCAAATGTAATAAGCACCTAATCCTAAGTGCTATCCTAATGAAAATATGAAGGATTTGATTTCAAAACTATGTAAAAGCATGTAATCAAGATAATTTTGAATGGGAAATGCTCTGTATATTAAAAGAAAATTGGCTTAGATATTTTAGAGCAACACAAGAAGCCTCCTCTTAGTATCCTGGTGCCCATTTTTAACTCATACCAAACAGCCAGTGAAAGATTGAACTATGCCCTGGCCCAAAATAAAGAAGTTTTCCTTTCTTCTATTGTGTACCATCTATTAAATTGCTATTGAATAAAATGACACAGATCTGAGTATTCTCATTTTATATACCATTTGTTTGCTTTCAGGCACTCAGAGTATTTATCTACCCATGAATAAATGCCAAGAGAAGTAAAATAATATTGTTTCACTTTCAAATCAATGCACTGTCTTTTGCAAGTCCTCCATTTCATATCCCACTGGTAAGACCCTTCTTACCCCTAAGAGCCTGGAGAGACATGTATAAACTTTTCACAGTATTTGGTCTGGCCTGCTTCTCGCCTCTTTTTCAGAAGTCAATTGTGATCGTTTACCAAGCTCTAGTGAAGTTGGCTCCAGAGTCTAAAGTGCTTATGTTCCATAGGCTGGTAACTGTATTACCTATGTATTTTGAAAGCATTCCAAAACTTCTGTAAATCATCCTAAGTCCGGGGGTTTTTTGAATAAAGATAGCCAGTGATAAATATTTATAATGAAGAAATTTTTATTAACAAATATGCAAGGATTCCATATAATCTTATCATATTGTCAGGAAAATTAATGCACAAACACCAGAGGTTTATGTCTGAAAAGGAGATAGAGGAGTCCTGTTACTTTATTCAAATAAAGGGAGAGGCCATGGGGCATTCCCCTGGGGTCTCTCAAATTGTTAGAGGATGCAGCCTCCTTTTTATCCTAATTTCCCGGCTGCATTTCCATCTCTCAAGTACCTTCCCACTGACTGTGGTACTTGAGAGGTACAGACTTCCCAAATTGCCTAATACAGACCCCCTTCTAATGTATACCATGCCCTTTTTCTTTTCCTAAGGAATTTATGGTTCTTCCCATCGCTTCTTTCATCCCTCAGTAGCTATCTTTACCTGTCAGCAAACCCACAGTTTGTTTGTAAAGACAAATCCCTCTCACTCCTTTCATCAATCTGTGGAATTCCTCCCATTGTTTCTTTGACCTCTCAGTATCCAGCTTTTACCTATCAGCAGACCCACAGTTTGTTTGTAAAGACAAATCTATCTCATTCCTTTCAATATCAAAGAGCTTAATTTTATGAATGCTCAATTTTACAAGAAAACAAGAACAAACAATATGCAAGATTGCTCATGGAATCCTGTACTGTCTCAAAAAGGTGTCTGCAATTGTCTGCTGAGTTATTTACAGAAGATGGTATGTAATACTTTTCTTCTCTATTAGATAGATGGCGCTTTAGATGGAGCTTTATTTTTCTTTTTTGAAACCCTCATTTCAACAATATTCTGAAAACCTTCCAATTTGAACTTCTATTTGATAATCTTAGTAATCACTCTGGAATATCTCTTCATAAAAAAGTACTGTTTTTATGATCAGCATTCTTTGCTAAAGAATTAACATTGTATATACTTTTTTCTTGTGAAAATTTCAGAGAAAGGCCGCTTTTAAAAGTCAAGGGAATTGTCACCTATAATTTTCTTGCATATCAGTATCCAGGTATTCTTTTAAATCATGTATTCTGTGCAATTGACAGGAAATGTTAGATAATGCAGATCTGAAACGTGTAACAATAATAAAGACACTGAATAATAGTTCAGTGGCAGATTTATTTTGGGATTTAGTAACACTATCATCTTATTTAAACATCACATTTCCTAGATTTTCCAAAATGCTTTCATGTAGAAAGCCTCCTTTTTTCTTATTGTCAATGCTGTACATGTAAAGAAAATGAACTGAAATATATGCCATCTGGATAATCAAACTATTAAAGTTATCAATCCTCTTCTATTAAAACAACTTGAGTTTGGTTTTAAAATTCATAGTTTGTTTGAAGAAAATTGTCAGCATCCTATTCATATCAGATTTGAAGGGGCATTAATTTGTTATTCAGATTCATAGTAGTGCCTTTAATATAACATTCAACAAGCCCACAAGCTAATAAATGTGAAATAAATATATTATTCTGATTTACAGCACATCTCCTTAAAGCAAATAGATAAGAGGAGAGATAAGGGGAAGGAGCTCAAAAGTAATTTCATGACAGTAAGTATGTAAAAATTGGAATGCTTTATCTGGTCAATATCTCAAGCTTTCTAATCTCTTAATTTTAAA
This sequence comes from Struthidea cinerea, assembly GCA_013397865.1. Classification (NCBI taxonomy): domain Eukaryota; kingdom Metazoa; phylum Chordata; class Aves; order Passeriformes; family Corcoracidae; genus Struthidea; species Struthidea cinerea. The sequence continues at coordinate 317,453 of VZTI01001512.1, forward strand.
AATATCCAGGATGACTTTATTTGTAGGACACTGATGGATGAGTTTTGAACTGAAATTTTTATGAAGGAGCCTATCGCACATGGCTTGATTTTATACATCTAAATCTTAATACTTTTTAAAAAGATTTTTCTTTTGAGCAAAACCGGGATCCAGATTTGTCGCTGTTACGTTCGAGGCGTATAAAGAAAACAACACAGAGTCCAGGCTCATGAACAGTGGAAGCCGAAGCTTTTCTTTAATAATTTTCTGACTACTACATAGGATAGATCGCAAAAAGTGTGTTGAGTGGCAATAGATAATTGGTTCCTCGGCCATCCACTCCTTGAGAGGATTGGCCAAGTTTTAAGAGACCTATTCCAAAATATTTTCAAAGTCGAAGCCATAACAATCTTGCAAAACTGCTTGCAGGTGCAAGAAGTTTATGAAACTGTGACCTTGTTTAAAATAGTTTACATAGGAAAGAAAGTCTTCTCACAGAATATTGAGAAAAGGCTGAAGAATTTCTCTGCTTCTAGCTTTTTAGCACCTACACAAATTGATGTTTATTTTGGTGTACAGCTATAAAGAAACTGGCCCTTTTCAAACAACAATTTGCATGTTTACATTTTAAGTGAATGCCATTTAAAATTTCAGGTACAAAATAAGTCATAAGTGAAAATTTGAGAAGTTAAATCTTTAACTAACTTAATGAAAGAAAAAGAAAACAAAGCACTATCTGTTTTTGCATTTTATGTCTGGGAAAATGTTCATACCAGACATTAGCAAGGATGATTTAAATAAAAAGCAGAAGAGGAAATGAGAATTTCCAATTACAAAGTCTTGCCCATGGTCTGTCTAGAGATGGACAAGGCAATTGTAGATTTTGACATGAAATCCACTTACTTGGTGCTTCATTGAGTCTGGGTACAAGATGCGCTTTTGATGTGCACAAGTGTACCACAAAATATACATAGCCCAGGAATACAAAGTATCTATAAGAACACTGAACAGTGGCTAACACACACACAAACAGATAGCAAAGAATGTCAATGTACTATACTAAGCAAGACTATGCCCTTGTAATTTCCACCTTTTTAAGACACGCAAGCAGTCATCTGCACTGAGGTGAGAGGATGGCGCGAGTTCCCCCACTCCCTGAAACAGCTCCCTGGAATTTCCTAGTTTCCACCCTTCAACTGCTAGAAAACAGAAATTATCTTGCTAAAGGTATAACTACTATGAGGTCATGATAAAAAGTAATGCAGAACCATTCAATCCTGCTATCTCACAGAGACAGTAAATCTTGGGCCTATCTCTAGATCTGCCAGTAATAAATTCCTTAAGAAAAGGAACCTGCTAGTGATGTCTTTATGCAGAATTCTCTGTCCCTTCCTTTTATTTTATTGTAAACATAAGCTGATGGTGTCATTCTCACCTTTAAACCCCTTTTAAATGCAAATAGATGTTATAATGTGTTAAGCAGATGTTGCTTAATGTTTGTGGAAATCTCTGTATTTTATGTCCTGTTTGGCAATTTTTTAAGGAGAAGTGAGGCTGGACATGCAGATCACATCTTATTTGGCACACAGTCTTGTGTTCTGCACATCCTAAGCCAAACTTTCCTTGAAAACGAGTAGGGGCAACCTCCCAAAACCACCCCCAGAGACCACTAGAGACCCCCCAAAAAGGCCCATACAGGTGCAGTCAGACGTGTTGCATAATTGCATTTAGCCCAAGCTAAATGACTGCATTATGTAGGTGGGGACTATGTGTTAGATAGGAGGGTTTATGTAAACTTTAGTGTATAAATTGTTTGTTTTCCTCCCTGGCATGCTCAATTTGTGGAAAACTTCTGCCTTACACCCTGTGCAGAATAAACAATGTCTTGTTTCTAAACCTGAATTGTTGTCCATGTTTAGAGAGTTACGAGACTTTGGCAATTTTAGGATAAGGCTATACTACAAGATACAATTCATTCTCCGCTGGGCACACTCTCCCCCATTCTGCAACACATCAAAGACCTACTCCATGCACGTCTATGAAAGTTTTCTTTTAATGAAAAGAAAAATGAAATAAAATTTCTTATTCTGTAATTATTTTATTACTGTAAGGATTTGCAATGTTCAATCGCTCTAATATGTAGGAGGGTAGTACTTTTTCAGCCTGTTACTATCTCTCTAAAATGTGTTCAACTTCCTACCAGCAAGGCTACTGAAGGGCATAATGAGAGGCTAAATGACTTTTCTAGGAAATGTACTTTTAAACATTTGTGAAATCCTAGGTTTTGTCTGATCTAAACCAAAACTGAAATGCTTTCCTTAAGTGAAGGAGAACACTGCCCATTCAAGCCAGTGGAGGACCTGATTTCAAATCTTTTCTCATCCAAACACAAGAGTGATCTTTTCCGTAGGGAACAATTTGCTGAACAGCATTTTTTTTCCTTATTTCTTGATGGTGCTTCCAAATAAACCTCTCATAGAACTAGTCATATACTTGCAATACCTGCAGACTTATCGTTGCTTTCAATGACAGCAACAGGTATAGAAGAGATTATTATATCTGCAAATTTTGTGATTATTTGCCATGAAATTTGAGCCACATAAATTCTGTCCAGCTTTATAACCAAGTTTTGTAAGCTCTGCCTGTGATACAGGATGAGAAGATGTTCAAACCAGTAATGAAACCCAGCAAAGATCAGGGCAGAAGAAATATTCTTGAGGGGAAATTTACTAACTTGAAATGCTGCAACTGGATCTTAAGGCACCTAAATTTTTTGCAGAGTATGTGACAGCTTTGAGCACCTACATTCTATGGATCTTTTTGTGGATCTGGGCCAACATAATTAAGAATTCTAACTGATCCCACACAGCAGTTTCAATGAATTTTAACTTTCATTTTCAGCTCTCTAACCATGTACAAAGTAATGGACCCAAGGGAAAGATATAAATCCCTGTATTTCAGGCCAGACTGACCTCTAACTGTCAAGAGTTGGGGGGAAGTTCTGTCTGGAAATGTTATGTCTTAATTGTCTCTTGCAGGGATTCTTGAGCTTTACTGTGAAGCACTAACCAGCAAAATTAGTTGTTTGATTCTGCAAAGCATTGCCTGTGCCAATGTCTGAGTTTTTCAGCTACTAGTCTCAAAACCTAGCAGATAATTTTCAGCTGCCTAAGTCTGAATTGTAAGAAATAAAAAAGTTAAACTTAAAATATTTTTATAATCAAATAGTTGTATTAAGTAAAATGCTTTTCTACTATGAATACTAGAAATGAGAGGGTTTTTTGTTAGTATTATAATGTTCATTAAACAATCCTCTCACTGTACCCTTATTATTCTATATTTTTAAAAGACTGAATACAGAGTCAGATTTTACAATATTCCTTGCTCATATATAGTTGCTCTGAGGTACTCCAGTGTGATCAGGGAAAAACACATCTGCACACAAAATTTTCATGTGGACTCAAACAAGGAATGTTTCTTGATTTAAGAGGAATTTCTTACTTTATGAAGGTAGCTTATCATGCATAGCATGCAATTTGTAATAACTACTTTTGTAGTATCTTTTGAAATTGGAAATGATAGAAGATTTTTGAGATTTTAATGCAAGATAAATATTGAACTCTGAAATGTTTTTGCACTGGTTTTTTGAACAGTAATACTCTTAAAACATGTTTTTTAAAAGTGTTATTGTAGAAACTGGAACTGCCAAAGTGCTGTCAGCTAAATATACTGTGGAGGCCACCCCAAACTTTTATCTATATAGTTTGTACGTGAACCTTGGTTGGATTCTATTAGGTGTGCAATATCTACAAAGATTACTAAGTCTGATTGCTCTTTTAAAGTTAAACAGGATAAAAAGCTGTATTTCAAATAAGAGAGTATTGGTTCAAGGATTATTCCCTTTCAACAAGATCCATAAGGTAATCACTACAGGTCTGCACCATACTTTTACTAGTCAATTTTTAGGAAATAGTAGTAGATTTATTTGAGACTAATTGTAGTTATTTTATTGTTGATAGCTTCATAGTGATTTAGTTCCTTGAAAATATTTATAGCTAAGAAACAACAGCACTTATGGGACGGGTGTGTTTTATTGCTATTGCCTAGTGGTTCTTTAGGGCTTAGTTCTGGCAAAATCTCCCTGTACATTTCATTATTGCTGTTGTCTTGTGTGCTCATTATTGCTCTTGTCTTGTTGGACTTCTCAGACTCTAGAACACATGTACTGCAGGAGTGTGCTTTGCCATTTGGGGCTGTCATTATCTGTCCTTTATACTCCTTAATTCCTATGAGAACAGTCGCCTAAAAGACAAGGTGTCTAGACTGGAGCTGGGAGTTAAAATAGGACTGGCATCTGGATTCATGTAAGTCCTGAGCAGCTTGCATAAGTGCTGAAATTATGAAGAGAATTCTGTCTTTCAATTACATGAAAAGTCATTTTTCAGCAAGGAATGGTGAAGCTAGTGAAGCTATGTTTTGGGGGGACTTTTTGTTCCCCATTTTTTGCCTTTTTGCCTTGTTAAGAAGAAAGAAATTTTTCTATAAACAGATAGACACTGGGAAAAATATTGTTCTGTACCATGATCACCTTAACACGTTAGGCTATGAAAACTCTGTGGGAAATACAGCCTTCTTAATCTTTGCTCTTCCTTCTCCTGAATTACTAGGAAGTGTTAAAAAGCAACAAAAAAAAAAAAACAAACAAAAAAACCCAGATCAAAAGAACACAGGTTTGACTGCAAAACCAAAATGATATCCAAAACTTCTCATCTAGTTGTTTGTGGTTTTTTTTTTTTTTTTTCCATGAAAAGGCACAGTTGCTGGTTTTTAATTTAGAATCTATTCAATACCTTCAAGTTGTTAACACAATCAATTCTATCCTTATACTACTCAAGAAATACAATTTTGGGAAAGCAACTTACGTAAAAACAAGTTTCTTGCTTATAGCTGTCAAGTCTGCCTTTCCAGTGAGACCTAATTCCCCAAAATTCATCTGCTTCCTTCCAGGCACATATTCTCTCCTGATATTCATTCAAAACACTGTTGAAGGATTGTGGGGGTACAGAACTCTTTCTGCTTAAACATACAAGTCTGGTACTTCTAGATTTCCATCCTATGTACAATGGATAGTTACCACAACAAAGGATAGTTACAGTGATATTATCAGGCGTTTGGTTGCTTTGTTAGCAACCAAACGCCTGATAATACTGCTTTTCTGAACTATGGATCAAAATAGTGGCTCCTTTATTCTCTTTCAGTTGCCAGAGATTTTAAAGAAATAGTAGTATGTAAGCTGGTTTTAGGAATGTATATTCCAAACAAGAACTGATCCCTTCATGTTTGTTGACACAAAGGAAATAAGATAGTTATAAGCAGAAGTGAAATTCACAGTTTAACACAATAAATTGTGACATGTTTGAAAATGTTTTTTCCATGATAGATTCATTATTATTGAAATTTCAATCTAGAAAACACTGGAAGAAGGAAGGAAATTATTTTAGTTTTTCCATATCCTGCATTAGCAATACACCCATTGTATGATTTAATTACAGTCTAGCCTACAGTTATATTAGACATAAAAGACTAGAGGAAAAAAGTCTAGGAAAAAAATCAACATATGTCATCGGATATAAGGAATAGTTCTGATATGGGAATCACTAAAGAGTCCTGGTCTATTTAGCTTTAGAGAAAAAAAGATTGAGATTTGTACAGACAGAAGTAGAGATCACTAAAAAGTTAATAATATCCATGAAATCAGGTGTGGTGAAGAGAACACAAATAGGAAATAATAATTTAAATATTGCATTGTTAAAAAAAAATATTACACCAATAGAAGTTAAAAATTAAAAAAAATTCAAGAAGCTAAAAATGTTTTTTGTTTTCCCATGCACGGGATTTATGAAACCAATTGCCAAAGGAGGTGGTGGGACCAGTTGATAGAAAAATATTAAAAAGGATATCAGACACATTTTCAAGGGTAGGATTTTTGATTCTAAGGCAATCTATAGCTTAGAAAGTCTGCAAATGGATGAATGCTGAAACCTGAGAGGTTAATGAGAAACCAGAAGATCAATGTTTGCCATGAATTTATTTTTTCTAAAAATATCCAGGGTGATGATGAAGGCTGACTTGTGTTCTAATTCACATGCAAAGTAAATAAAGGTTGATCGGTTACATTGGTAGAAAAAGCAAACCCCCTGGAAATAGTTTTTCCACTGTATAGTCATTGTATAACAGAGATGGAGTGTGGGAAGAGGACAAAGATGCCAGCAGGGTCACAATGCTGTTTTCCAACACAGTCATTTCTGTCTTTCTTGTGCTAATTGTAATGTCTCCCAAATTCCCAGATTATTCATTTTCTGCCTAATTGATTTGCAGTAACATATTTTACTTTATCCTGTTTTTGCTAATCATAATTATGTTAAGAAATAACATAATTAGCATTCTCTCGGTGTATTAGTAACATGTTGATCATCAAAATATATTAATGTTTTTGCCACAAAAATATATTCTATTTTTTTCTTTTATTAAGTTTCCTGGGTCATTTTTGTTTCAAGGCCTGTTATTTAGAATAAAAGAATAAGTTTATTTACTAAAAGTCAGTATAATTCCAATGAGTGCTAGAAGACCTCATCCAGCGCAGTACTTCCACATGAAAAACATCAAAACAGGAAAACTGTACTCAGTTTCAGGGTCCAAAATTGAAATTAATCTAGGGAATCCACCTAAAAATTTTGAATTGCTGTCCAGTAAGCCAGACAGTGGCAGAAAAAGGTCAGTAACAATTGATTGCATTGGAGCTGCTCAAGTGAATTCAGATTATCTGACTGAAAAGGTGATGCAGCCACAGATCCTAAGCTATTAACACAAACACCTGAATGGGTATACTGAGAATGCTTATACTGTGATGATATCAAAGGCACATGTTAATCCAAAATTTATTTATTAAAAACAAAACAAAACAAAACAAAACAAAACAAACCCCAACAAAACATAAACGTGGGATTAACTTTTGGATGACAAACATCACAAGCTTCTATTCAGTTAATTGCAAGGGAGCTGCATCTGTCTGTTTTATTATTCCAAAGTATCCAGTTATTAGCAAGTCAAAACATTTGTTTGCAACAGGTTTATAGAGCTGACACATGACAGTATTCCTGTCCAAGCATACTACAGGTATTATTTTCTTCACCTTTTCATCAAAATCCTTCACACAGCAGTAACTAAAGGAAGAGCTCCTATGTCTTTGCAAACTGCCAGATTTAAAGCATCCATCCTCTTCCAGAGCAATTACCTACTGAGACCTCATCATAAAATTCCTGCTTCTTGTAACAATAAGTAAGAAATGCACGCAATACCAGCGGCTGCAGCGGCCCCAGCGCAGGGCACGGCGGAGCCCCTCAGCCACGGGCGGGCGGGCGAGAGCCCCGGGGAAAGCCTGGGCAAGGGAGGGCAAAACGCTGCCCGGCAGCCAGGGCTGAGCCAGGGAACCGTGCGGGAAACAGCCCTGCGAGCCTGAGGGGACAGCGGGAGCGGGGAGGGAGGCGGGAGAGACCCGGCAGGGATGGCCCTGCGGCCAGGGAGAGACCCCGGCGGGGCAGGGGCTTCCCTGCGATCCGTAGGAAAGACCCACGCTGGGGCAGGGAAAAGTGTGAGGAGGAAGGAATAGCAGAGAAGAGCTGCTATGGAGTGACAGCAGCTCCTCATTCCCCATCACTCTGCACCGCTTGGGTTGATGAGGTATATCGGTCAGGAGAGAAGGAGCAAAGCTGAGCCTGTGAAGAGGGAAAGGATGAGTGTCAGGAGGGTTTTCTCATACTTGTCTTTGCTTCTCACCATATTGTGCACTTTTAATTGTCAATAAATGCATTTTCCCAAAGTCGAATCTGTTTTGCCCATGATAGTAACAGATAGGGGATCTCTTTGTCTTTATCTCGATATTTTTACTTCATTTTCTCCCCTGGACAGTTGAGGAGGGGGAGTAATACAGCAACTCTGTGCCACATGGCAGCCAGCCGAAGTCAGCCCTCCACAGAAAGTATGGTTAACCTTGTAACTACCTACTTATGAAAATCAAGCACATATTCCAAAGCTTGCCGTGCTCAGTAATTTGAAACTATCCTCTTTATACAAAAAAAAGGTACCCAAAATGCTTTCAAAACCACATAAGGATTCTATAGGTATTTCCTATTTATAATTAATAACATTTTATAGGTTAACTGTATTTACAAATAGCACTTCAAGAGACAGCTATAAAATAGCCTTTATTGTCTATTTGACATTCCAAAATCTTCATTTTTTAAAAAAAAGGTTCAGTTTTAAATGGAATGATTAGCTTCAGCTAATCAGGAAACATACCTCCTTATAAACAGAAACATGACTTCTCTTTAATTTATTTTTCTAGTAGTTTAACAGAGAAATATGATCATTTCTCTGCCAAAAAAATACATCAGGTAAGGAAATGGAATTGTGTCCAGCAGCATCACTAGAGTTTGGATCATCACCTTGTCTTTGATTTGTAAAGACTATTTGCAAGAACTAAATTGAGGTCTTGGTTTAATAGCTCCACCAGATATATAAGAAAATTAAGACCTTCCATTCCGTTGTTATGAAATATTTTTACTTTGCCAAGAATTCTGTTAAGAATGTGAAGACATGTATCAGCAGATACACTTCTCTCACACATTACTCTGCTTTAGGAGAAAAGATTAACCCGTCTCAAATGTCCTCAGAGGGTTGGGAGTTGCTTCACTGGAAAGACGTCTGGAATCCTAAACTTGCCTTTTCTTTTCCTAGTGCCAATTTTGAGCCTTCCCCTCCTGCAGGTCTGCTGGGGGACCTTCTAGGTTTCATGAGTTCTGCTGGTATTTTTCCTTTTGACAGTTACCTCAGTTCTCCACAGTTTCTATAATGAAAGGTGAACAAGGTCTATTCTGAGTTCTTTCTAGGGCTGGGATTCTGTAAGATATCAGAGACCATCCCACAGGATATAAATATATATCTTGCACTGATCCTTTCAGCTAGTTTCAGTGTTTGCCCCCTCTCTGGCTGTGCTATTCAGGACCAGCTAAGGAGAGCTGTGGTCTCTTTCCCTTATATCAGTATCAACTCTCAGTCTTTCTCTACAGCTTAATCATATATCTGGGGCTGCTTCCTAGTGTTGCCAGACTAAAGGACTCCTATTTAGCTTTTGAGTCTTTTTCTATGAAATAAGTATTTTTGGATGGAAGACAGGTTTCTGCTAAAACATAATGCATGATCTATTTCAAGGAGTTCACCTAGTTCTAATATATGGCCAGAAAATGATGGCTGTGAAAGGATAATTGGCTAGCCATATAAAACAGGTTTAACTCCCTTCACATGTTTAGCTTAATAGTTTTGTTAAGGGCATTCATGTTTTTGTGGTCCCAATAAAGGTTAACAGAAGTCTGCTGTAGAAAGTGCTAGCTCTGTTTAGCCTTAGCTTGTTATCAGGTCAGCCCAAATAGACAAGAGGAAGTTCTGCAGCATAGTCCCAGATTCCTTATTTCCCTTCTTTTCAATTTGTTTTTTCCTTCTAAAAAATACATATATTGACTATGGTTTTCATGCCCTTTAATAGCTTAGTATATACTTAAACTAAAATTAAGACTTAAATGCTTTAATAATTGCACTTTTCCTGACGGACACACTGAGAAAGCTTCTGCCCACTATTTATTTTCCTGAAATGTAGTACAGCCAGCTTTTGCCAATTGATATTGCAGTGGTTCACATACATCACCCGCTCTCAGACACCTTCTCCTGTCCAGTGTTACTGGGCAACAGCATGACTAGTGCTGCATTGCAATGGCAGACATTCTGATCACTATTTCTATAGAACTAAGTGGCTGACAGTTTCCTATACTTTGTCTATATTAAAAGCCTTTGGCTTAATTCAGGAAAAGAAATTCAGCATAGGTTTTTTTCATATACAGTACAGTGACATGGATGCAGTTTGGTCCCAAACTGGTGTAATGTTGAGATTTTTACATTTTGAAGTTTTTTCCTGTGTTTTTTCCTTCATTTTTAAAATATATATATATTTCTATTTCCATTTAAAACATATAACATTATCCTCTTCTGGAGGATTTCTATTTTTTGTTCAGGTGTGCAAATGTATATTAATTCCAACAGCAACAGTGCAAATTTTAAAAGGAGATAATTTTTCCCTCAGCTCCCAGGTATGAATCAGTAAAAACAGACAGAGAGCTTTAACCCCCTTCTCTAGATAATAGTGGATGGGACAGATGCTGGTTTAGACACCTGCTGTAATCTACAATAGACTGAAGATACCTCCAGCTGTGCCATGTGTTGAACACCTCAGGGGAGCATTGCAGAAGCTGACTGCCATCATGGCACAGGAGAGTTTTTCCCTGCTCTCTGTTCTTGATCTCTATCACCTTCTGGTCATGACTCTGACGCTGGCTGCCGACAAGATGAGTGATGTAAGAGCTAAGACCACAGCACTATCTCAAAAAATCCTGTCAGGTTGGGTGTTCTGCTAGTTTAGGGTCATTTCATACTGATATGAAGAAGGGGGGAAGGGTACAGAAAAAGAGAAAAAGAAGCCATGCTGTGATAAAGCAGCTGAACTTTGCTGCCCTTAGGCTCAAGTTCAATCAGTAATGTTGTGTGCACTACTTAAAGACCATTGCATAATATGCAATATTTACATGGACTGTCAGGCCAGAGAGAAGCAAGACAACATGTCTTTTCCAGTTACTTTTGATACAGTAATAAATACAGAACAGTAGAATGTACTGTAAAATATGCTGAAAGGTACATAGTAAGATTGTAATTCCAATAGAAGTGCTCTGACAGACAAGTAAAGAGGATAGGGAAGACGGAATTGTTTCTTAATGGAACTTTGGAACTTTGACATAGAATTATGCCAGTGAATTACAGTCATATCTTTCTTTTTCATTCATACAGTGCAATTTAGTTTAATAATATGTGGAAAATGAAGTATTGATGACAGCAAGTAATTTTTTAAAGGTCCTTTTTGGAGGGGCTGCTTTGCAATAACCCATTAATAACTGGGGAAAAAAAAAATCAGAAAGTTTTGAGGCCACTCTTCCCTGTAATGTTTCATGACATTTTGAAGTCATTCTTTAAATTGCATTGTGAAAAGATTGAATATTACTTTTTGAAATAATCTGCAAACTAAAAATTGTAGCACTGCAAACCTTGTCTTTCAAACAACACTTTTTCCATTCAAAATATTTTTTAATTACTAATGGATGTGTAAATAAATTTTCAGAGTTATTTGGTATGAAACAGTGACAGAAGGGTATTAAGTTTTCCTGCCAAATACTTCAAGGCACATTATGCAAGTAAAACACAAATATGCATTTCCTGATTCAAGGCTGAAGACTGAAATTGCAAGTAAAATAGACAATTGGAAGAAATATAGTTCCGCCAGTATGCAAGAATGTTATCTAACAGCTAATTAAAACAATATTTGAATTCTCTTTCCCACCATTTTCTGTACATACACAGAAGGTAGCTTATGGAAAAAAAAATTATCAGCTCCTACTCAACATATCTTATGTATGTAAAGTTATAAAACTGAGTGTTCAATTTGAGACCAGTGATGGCATATCTATTAACCAGTCATCCAAGTATTCACATTTGATACATTAACACTTGCTAAACCTCATAGCTGGGTATCAAAACTAAGGTATAAACCATTAATAGCAGTTGCAAAAAGGTAGTGAGACTGATTTTCTTTGTTGGCCTTTCCACTGTACACCTCAATGTATGAGCCCTCTTTACCTATCTTGTCAAGTTTTGGTAGGACAATCATCTGTTTGTTTATTTTTTCTGTTTTAACCAGTAACAGAGGCAAAAAGGCTATTGTCATCTGATGCTATTCTCTCTCTCTCAGATGATAACTTTTATTTCTTATGTTTTCCATGGACAGCTAACCACAAGGAAATCTCTCTTCCAATCCATTTAAACAAAACAGAGTAGACCACGGCATCAGGCATCTTCCTCAGATGTTTGAAACTATGCTACTCAGTGCTAAAAAGCAGCATTTTTTGATGTCTGCCATGCTGCAGACCAGCATCTGGTTCTCTGAATTTCCTGCTCTGCTCTATCTATATCTTGCACTAGAATGGAGGAGAAAATTCTTCGCAAGTAATTATTTGCCCCCCAGACAAGACAAGGTAAGAAAAATAAGAATGGAATAGAATAGAATAGACTAGAATAGAATAGAATAGAATAGAATATAATAGAATAGAATAGAATAGAATAGAATAGAATAGAATAGAATAGAATAGAATAGAATAGAATAGAATAGAATAGAATATTTCAGTTGGAGGGAACCTACAACAATCACCTAGTCCAGCTGCCTGACCACTTCAAAGCTGACAAAAAGCTGAAGTATATATTTAAGAGCATTGTCCAAATAGCTCTTAAACACTGACAGTAATGGGGCATCAACCACCTCTCTAGGAAAACAGTTTTGGTGTTTGACCATCCTCTTGGTTTCCTAATATCTAAGACCTTCTCTAATGCAGCTTTGAACTATTCACATGCATCCTCTCACTGCATAACCGGGAGAAGAAATCAGCACATCCCTCTCTCCTACCCCTCCTCAGGTATCTGTAGAGAGTAATGAGGTCTCCCTCCATCCTCCTTTCCTCCGAAATAGACAAGCCCAAAGTTTTCAGCCACTAGTCAGTAGACATTCTTTCCATCCCTTTCACCAGCTTGGTTGCCTTCCTCTGGACACATTCAAGGACCTTCACATCCTTCCTAAGTACTCAAGGTGAGACCACACCAACACTGCAGGATAATCTCCTCTTTCAACAGGGTGGTGATGTGTATGTTGCACCCCAGGACATGAGTTGCCCTCTGGACTGCCAGGGCACACACTGCTGACTGACATCGAGCTGCTGCCGACCAGCACTCCCAGGTTCCTTTCAGCAGGGCTGCTCTCCAGGTGCATGTCTTCCAAACTGTATTTGACTGGGGTGTTATTCCATCCAGACACAAGCACAAGCAAAGTTCTAAAAGTTCACAGGCAGTGAAAGTTCTTCAAAATTGTACATATTCTCTTCCCAAATTCCAGCGATCCATGTTTAGCTTTCAAAGCAAGCAGCAGCAGGACAGCTATTTCATCTTCTGCCACCTGTTGTCTTAATGTTGAAACAAGAAATTGTTTCCCCTGCTGTGTTAGACGTGCATTTCTGATGAGTCCAGTGTCTGTATTTAGGGGTTTTTGATCACCCATTGGTTTAGGCAACACCAGGACTGCTTGCAATAGATGGGGTACACTGTCTCAAAGGGGAAAAAAGATCTTTACTCAGGACTTAGCAGAGACAATTTTACACTTCTACAGTGAGAGCTTTACATTAGATTTGAAGGGGAAGAGGATAAAAATCAGGACCAGACTGTCCCCATGTGCCAGATGATGAGCGACGGGGAAGAAGACTTTCCTGGTTGGAGAGAGAGTTGTGTCTGGAATTCAGGAAAAAAGTGAGCACTTATAAATGAGCAGCCCACTAAGGAGGACTGCAAGGTTGTAATGAGATTATGCAGAGAGAAAATTTGAAGGGCCAAAACTCAACTAGAATTTCATCTGCCTATTGCCATTATAGACAGCAAAAATGTTTTTACAAATATATCAACAACAATAGGACGGCTAAGGAGAAAGTCGGTTCTTTACTGGATGCAGGGGAAAATAGAGCGACAAAGGATGAGGAAGAAGCTGAGGGACTTAATTACTTTTTTGCCTCAGTGGTTAAAAGCAAGACTGAGTGGTCCTCAGGATACCCAGCCCCCTGGACTGGAAGTCAGAGATGAGAAGCAGAGTGAAGTCCCCATAATCCAGGAGGAAATAGTGGCCTGCTGTTCCACATAAACTTGCACAAGTCTATGAGGCCAGATAGAATCCATCCGAGGATACTGAGGGAGCTGGCAGAAGAGCTCACCAAGCCACTCTCCTTTATTTATCAGCAGTCCTGGTTAACTGGGGAGGTCACAGATATCTGGAGGTTAGCAAATGTGATATCCATCTACAAGAAGATCCAGGTGTGGAATCCAGGGAACTACAGGTCATTCAGCCTGACCTCTGTGCTGGCTAAGATCATGGAGCAGATTGTCTTCACCATGATCACACATCATGTGCAGAACAACCAGGATATCAGGCTCAGATGGTATGGGTTTATAAAAAGCTTGACTAACCTGGTCTCTTTCTATGACAATGTGAGCTGACAAGGTTGTGAATGCTGTCTCTTTGGATCTTAGTAAAGTTTTTGATTGTCTTCCACAATATTCTCTTGGAGAAACTAGCTGTTCCCATCTTGGTTAGGTGTAGTCTTCAATGGGTTAAAAATGGCCTGGATGGTCGATTCTAAAGAGCAGTGATGGATGGTGCTATTTCCAGTTTGCTGCTGGTCATGAGTGGGCTTCCCCAGGACTCAGTACTGGGGCCAGTTCTCTCTAATATCTTTATCTATGATCTGGATGAGGGGATCAAGTGCACCCTCAGCAAGTTTAGAGGTGACATCAAGTTGGGTGGGAATGTTGACCTGTGGGAGGGCAGCAAGACTGCAGAGAATTTGGACAAGCTGGCTTGACGGTGCAAAGCCAATTTTATGAGGTTGAACAAAATGCCTGATCCTGCACTTTGGTTGTAAAACCCCATGCAGTACTACAGGCTGGGGTAAGAATAGCCAGAAAGCTACCTGATGGAAAAGGACCTCAGGGTGTTTGCTGACATCCAACTGAACACGAGCTAGGGTGTGCCCAAGTGGCCAAGAAGGCCAATGACATCCTGGCTTGTGACAAAAATAGTGTGCTCAGCAGGACCAGGGCAGTGATCATCCCCACATACATGGACCAAGTGCAGCCACACCTTGAACACTATGCTTGGTTCTGGGCCCCTCACTACAAGAAAGACATCAAGGTGCTGGTGCATGTCGAGAGAAGGGCAAGAGAGCTGGTGAAGGATCTGGAGCACAAGTCTGAGAAGTGGCTGAGGGAGCTGCTGTTGTCTGACTGGAGGAAAGGAGGCTCATAGGAGACCATATGACTCTATACAGCTACCTGAAAAGATGTTGTAGTGCAGTGGGCGTTGGTGTCTTCTCCCAAGTAACTAAAAACAAGACAAGAGGAAATGGTTTAAAATGGTGACAGGGGAGGTTTAGATTGGATATTAAGAAAAAAAATTCTTCTTGGAAAGGGTGGTCAGGCATTGGAATAGGCTGCCCAAAGAAATGGTGGAATAAACACCCTCTGACGTGGTCAAAAAAATCTGTGGATGTATCACTTGGGGATATGGTTTAGTGGTGAACACGGCAGTGATGGGTTAACAAGTGTACTCTATGATCTTAAAGGTCTTTTCCAACATTAATGATTCTATGACTCTGTGTAACAGGCCTATGGGAAAATTCTATGGGCTATGGAATAAATCAATATTTAATAGATTAGGATGCCTTTATTAGTGACCTTGCTTGAAAATCCACCCTTTTATGTAGTAATGCTGTCTGAAATAAGTTATCTAAATTTCACTGAAATCAAAATCAATAAATGTCCCATAACCTTACCAATTAGATCAAAGTCCTAAACCCTCCAAAGTGACAGAAAGAAAATCATAACTGTGTGTCAGTGAAATTTAGAGTTTTGTCACTCTGTTCAACTAAATTTTGTAGAAACCTTTCCAATATATTCAACAGATACAAATCAAAATTAAAATTGGAGATCCCATTATATTGTACAAACATATATATTCAATTTCCCCACAAATATCCAACTATCTATGCTGGCATATTCCTAAATGCCTACTTCGTGGTAGAAACAGAATACTAGATTATAAGAACGCAAATTAACAGATTAGTCCGATTTGAACTACTGAAGTTCAGAGAGCTTCACTGATCACCTTAGTTTTACCCTTTCCTTTTTAGTTCTGTTTTCATCATCAAGCCTGTCACTTTCAATTTTCCTACTGGTAGCCATCTGTAATTCCCTCCTGGATTTGCTTGTGTTCTCTTCGGTCCTTTCTAGTTTTCTCAGTACCTTCTCAAGACATGAGAATGCAACAAATGGGTAGAGAGAAGCAGAAACCTTTTTGTAAAAGCAAAAAATGGGAAAAAATTCTCATTTGATCATTTATGCTGAACATAAATTTTAAGAATGACAGCTGGAAAGTATTCTTTCAATATAGTCGAAGCAGAATATCTTTATTTTACTGAAATTCCTTTGTGACTTAATTTTTAAATCAAATTGCATCTATATTGAGAAATTCTGGCAACGTTTTGTGGATTAAAATAGTACTTTACAGTGAAAGGAAATTGTCTTAGAAGTTTTGCACTGACTTACTCATGTTAAAATAACTTACAAGAAAGAAAAATATTTTAAATATTTCCTTGTTTGTATTTTATATACCATTCTTTAATTTTTAGAAATTTAATCTCAAAACCATGTTAACTACACATCATGAATTGATGTAGTGCTTGTGAATAAAAGACAGTAAGGAAAACTATAGAATTTGACTGTTGATATTTATAGACTGTGCTGTTCTAGCACAATGAAATATTTAGGTGTTTCTGTAGATCAGTGCAAATAAAAGAATTAATCTTCATCACAGAAAGAAGATTATTTAAGCATAAGGATATTCTTGAGTTAATATCACATTTAAGTAAAGCAGATTTTCAACTCCTATGATATTTTACCCCTGAATATGGGTAAAAAGAACAATTTTATCCCCTAAGAGAGATAATATTCTTCTAGTCTTTGTCATTATGATAAGCTGCCCAAATTCCTGATTCATCCTGTATGTGTTTTGGTTTGAATTCTAATTATTTTAAAGTCAATGGTCAGAATTATGCACAGCATATCAGAGGATGTTTTACTAAACCCATGTCCAATTGTACTAGTCTTTCTCTCTATTGAGAAAAGATTATTATCAGCCATAATATATTGGCACTTCACATCAACCAGCAGTGAACTGCAAAACTCTCTCTTCTTTGGCCATTTCCACTGGTAAACTTCTTAGATTAACGCTGGTCTCTGTAATTACATTGATGTATAACATCAGCTTCTGCTATCAGTTTTAAAAATTATTTTGATTACTCTAGTTTTCAGAAAGCAGACATTCTTGAATGTTATTTTAACATTCTCCCTGTTAAGAACATCCACAATTTGCTATTTGTGTCACAACACTTCTGAAAATTTTATTTACTGTTTAAATAAAAAAAAAAAATCCATTATCTACCCAATGCTGAAGTTAACGTCAGTGCTGTTCTCCTTTTAGTTAATTGGATACTTTTTCCACAATCTCTTTATTAATTTCCTTTTATCTGTTTCCACTGATTCACCTTGTGGTGCTGTTCCTGCTACTTTTGACCAGATAGGAGAGAGATACATTTGTTTTGTCTACAAAAATCATTATGTTTGTTTAAAAAGAGCAAACCAAGCATCGCCTCCCCTCTGCTAAAGAAAACAACAAATTAGAAGTTAGTTTGAAATTATCTGCTTTTCCATTTAATCTCATCTCAACTATCCTTTCCCTCTAGATTAGTTCAGGAGTAACACTTGCTCTTGGCCACGCTTCAACTTTTTGTTCTCACTCTTGCCAGTGCAGATTTTCACCTAGCAACAAGTGGTGCTATTTGCAGCCATCATATGAATCATACTTTTGCAATTTCAATATAAAACTCTCACCCATTGTACAAAAAAAGAATCCTATAATTGGAGTTATCTGAAACTTTAAGGTTACACAAAGTTTAACTACAGCTTTAGACAGAAAGCTTTTATTTAGATAAAGTGTTGCAGGAACATATATCCTTATTCTGTGATGGAAAGTCTAAATGACTGCTGTTAGCCCGGTATGACCTGCAGTAACTATAAAATTATTGCTTAGTCAAGCAGGGAGATAGCTGCTAGGAATTGAGCCACTGAGACATTTTTGGATAACAGAAGATGTAATCTCTTGTGAGTGTGGTTCACTAAAATGTCAGGTTTAAGAATAATTCCACCAAAATGTCAGGTTTAAGAATAATTCTAAGTGGTGAGAATTTGTTACAAAATAAACTTTGACCGTCTTTAAAGCCTATTTGTCTTGTTGTGTTCATCACCTTGTGCTGCATCATGCTAAACATAAAGAATGGCAAGACTGTTAATGTACTCAGCAAAGCCTTAAAGAAAAACAAACCAAAACAACAACAAGCCCCAAACCAACCAAACCATGGCCATGACTATTCCTATCCTTACTTTTAAAAAATACCAGTATTTGAACAAACTGTCCTTAGAAATACCTCTTTCATAACAAGCTCGAGCTGGGGCTTGTTTTCTAAGCTCAGTTTTTGATAACTAAGTCCATTTGAAATGTAAAGCATCATGAAGACACAAATTACTAAAACTGACAAGAGATACAAGACTGGTGATGATGCTAGAGTGGGACCAACAGTGGCATACCTAGTCTAAGATTTTCCTCAGCAGTGCCTTATAGCAAATAACTCATGGGAAGATGCAAGACATTATCACAGTCTTCCCCCAAAGTATTTAAAACAGCCTGTCCTTCCTCTGACCTCTCCCTGTGGTCTTCTTATGGCCAGTGAGATGATCACTCTGTCCTATCCAAAACCTGTGGGATTTTCTCATTTTTAATGCCATGCCATGACTTGGATATTTGTTTCTTTTTCACTCACTCCCCTGTCCAAAGTTTTTAAAGCCTCACAATATGCCAACTTGTCTGAAATTTTGTACAATGAGTTTTTCAGGCTCCTTTCGTGTTTCAGGAAAACATGTTGTATAGTTCAGGAAAATATCACTCTTTTATTTACTTTAAAGCAGACACTTTCAAAGTTGATTAAATATAATTCCATTTTTGTGAGGGAGTCAGAAAGCAGCTGTGTGTTGCTTAGCTGCCTGTGAGAGTCAATTTATATGCAGGGAGTAATAAATGGGATCTCTCTTCTAAGCAAAATAGTTTTTAAAAAAAGGAAGATTTGGCGTATTAAGTTATCTTTATTCACTCTTAGGCAATGCTGAATTTTCTTCTCTCCTTCATTAAACAGAAATATTCTTAGGCAGTTTTAAACAACAAATGCCAATAGCCCTTCCATTGAGAGCTGAATTTTCCTAGTTGTAGAAAATTTACTCTGGAACAGAAGAAAGGGCACATTTAACTGACATTTCTCTCAGTAACAGTGACAGCTTTGAAAAAAATATCCGTGTTCTCACTTACCTGGGAGCATTCTTGTATCCAGCTCAGGACTTTGTGCAGCACACCTGTGAAGACAGGAGGGAGGAAAAGGAAGCAACAAGGGTCATCGATGGCTCTACGCTGCCAAGAGTTGTACTTTGTCTCCCATCTGGCTATGTATTATCCCAGAAATTCAGTCTCTTAGCCTAGGTACAAATAATTGCTAAGGTTGCCAACAAATGAAATAAACTGTATTTGCAATGGAACAAGGCTTACTGTCTGTTAAATGTATGAAAAAGACAGTTGTCATCTCACTAGCAGGAACACTAAACTAGCCTTAAAGTAGGGCATGGGCAAGAGAATGTTCTTAGCCTTCTCAAGCCAAAAATAACTGGTCCTTTAATGTTGATTGATGTAATGGAACTGACATTTGCTCAAGCGTAACACTCAAAAGTGCCCATTAAATTTTTCAGTATATAAACTTATTTTACCTGTTCCTCTAATAGGATGATAATTTTCCTTTTTCTGCTGAGGTTTCGAGTTCGCTTACGCAATGTTGCTTCCACAATGGCAAAAGATACCTGAATTTTTCCTCAGGTCTGTGGTGTGGTCCCAAGTAGCTATAATGTATTTCTATTATATTTACAGTAAAAATTTTACATTATTTTTTGCTTATATAAAAGAAAAAAGTTAATTACCCTAATGAATTCTCTGAGGTTAAACTGACAACTGTCATTTGTTATATTACAGTGTTTTGCTTGGTGCACAAAGAAATGAGAAACATACTGCATGGGAGTAGATTAGAATATAAAGACTGACATGCCTCATTGTGGGTCTTTAAATAAGCCTCCTCAATAGATTAAAATGACTGCAGCAATTTTGCCTCTTGTTTTGCAGAAAAATGCACTTTAATTCTATTTGATCTAAGTTTTTTCTCTATTCAATAGATTTTGCTACCTGTTTGATTGAAGAAAACCTGCTTCAGAACAAAGTCACAAGGGTTTTATCTCTCAGAGAATATTAATGCAAATAATCAACAGTTTTTCTCTTCACAAATAAACACCTCCCTTTGAAATTCTCTTGAAGTAAGCTAACCTAAATGTATGCTTTTGGAAAGTGTTGACTGTGTAAGATAGAACAGATATAATATTCCAAAACATTAATACTGTGTCACTGTAACTTTTTATTATTATTATTTCCTGGTTCCTTAGGTAACTAAAAGCTGTTCAAGATGCATAAGGTAAGACAGGAAACTATCCTGTGCAGATACCTGGGAGGTGCACATAATCTTCTAAGATTATTAAGTGTTATCTAAAGCAAATCCTAAAGTGAGTAACACTCCTCTAAATGTACACTGGTGGCATTAAGAGTAGAATTTGGTTTTCATTGTTACGTAACACATTTCAGGTGGCATCTGGATGTGTTGCCTTGGCACATCTCATGCGTTTATGCTCAGTACCTAGCATATTGTCAGCTGAACAGCAGTCATCTATATTATTTAGAGTTGTCACAGAGGTAAATAATTTGTATATTCACCAACTTTCCTAATCTCACACTCCACATATCCCTCTCTCAGAACAATGATTCTACTATTCTATTATCTTAAAAAGAAGCATAACTTTCTTCTTTTAACTCTGCCTCATTTTGTTTGATGGGGTTTTTTTTCAGTTAATTCACTGAGAAATGGTGTAAAATCTAGGAATTGTTTAGATTGGAAAAGACCTTTAAATCCAAATGTAAACCAGCACTTACAAATCCATTACTAAACCATGCCACTAAGAGTCACATCTACATGTCTTTTAAAAAAACTCCAGGGTGGTGACTCATCCATTTCCCAGGGCAGTGTTTCTTGTAAATCCTTAGCTGCCATTTTCTAATGTTGCTTATCATTGCAAATTAAAGCATAGGATGCTTGGGCATTTGTTTTCAAATAGGCTCAAATTGCAGTACAACATGCAGAGTGATTTCAAATTATTGGAGGACTTCAAATTTTATGGGCACTTCAGTATGGAATTTAAAGCACTCCAATAATTTTAAATCGCTCTGTCTTGCACAAAGCAATTTAAATTTATTGGAAGTGAAATTTGGCAGTGATCAGGGTTCTGGGCATCTCAGCATACATTGGTTTAAAATTAAAAGAGCACTTTAAATTTTTATAAGCACTTCATTTAAAGATTGGGGCTCTGGCCTGGGATGGTGTAATTTAAATCTGGCAAAGGTTTTCCCACTTGAACTCAAATTAAAAAAAAAAAAAAAAAAAAAAAAACAACAAAAAAACCAANAAAAAAACAACAAACAAACCAGACCTCTTTTCAGAATAATCTTATTTTGCTTAACAAGAGATCCAAAATACAATTTAGACAGAAAAGTCAGAAAAAAAGCAAACAAGGTACGACCCTGTTAAAGCTATCTGATCCCATTCATTTCAGAGAAAGCTGTTGGTCAACTAGAGAAACCAAAACCCAACGAAATCCAGGCAAAATTACAATCAAAATATAGACAAAATGATGCTACATAAATAAACCCCGGCTATCCTTTTTCCTCTCCTCCTTTATCTGCACCTAGTCTACAATTATCTCGTAAACCTCATGGAACAGGAGCAGCTTTTTAGCTCTGCTGATAGAGGTTTAGAGCAGTACACACATTGACAGCTGTGCAATCCTCCATGTACGTGCAACCCTCCATGTACCTACAGTTATCCATGTGAGCACGAAGTAAAACAAATGCTTTCAGGACAGTGTCCTGCACCGGCCGAGGTGCCCCGGTGGTGGCGGCAGCGCTGGGGCTGTGCCGGGGCTGCCCGGCCCGGCCCCGGGCGGTGCCAGCGGCTGCAGCGGCCCCAGCGCAGGGCACGGCGGAGCCCCTCAGCCACGGGCGGGCGGGCGAGAGCCCCGGGGAAAGCCTGGGCAAGGGAGGGCAAAACGCTGCCCGGCAGCCAGGGCTGAGCCAGGGAACCCTGCGGGAAACAGCCCTGCGAGCCTGAGGGGACAGCGGGAGCGGGGACGGAGGCGGGAGAGACCCGGCAGGGATGGCCCCGCGGCCAGGGAGAGACCCCGGTGCGGCAGAGGTTTCCCTGCGGACCCTGGGAATGTTCCAGGCTGAAGCAGTCAAAAGTGTGAGGAGAAGTAAGGAGCCTCAAAGCGGAGCTGTTATGCACTGACCACAGTCTCCCATTCTTCATCCCTCTTGCGCGGCTCAGGAATGAAAGAACGAAGTTGAAGAAGGAAGAGGGCAGCAGCAAGGGCAGAGGGCATGCGGAGAGAGAAATTTTTTCATATCTGTCTTTGCCTCTCACCATGCAGCTTTCTTTTGATTGTCAATAAATGAGTTTTCCAGAAGTCGAGTAAGTTTTGCCTGTGATGATAATTAGTGAGGCATCTCCCTGTCTTTATCTCAACGCACAAGTTTTCTAAGTCCTGTTCTTTCTTGGTTTCCACCCCATCCCTTTGAGGCTGGATGTGGGGTGGGTAGCTGAACAGAAGGATGAAAGTTTGGCTGTTGGCCAAAGCTAAATCAAAAAAGCTGGCTGGTCTAAAGCTACTTCAAACATTTTTCACTAAAACTGAAACTTTTACAAATCTGAACTCCAAGGGTAATCCCAAATACCCTAGGACAGAGAGTGCTAATGAGTTCAATTGCTTTATCTGAACTAGAGAACTATGCCTAAACAACTACAAGGGTTTATACTATGGGGAAACCCTCTCTCCATTTCTGAAGGCAAGTGTAGTTTTTTTCTTCCAAGGCTTGGCAATGCACATTACAGGTTTTAGGCCATTTATTAAGACAGCCCAGTGAGAATAAAAAACTCTACTTAAATTTTCTCTTTAGTTCTATTACCCTAGATGAAATGTGATGGGCAGAATACTCAAAAACTATTCAGGAAAAATCTATGAAGTCAACCTCCTGGCACAAATAAATTATTGCTTCATTATGTGTTTTTTATAGGATGCCACTTCAACAGAGTGAGCTCCATGGATTTGACACAGATTTTTAAATTATTTTTTTCTCTTCCTCTTCAAGTAGAAGTCAGCCTCAATGCATATTGCCAATATATATTGTCAGGAGTCATGAATAAACTACCTGGAAGGATGCCATGCATATGTTTGATTAGAAGGAAATATGATGCTACTAGACATTATTGGGTTCCACAAGACTAACTTCTGGTAACTGAACATTTACAGTCTGGCAGGCACCTTCACAAATGAATCCAGAATGGTTGTTCACGGTAATTTGCTTCCAGTGCTATTCTTGGTAATTTAATTGTAAATGAAACAATTTTACTGTAAACAGATGGAAGATTCACCCGCCCTGTTTCCCTGGGAGGCTGAAAAGGTAAAATTAATAATTTTTAACATCTCCTTTAACAACAATTCTATAGCTACCTACAGATAAACTTTGTATCTTCACATAATGATGGCTTTGGTTACTTAGAACCACATAGTAGTTCAGGTTGAAAGGGACATCTGAAGATTGTCTAGTGCAACCCTCTGCCCAAGAACTGTCAGCTACAGCAGGTTGACTGGGACTGTGTCCATCTGAGTTTTGAGTTAATTCAAAGCATGCTGACATCCTGTACAAAAGTTGGCAAGGCAACCTCAGCTGACTTAGGGGTGGGTAAACAAAGCATTACCGTGATGTCAGATTCATCATTCCCATGAATCCCACCTTCATCTTTGCCACTACGTTGCCATCCATATCTGAGTTGTCTGTGCTGATCACTGGTGCCCCCGGCATGAATGACAATAGCTCCACTGCCGTGTAAATGAGTGTACAGATGGGCCTCAGACCCTCAGGACTGGGCTGTTGTATTAGAAATCCAGGATTATCCAGAAGACGCTAATAAAGTGTCTTCCATTTCCATCTAGGACGTCCCAAGCATGTGAACCCCTAGGTTTTGCTGGGGTCATGGGCTCAACATCAATAGAAAGCCACTTCAGCCTGACAGGTCGACCTACGCGTATCCTTAGTGGAAACTGATCCTTTTCATTTCATATGGAGTCATCAACTTTGGCGGTTTTTCAGAGCAGAATGCTCTGATTTTGGAGCTCCCATAACTTCTCCACTGGTTATTGATGCTAAGAATTGCTAGTGCTAGCTGTGTGTCCCAACTGGGTCAGGAAACATCAGCAAGCCTTTTAATCAGGCCATTAGTCTGCTCAATAATCCCACTGTCTTGGGGCTTCAATGGCAAATGGAACACCTACTTAATGCCTGCCTTTCAAACCCAATCTTGAACCACTGTGGCAGAAAAGGGTCAGAAGTGCTCGTTGACAGCTGCCTGAACACGAGCCAGAGTGTGCCCAGGAGGCCAAGAAGGCCAATGATATCCTGGTCTGTATCAGAAATAGTGTGGCCAGCAGGACCAGGGCAGTGACTCTCCCCCAGTACTCAGCACTGGTGAGGTCACAAATTGAGTACAGTGTTCTGTGCTGGGAAGAGGGACATTGAGGTGCTGGAGTGTGTCCAGAGAAGGCCAATGGGGCTGGTGAAGGGTTTGGAGCACGAGTCTTATGAGGAGAGGCTGAAGGAACTGGGGTTGTTTAGCCTGGAGAAAAGGAGTCTCAGGAGTGACCTTATCACTCTCTACAGCTACCTGAAAAGAGGTTGTATGTAGCCAGGTGGGAGTCAGTCTCTTCTTCCAGGTAACAGGTGATGGGACAATGCCCTCAAGTTAAAACAGGAGAAGTTTAGATTGGATATTAGGAATAATTTCTTCACTGAAAGGATTTTCAAGCACTGGAACAGGCTGCCTGGATAAAGGATTGAGTCACTATCCTGGGAGGAAGATGTGGCACCTAGGGACATGGTTTAGTGGTGGACTTGGCTGGGTTGACAATTTGACTTGGTGATCTTAGAGGTCTTTTCCAGTCTTAATGATTATATGATTCCAAATGCCTCTTAAAAACTGTCATGGGGCACTGACCACCTCTCTAGGAAGCCTACTCCAGTGTTTGACTACCTTTTCTGTAAAGAAATACTTCCTAATGTCAAGTCTGAAACTCTCCTGTTGCATCTTTGAAGAATTCCCACATAAGATTCCTGTCACAAGATATTAGGGAGAAAATGTCAGCACCTCCCCATCCCCTGCCCCACCTCAGGAAGCTGTAGGGAGCAATGAAGTCACCCTTCAGCCGCCTTTTCGCAAAACTAGACCAGCCCAAAGTCCTCAGTCACTCCTCACAGGATATTCCTTCCACCCCTCTCACCAGTTTTGTTGCCCTCCTCTGGATGCATTCAAGAACCTCAACACTCTTTGTAGATGTGCCCTCTAAGATAGAAGAAGTGTCAATCATATGGTTCAGGAAGTGACAATTTTAAAGTATGGGAATTTCTATTAGGCTGAAGCTGAGCAACTCCTTTATCCTCTACTAAATAGCAATGGTGGATTCTTTTTAATTATTGAAAAACTCTAAATATTTTTCCTTAATATATATTAATTCTTACAGTTTAGCCATGCCTTTCTGCTCCCATTTTTCCTACTTAAGAAAGTTTTTTCCATTCAGTAACAAAAAAAAATACTTACAGGACATCCCATTCAGATTTATGAATGATAACGAGTGAATAGTGGGTGAGCAGTGAAAAATCTAATTTGGTCATGAACTCCAAGTGTTAGAGTCATGAAGAAAAAGAGGAAAGATATTAGCTGTTAAACAAGTCACAAAAGCACAACAAAGTTACCTGCTTCTTCACAAGAAAGTTTTCTCCCCGTCTGTTCTCTGGATGACTGAATTCATTTATTCTTGACTTCACCATTTGTCAAACCTTTCTTTTTAGAACCTATCAGCTTTATCTTCAGTCAGACATGAGGAATATCAGCTATGGATATTTTCTGATCACATGAACATGGGAATTTAGTCTACTTGGACTGCATTTATGCATTTTTATCAAATTAATCACAGCACATAGTATATTGTTTGTTACAGTGGCTGGATTGCAATGTGTCATACTCAACTTCAATCGTGCATCCCATAATCCACTGCAGATACATTAATGTTCAACTCCTTTAGGCAGCAAGCCAGCACTTCCAAGGACAGTTATTACCCAAGTAAAAGTATGAAACCATGATCAGGATGTCATATCACTAATACATAACTACCACAGAATGCCACAGCATTTCTCCTTTCCCTGGATGACATTTGTAGACTATGTAATGAAGTAGACTGAACCTTGTTAGCAAGTCTAAAGCTCTTATCTAGTGCCGGCTGGTGATGCAGATTCATGCAAGTTCCCTTCGCTGGGAACAATATCATTATGGCCTGAGTTCAGAAAGGTAAGGTACAGGGAAGGAATAGTAGGAGGACCTGGTTGTCACCACTGATTACCTGATTTGTGTCAGAAGGAGGTGAGTCAGCACAGCCTATCTGTTGACTCCCACCCTGTGTGATAGCTGAGGCTCTGAAAGGAGGGAATGGGTGGCAGTGGGTTATAGAATGCATATGGGCAAACCAAAGGCAGGAAGGTGAAAAAAGCAGCTTATATGGAGGTCTGGGTCAAACTCACCTTGTGTTTGGCTGTGAAGTTGCCTGACTACACTAAATCACTGTTTAATGAAAAGGCTGACTTTGCATCCTGACCCTTTTGCGTCCATGTAGATCCAACATAGATTCAACAGTAACTCTTCTCAGATTTTCCTATATATGCTTTATCTATGCAGCAAACTATAGAGTGAACCTTGCCCAAGAACTCTGTTAAAGTCACACTTTCACAAACTCATATTAAAACCTGTTTTTCTGCTGATACCTTTGATGGCGATTCCTTGAATAGCTCAAACCACTCATTCAAAACAAGGACAGGGAAAGGGGAGCGGGGGTTGCAGTCAGTTCATAATGCTTTGTCTCTGCATCTCCTTCCTCCCCACACTCTTCCACTGCTCCAGCACAGCATCCCACCCCTGCAAGACCGTTGTCCATGAACTTCTCCAGTGTGGGCCCTTCCCACAACTTTCAGTTTTCCAAGAAGTGCTCCAGTGTGAGTCTTTTTTACAGAGTACTGCCCTTCAGGAATGGGCTGTCCCAGCATGGGTCCTGCCAGAAAACCTACTCCATTGAGACCTGTCTGTGAGCTATTGCTTTCTTCAGGGCAGATCCACCTACTCCAGCACGGGATCCTCCATCAGGCTGCAGGTGAATCTCTGCACCATCACAGTCCTCCATGGGCTGCAGGAGCACATCTGCCTCACCAGAGTCTTCACCATGGGCTGCAGGGGAATCTCGGCTCTGGTGGCTGGAGAACCTCTTCTGCATTGACCTTGGTATCTGCAGGGCTCTTTCTCTCACATGCTTTCACTCTCCCAGTTGCTGTTGAAAAACATTTTTACACATTCTTGAATATTGTATCAGAAGGGTGCTAACAATATCCCCACTTGGTTTAGCTTTGGCCAGAGACAAGGCTGTTTTGAATCCTGCTGGGAATGTCTATTTCACAGAATAACAGAATATTCTGAGTTGGAAGGGATACACAAGGATCATCGAGTCCAGCTCTGAAGTGAATGTCATGTATGGTGAATCTGTCCAATATGAGGGCAGCTTATATTGTCTCCCCACAGAAGCCACTCCTGCATCCCCTTGCCCCCAAAACCTCCCCAGATAAACCAAACACAGTAAGGAGCAACAACAACAAAAAAAGATCTTAAGTGAAATATGGACAGACCAATGGAAACATCATAGAACTACAGAGACAGGCAATAGAAAATCTGGCAGAACAAATGACAAGTTAAAATTACGCTGAACTTTTTTTAACAAATTTAAAGTGACAAGTCAAACATATGCTACGTCAGAAATACACATACTGTTGCTCAAGGGGTTTTTTTTTGCCTCCAGTACTATGCTCCTTCGCAGTAATTTTGTTGTCACAATTGACTGTGAATTTCTTTTTAAAAATAAAACACAGCCGCAAAACCACTTTCTATAATCCTGTACCTTTTCTCTGCCTTTCTCTCATATTCCCCCTCATATTCTGTCAGGGCCTTTTTCTGCCAATATTTTAATGCCGAAAATCTTTCTTGGACATATTCATACCATCTATTTTAACCTTCTGGTTTTTTGGTAGATTTCATACCACATGATAAAATAATTCACCATTAGTTGTCTATGTATGTTACTAATTCACCACTCTGTCAGCACCTGCACTGATGGGACGTCTGCAATGTTCCAATCTGTAACACCCTTCAGTACTGTACTGTTCTTTAGTGCCATTGTAGATTAACTTGAGCAAGTATTATACGTTTTAGAAATGGTGTTGAAGGTGGATATGGAACTGAAGGTGAAAATGTCTCATTTGCTAGTATTGGAAGCTTAATCCTGTTCCTGGATGAATGTAAATGAACTGCCTACTTACTTTTCAAGATGCTCTACTTACTTTCCATTGATCTGTTTTACAGCAAAACTACAGAATATAATCTTTCATAATTTTAGCTGGTTTTGTTTCCACCATGCAGACACAGGGAATCTTCTTTTCCAGAACAAATGGCTGAAGATTCTGCTTAAGTATGACCTTCAAAGTTTAAAATTGGCCTTCTCTTGCAAGAGTTATCATTATATCAGTGTTTATTAAATGACTCCCCAAATCCTTGAAGATATATTTGCAAAAAAATTTATATGCCACTTCTCCTGTGTGACTACTTTATTAATTTTACACTTTGATTGTACATGCTCATAAAGTGCTGACTACATAGATTTTAGGTTATTTAATAGATGTAAGGTTTCTGAGGAACAGGAGAAGATCTGTTCTATAATATATTCTCCCTCTGCCTCAGACAATCTAATTTTGGTTTTGCTTTTTAAACCTTGCTCACCTCCCAGCTGATTATTCTGCACATTTATTAAGTTACATGGGAAAAAAAAAAACAACCAAATACAAAAAACTTGCTTCATTCACTTTGAGTTCTTTAGATTTTGCTTTTAACAGGTGCACTTTAAGAACTTAGGTGAATGTCCTGTTTGCTTGTTTCAATTCCTTTGGGGCCATAATTATGTTGTGAAATATTTCCTACCTAGCTTGTATGCCAGCTCTCAGCCTGACAAAATTTAGAACAGTAGAGTTACTGCTTAATTAAACTCCATTTTCCAAAATATGGTTCATAATGAAAATACTGACAGGCACTTAAATATAGTTACATTATAGCCAATAAAATGCTAAAGTATATTCATTTTAAAATATTCAGTGAAACATGACCTACTGTCAGCTAATTCATGGTTACTGGAAAATCTAATTATGTCAAATAATGATTGTGTTAAATTCCAAGTTTTACTTGCATACAGTGTATAACCCACCCTCCACATACCCTTCCCCCTTTCCCCAAACTGGGTAGATTATTACAAAGCACTGGATAACTCAGTTACTTGGAATCAAAATTTTGTGGAAGTTAAGACTGAAAAGAATACATAAATATTAGACACTGAATCCCATGAGACAGATACAAATCAAACACTGAACAGCCCCCCCCACACTCCCTCCCACTCATCCTAGCATTTTTAGATGCCTTAATACCTTGGAAAATCTGGAAACAAAAGGGATTTAAGAACAGCTGCACACTGCTTTGTAACATGTATTAGATTTAGATTCCCAAATCTCATTTTTTCAAATATGATTTAAGAGGCCAAATTACTATAGTCTCTATGCAGATCTTTCTTATTTACTGTCACAGAGCCACCCGAAAGGAAAAAAGGTAACAGAAAAATAATAAAAAAATACACAATTCTTCCACTTGCAAGAAACTCTTCACTAATCTGCCCCCTTCGTATATAAAGCAGTCTATTAGACATCCCATGCACATTCAGAGACAGAGGCAGAAATGTGTGCTTACAGCCACTACCACCTTACTACTTGGCCTGTGGCATTCTACAACTTGTAATGCATCCCCTTTCCATGGCTTTGGCCATTTTTAACTTAACCACTCAGGTTGAATCCCATTTAATTCTTTCCTTGCAAAGGGCAAGGGGTGAAAGGAAAGAGGGTTAAGAGCATCTTTTTTTCACAACTTCAAATGTAAAGCTAACTTTTAATACAAAACCTCAGTTCTGGTAATAAATGTAGACACCTCTAGTAGTATTTACACGCAACATAAGACACCCCTCCCCTCCCCACTGTCTGTCACTGAGATCCCCCTAAGCTAGGGACTGAAATGACAAATGGCCCAAAAGCTACTCCTGATAAGCCTTATTTTATTAATATTTTCTGGCATGAATCCCTTCTCAGAAAGTTGATAAAACTGGAGCAAAGATAGCTAATATCTGCACTACTGAAAGATATCTTTCATCAGGTGAAACCACTTGATCAAACATTATTTTATGACCTAGTCAGAATAAAAATAAAACTTTTTCTTTATAGTGGCCTTCAAAATTCCAGAAGTTTTCCTCTATAGTGAACAGGTACTGAGAAATACCTAAACAAGATGAATAGATGTAGGATTTAGATTTATATATCTCTGATATTTCTTATTAGTTTATCCACCAAATCCATTTTTGAATTACACTTTAGCCAGTGCAATTGTATCATTTGAGAATACAACAGAATTATTTTTAAAACTCTGGTTTTACCTTTAATATGAAATTAGGTTTTCATCATAAAAATACACTGCAGAAATCACATAATACCATGTTGGGGATAACAGAAATTTTAATGGTTAGAATAGACATGAGGAGGACAAAGATTAGATGGTCTTGCCTAATGAATAAGGTCAGGAACTAGGAGTGGGAAGAAACTCAAGTGTCAAAAGTTAACACACAGGATCAGGGTGGGAAGCTAGAGTCAGAAGATGAGATTACAAGTCTGAAACATTTATCTGACAGAAAATGACTGTTCTAAAGAAGTTTTTTGCTCAAATTCAATTATGGTCACACTTGCAAATTCTGTGGCTAAGGTTCCCTTTGTGAGGCTGAGGATATAATGCTGCTGACAACACCTCTATTCCCAACATGGCTGCAAGAAGAAGAGCAAGAACAGCTCTGGCAATTTTGAGTCACAGTTTAATCATCTCTCACATTGTTTAAATTATGTTTTTGTTATTAAAAGCTCTACACCATGTTTAAGATGCAAAATTCACACAGAAATGACACCTGTGTTTCATAGGTTTTCCTACTCTGCCCAGTGGATAGCTGTATTAGTTGCAGACTTCAAGTACATAGACTTTCTCCCTCTGCCAAATGATGATAGTGTCTTAGAAGACATAAATCAATGTATTATGCAATGTAAAGTTTTCCCTGTTAAGTTGTGTTTCATTTTGACACAGAGCAGTGACATGTTAAGTTTAAAAATGTGAAAAAAAAGAAGGCTACTTTTGATGAAACTTCATGATAGATGAAAATTCTAACAAAACTCCATCTAAATTGATGGTAAGCAATAATAATTGCTAATAAATAAATAAATATTATTGATAATTATAGTTATTATTAATACCAGTAAAATTATTGTATCTGAGACTATTTCTGTCTTTGTTTAAAACAGGAAAGAACTCCTATTGATATAAGAGGAATTATATTCAGATACAGTTATTTATTATTCCCCAGTGCTAAAAAGCTTCATTTACTGTTTGGAATATTCAGTAATTATTCCAATATACTTTCATTTTCACATCACAAGGTTCTTTGCAAGTACAATTCAACCCTATGTGACTTTATAGTTTGCATGATTGATCATATATATTGCATCATAACACTGACAAATACATTCTCTTTGCTAAAACGTGGAACATAACACATTTCTGTTTCAGCTAACATGTTCTTTCTTGAAGTTCAGTTTCTGTATGAAATAAGACTTAGGTGACTGTGCCCTGTCTTCATCTGTCACAGATGACAGGTACTTTTGAACGCATTGCTCTATCTCAACAGGATTTGACAGAAAAACGTGAAGACAGAGAAATGTGAAGCCCCTATCCTGCTTATGAAAACTGACAGCTGAGTGAAATGGAGAGGCCTAAATTAATTTTGCAGGCTGGAGAAGGAAAGTAAAATTCAGTGCCTAAACTTGGTCATTTTAGAAAACCATACTGTGAATTAGCTGTCAGCTGCCCAATCAGAACAGGGATGTAACCAAACAAGCCACAGTAAATGACTACTTTTACCCAGCAAAATATGTAAAGTATATAAGAAGAGACATCAAAATATTAGGTAAAGGATGGCTTGGCAAAAATTCCTTATGGGGAAAAAAATCAGTCATTTTAGCTTAACTATTTCTGGAAATATTTTTCTCTCTCTTCTTCCCCCTACCAGCTTTTTCTTCCCTCCTTCAGCAGCCAAAATTCTGAGAACAGAATTAGCTCTTTTTGTGTTAATTTCTGTGCATCATCTTTATATCTTTATACGCAGTACATATGGTAGATAATGGGAGGAAAAAAACCTATTTAATTCTTGCCCCTGTCCTCAAATGTATCTCTAACTTTTCACGGTGCAGACCCATGACTAAAAAGATATTACTTCTGTAATCATGTAACTCAGTAGAACTGGTGTGAATAAGACAGGAGACATAACCTTTGCCAGCAATGATGCCACAAGAAAGGAATTCGTATGATTTTATTATACAGTACTCTTCCAGTGGAATATTTTACTTGAGTTTCTTAATGAAGCTTTAATAGCTTTCTGTTTTTAGACTAATAGCTGTGCACTTACAGACACTAAAAAAAATGATTTATGCCTTTTATACTGAGGCAATGTCTAGAGGGGATATGGATTTCTGCCTACTATGCCTGTGATAGAAAGATGGACCCCTAGGAGCAGAGATCTTAATGCAAGAATAAATTAAATATGTGGTTCAGCAAGAAGCTATCAATGGAGGTATCAGGTTTGGCGCTTTGCATGATATAGCCCAACAGACTGGCTACAATTTTTGAATAGTTTTACCTGTAAGACATGCAACAGAAACAGCCCTAGTACTGTGAAGAAATACCTTTCATCAACAGCAAAAATTATTGGAGAAATACAGAGGCAACCAGGCTTAGTTATGATGAACACCTCCATGGATGTTTTGATGCCTGGTAAGAACCAGAGTCCTGCAGAATTTCTGTTGCTGGGATGTTACAGTCTTTCTTTGCTCTATCTGCCTATTTTCACAAAGTATGTCTTGAGACTTGCAGGTTTTATTTAAATTTACTTGAAAGTGGTTAGTGGGTCTAAGTGGTTAGTCTGGAATAAAAAAAGGGGGATGAGACATGAGAGATTGTGCTAATATATATGCCTCACACCTTTAAGAAACCACATTAAAGAACTTAATATTGACATTTTAAGGTAATAAATTAAGATCTATGTCTTTACTAAATTGAGATACAATGTACTTTACTGTGTCCTTTAAGTAACACCAAGAGATGATCTCCCAAGGAACATCTAGTGTCCTTTACTGAATAGCCCCTTCAATTCAGTTTTGTGGCAACAGTTATAAAACATATTTTGAATATTATTCAACAAATGTTCAGCTGAGACTCAAAATAAGTGGGAGGAAAGTAATCACAATTATTTCCCTTGACATTAAAAATCAGTAATGGTGATGTAGTGGGTTCAGTTCGAAACCAGGCAGAAACACCAATTAAGTGTAGTGGTTTAGTTCAAAATCTATTACATACTTATTTTCCTCTGTGAGATAAGAATTAGGAGAAAGCAAAGCAGGCACAAAACTTACAGAATATTAAGAAGTTTATTAACAGATCTAAAAGACAAAGGGAAAAAACTGCTGTGGTGTAGAACATTTTTTCCATGAAAACTCACAGTTTTTTCACACTACAAGACATGGACCATTATATGGGGTTATTAATTTTTTAAGGATGAATTATGTTGCCCTTAACACAAAGGGTTTTTTTGCCACCAGTCTCTTAAAAGCTTTTCTCTCTCTCTGCTTTTAAATAGCCTGGCATGGACACTCTTCACAACCTTCACAGGCCACACATGAATGTCCATCCCCCCCCCATGTACTTCAAATGGTTTACAGAAATGCACAGTTCGATATTACAGTTCTTTACCACGGCATGCCAAAGGTATTTTAAACTGTGCGCGAGTAGCGCGGCACCGCCCTCTCTTCTCCTCTGAAGCCATCCTTAGCTTCGTCCCACATGACTCACTTTCTCTTTCTTTCTGGTTCCGAAGCCGCCATATTAATGTTCAGGCTCCGCGGTGGAGAGAGCCTCGCTCTCCCTGCGCTGCTGGCTGCACGGTATTCTCTTCAGTTCAGAGCAAAGTGTACTGACTGCAGACAGGAGGCTCCTCTGGCTCCCGTTGGCTCAGCATGGAGAGGAGAGGGTCCTGCCGGTCCCAAAAAGCCGCGCCGGATGGGCTCAGCCGTGTCTGCTGCTCAGGGATAGTTCCCCCTCCCAACGACGCAGGATCCGTGCTGTGGTGCTGGGAGAAGGGTTGGGGGGAGGGCAGGGACCCCGGCGCAGCCCGGCCCAGCCCGGCGGGTGCCAGAGGCTCCGAGGCCCCCCCTACCTTCTGGCAGGCGAGCTGGAAAGGAAGGCCAATTCCCGCCTTGCCGCGTGGTTTAAATATGTAAATTGAGAGAAATGTTATTAGTCTAAAAGGTTGTCTGTCAATTCAGGTTCAACCTACTGTAGGTGACAAATCCCCCATCCCTTCTCTGAGTTAGAGAATTTCTTCTTCTTTAGTGATTCTGTCTCTGTAGTGGTAGAAGTCTTATGAAGTACAAACTTACCATCATCTCCTGCTAAAGGTCTCAGTCCAGTATCACACTGGTTAACTTTAAGCACAGCCTTAAAGTTTTTGCTGAATAAGAGTAGAGCTACATGAACAATTACATTTAGGACATGATCATATGCTTGGGTGACTTCAGCTTTGAATGCAATGCTGTAAGGGTATGAAAAGAGATTGTCTGCCCACACAGTTGAAAGATTAGCCCATCTGAATACTGGCGTTGTTAACCCTGGAAAGCTATTTTATGTAAGTACTGTGCTAATAATGTTCTATATGTGTGTTTGCTATATATATGTCTGCATATATATATATATATATATATAAACATACAATGTCATTATACAGTCAGAAACAGAAGAGTTACCAGAGGCTTTGAAGGGTAAGAATAGAAAAGGTAGCTTGTTTCAACTTCTACAGATACACCAAAATAGATATGCGGGATATCATTATGAAACAAAGTGATCAAGCTACCATCTAAAATGTCATCCACAACAAAAATAAATCTGCTCTGCAATTGACTATATTTAGATGAATTATGTAAAATCATAAGCAAAATGCTAAGTAGTCCTTTATAGTATCTTGAGCTGAGATTATTTATAACTCATTAAGAGATTTATGGTAAATGGGTATGTGTGGTTTTTTTTTTTTTCCTTCCTTAATCATCCTGGTGAAGCAAAGTACTGTGAAGGTCTTACAGGACCTTCAAGGCCAGAAAAGTCAAGCATATGCATTCATCACAGCATATCTGTATATAGTCTCACACTTTCAGTATAAAACATTTCACTGCCAAAGGGTTGCAAGTGTAAGTGGAATTTCACAATCTATGTCTTCCGTGCTTGCTCAGCTGCCCTTAGAATGAAGTAGTTGGTCATGAAAAATCAGTGGGTTCCAGAAGTATCAGGATAGACATAATTAATGTTATAAATAACTGTTAACACTATACCTGAAATGGTGGCAAAAAATATCTATTGATGGGATTTATTGAGATTGTCAAAATCTTTCAACTGTGTTTAGCATTCTTTCTTGCAACGGATTAAATCAGTCTTATTGAGCAAGAATAAGACTGATTTAATTTAACCAATTGCAGCAGGAATACAAGAATGAATTCATTGTCTAGTTATCCGTATTTTCCTCAACTAACCCTTCCTGTGCTCATAAAAAAAAAAAAAAAAAAAAGAACTGATTTTTTTCTGACCTCAAGAAACTACTGAAAGGCAACAGGAAAACCACATCCCAANGCACAACTATAGAACAGCCTGATGTTTCCCTCATCTTTAAACTAATCAAGTCACTCTTTTTTGAAGCTTGTTGACCTTGAAGTCCACTAAAGCCAAATATCCTGACATCTACATGTGCAGTTATTAAATTGGCACTGGATAGAAAACACTTTATGATCACTGTTGGTCTTCAGTGAACAATATGCAGCATAAGTTGAACAGTTGTGTGTAGCCTTGCCAGTTATTACTGCTATTCAGTGACACTCAGAGGCCAACATTTAACCATATTACTAACAGAAGACCTTCTTCTTTGTCTACAAAATAAATAATAATGCAAGTCCAGCAGTTGTATTCTTTGTGGATGGAATATAAGCTGTGCAACATTAAACATTATTTAGGCAGCATTTAATATGACCTGTTTAATTTTCTATTTCTCCTCCCTTCATCCTACATTTATAACTTACTGTTGGAGGCATGGAATACATGGCATATAAATGCATCTATTTTATATATACTTAACCATTGTAACAGAAAATTAAAAACACCAGCATGTTTAAAGTAGAAGTAGGACTTTTAACATTTGGAACTATGCCTCATAAATCCAGTTTATGAGTGTAAAAACTGGTGGTAATAATCTGAATAGAAGAAGTCTGTGCCCAAATTCACTACTGCAAAACCAGGATTACAGATACGATTCTTGCCTGTTTAGTGTCTGCCAGTTTTAATATGACCCAGTTTAGGGTGAAAACCCAGGGAATCTTTTTGTAAATTTTGTTAAGTCAAATAAATCACACTCTAGAAATTTGAAAGGATAGAATGTTTATGCTGAAGACAAAGCAGAAAGAGGTAGGGATGGCAATTTTCTTCTATTTTCCATCAATTCCTTTTGGCTTTTTAGATGCCTGCTATCAGCAAAATGTTCTGGATTCCAGTGGAGTGCTCAGACCTCATCTGTAGGTGTAGTATGGGAAGAGAAATTCCAGGAAAGAGAAGAATTCAGACAGAAAAGTACTCCCTCCCAAATCTTGCTGTTAATCTTTCAGCCTAGAAGGTCTTTGGAGTATTTTCAGATTCCGTTAGCTCTCCCCATTGACAGACTCCAGGGAGACAGAGTGATGTGGCTTATTCTTCTAGAACTGACATAGTGCTACTTTCCCTAAGTTTACAATGTTAATTTAACTGTGTTTATCTAGTTTTTTGAGTTGGCACTTGATCTTTGGTCACTAAGTTAATCCTTCTAATCCTTTTACAAGAAAATTATTGGTCACATCATCTTGCCAAATAAGGAAACAAAGACTTTCTAGTATCATGACTACTTCTTAGCTCCTACCAGACAGCTACACAATTTCCAGCTATTAAGCAAATATGTAACTCAGAACTTTACTGAGGAAGGAGTTGTAGACTTACTGAAAGAGTTATTAAATATGCTGTAATGGAACAAGCAATATTCTCCCTCTCGTTTGTTGCCTCCCAGGATGATTATTGCATTCTAACAACTCAGAGTCTTGATAGTGAATATTTTAACTCAGAATTTCTTTCCAGAAGTATTGAACCGGATGTCTATGACAAAATATACATTTCTTCTGGCTCAACATTTTATAGAAGAAGTCGGGTAAGAAGAAGGGAGAAAACAAATCAACTTGTGAATTTTCATAAGTGCATAAGAACAAAGAAAAATGTTTCAGAGTATGCATATCTGAGCTAAAAATAAAATCAAAAAAATGAAATAAAGTCAGCTTGCTTATAAAGTAGAACAACTTTTATCTGGACTTCAGAAAATCCTGTTTGAAGCTTTTGCAGTGAATGAGGCAGACCAGGCATGTATGGTGCCCCACCCTTGCAGCATACAAGATTTGTAGATGCCTGCGATCAAAAAGGAGTGGCAAAAGGCAGAGGGTCTCAAAAACTTACAAAATTTTATTAGGAAATTATACACTTGGCATGGAAATTGTGTAAGTTAGTGTCTTATCTTGCAGTATAAACTAAATGACAGCAGATTTGGAATAAGGGGTAGGTTGAAAGAGAGAGATTGAAGAGAGGTAGAGAGGAAGAAATGAAGAAAAGAAGATCACCACTCCCGGCTCCAGCACCCATCCAGATGGTGGGGTGTGCATGGCCCTGGGGGCTCTGCCCAAGTTTCATGAAGTTACCTTTTTGAGACAAGCTTTCCCTGCCCTGGAGCTACGTTTCTCATTTTCTATGCAAATCAGTAACCATACACAATTTGTTCTTCTAAAACCTTCTGGAAATGGGTTGAGGGCTTCAGAGGTTCTTGGTGGTCTTGATCCCCCTCTGCTTGATCAGCCTTTTGTAGACAGTCTATGGCTGCTCCTTGACCTCATTCCTGCACTTGTGCTATGCTGTGCAGTGCTTATCTCCAGGAGCCAGAACAAGGATGTTTGTCCCAGAAAAATGCTGCCCTATCTCTGTGTAGCCCCCATCTTCAGCCACATTCTGTTCTTTCTCGCAGTGTGGTCTCAGCAACAACCTTGGCTGGCTCCATGGCTTTCCACCTATCAGTGTTTGAGATGCACACATCCGCCCCTTATCTTCTGGTCTTCCACATCATGTCTGTCCACGTCCCATATCCAAGTTATTTTCCTATGAAATGTATTTCCAGTAACTCCAGAAGTTATGGAGTGAAGCTGAATGTTTTCTGGTACTTTGTATGCTATACTTCAGTACAAAGGAGAAGTCATAAGCAGCATGAGAGAAATTTTAGTCTAAATCCCTGCCCCACTGAAAGTGTGGAAGGGCTGCAGATACAATAGTAAATACCTGTACAAGTAACAGCTGTCTTAGCTTGGAGCAGGAGACAAGTGCCATCAGACTCCAAATCCAGCAATGATTGCACATGCTGCAGCTTCCAGCAATTCATTGAAGCAATTAATTTCATTCTGAAATAAAATAAACCATTTATTTAACTGTCACTGTAGAGGCAGATTAAAACAAAAATCTAATCCTGCCTCTATTGGTAGAAGTTTTACTTAAATAAAACGTTGTCAGTTAAGACATTTCACTTTTTGGGATTCATGCAAATATAAACCTGCATTTGCACCTGGAGAATTATTATTCTTAATTATCCTTTTGTGCAGCAAGGTCTGTCGTAGCATTCCATTGGATATGCCAGCCCTTATACTCATTGAATTAAGATAATCCTCCCACTCATTTAAAGTTAGACATTTTGATACCAGCTGTTCATTTATGAGAGAAATCACTTGGCAATATAGCTCTTGTTTCCAAGCATCTCTAACTTACAACATCTTTCTTTAATAACTCAGATTTAGTCATAAATGAACTTCCATATGGTATTAGTGAAATGTCAATAGTCAAGAAATAAAGAATTCTAATGTAGAAGCATCAAGAACTATTTAAATTGAGCATTTCCAAATCCTCACTCTCTGTAGTCTGCGGTTTTAAGAGCACCATTCTTATAACACTGGGCTGAGCACACACAGGATAATGAAGAGTGGCTGAGCTCTGGCTTCTTCTAGCAAGCTAAGAACTGAATAGATAACAGACAGAGAATCTTTCATGGAGTCAGGAGGAAAGAAGGAGGGAAAGAAGAAATAATTATTGTTGATTCTGCAGATTTCACCTGTTCTGTTTGGAGAAATGAATGATACAGTCCTGGCAGGCATGTATGCCTGTGTGTAAGAAGGATCCAAAATAAGGTAGAAGTACATTTCCATTATTACATATTCATATAGATACTTTCCAATATCTTTCCAAGCATGATGCTCCCATGGGATATTTCCCAGATTGCTGCTGGTGGTCTCTTCCAGGAATCCCACCCAAAAAAAATAAAGGAAAGTTATAAAAATTTTATCAAATTTGAGTATGTTGAATCACTGTTCAGACTTGAACCCCTGAAAATGCAGTTAATTACTACACAAACTGCCTCTAACTTCCCAAGAATCAGCACTGAATTCCTTGATCTTACTTCCCTCCTATTGTAGTATTGTGGAAATATTTTCAGAGTGCATGTAGCACCAGATGATAGACTGTAATGAGATTTTAACATTCTGGCACATAAGAACAGATAACGTGCTGATGACATTGCAGGTTTTCGAATACTGCCAACACTTTAACAATATTCTAAGTTAAAAGGTTCTTAAAGTGTGAGCCACTGTAGGTGCACTCAGTCCAGTCTTTACCACAGACATAATAACCATTCACACCTTTAATCGGAGGCTTGCTAAACACCAGGGATATCTTGTGATGCACCATTGGGATGGCCTCCATTCTTCAGTTTGACGAGGTACACTCTTCGTCTTGAAGAGTGCCAGGCACCTGAGATTCACACTGATTTCACTGGCAGAGAGAAGAAAAACGGTGCTTGACTACTTCACACACTGGGTCAGGTTCTGAAAGCTTGTGTTAGCCATTAGAACACTCTGAGAAACAAATCTACAAAGATTTGCTATGATTTTAATGAAGGACTTGTTTTGGCCTGTAGGTTTTCCTACTTAGCAAACTTGCACAGTAATCAGCACAAAATTTATCATTAAATAACCCAAAGTACAAGTAAGCAGACAACCTGTCTTGTCTAAATCATTTAAAATTATTTCACTTTCCCTTATCCTTTTGGTAAGGGTTTGAGACAGATGAAAAGCCAGACAGTCAGCATGACTCCTTTCAAAATGAGATTGGCCAAAATAATCACCATAGAAGCCTGCATAGCCCAATGCAAATCAAGACACAGTGCTTAAAATTGACTTAAAGATGAAATTAGAATATACTGGGGGGAGCAATACTGTTAGTTCTTCAAACAACATTTTAAGTTTTAGGCAGTGGCCTAACTTCTGTTATGCAGAAGCCGAGAAAATCTGAAGGTTTTGGTAGACTATTTTCCTAAGCCGCTACTTGCTGTCAGGTTTGCCAAATAAAGTTGGAATTCAGTGAAACAGTAACAGCCAGGCTTTTCAGTTGCCATTATTTTTGAGTAATAATTTTAAATACCAGTAGAGCCTAGATTTTCAGTTGGCATGTCTGATGTAGTTCTCTTTCCTCCATCATTCTTTCTAGGTATAACAAATATGCTCACCAGTTCATATTTCTTCCATGACCACGGAGCACTGGGTAGCAGAAGCTAGATAAAGTTAAGGAGACTGAAAAGAAAAAAAGTTAGTGTTACTTGTTTACCCTTTCTAGACTCAGTAGATCCTGATTACATTTGTTCTGAGGTCCTAGCCTTTACCTGCTGCCAGATCACGTATTTTCTGAAATTCAGGCTCCTGTTGGGGTTTCAATCTGTTCATTCTGCAGAGTGTAGGGTTTGCTTCAGTCAAAGGTAAAATAATGTACTTTACAGACTTCCAGAGTAAACTGTAATTTAAAATACATGTCTAGCACTGCAATTTCAGCTAGAAGCTCTGAAATGACAGATACATGCTCCTCTTGGATGCCCTAGGCTGGCCCTGTGGCACTGTAATTTCAGGTTTACTGTTGCCTAAAGGGCTGTCCACTTCTTCTGGAGGTCATCTGGGCCAACCGCCCTGCTGAAGGAGGGCCACATAGAGCAGGTTGCCCAGGGCCATGTCCAAGTAGCTTTTGAATATCTCCAAGTGTGGAGACTTGACAATTTCTTTGGGACGCCTGTGCCAGTGCTCAGACATCCTCACAGTGAAAAAGTGTTTCCTGCTATTCAGAGGGAACCTCCTGCATTTCAGTTTGTGCCCATTGCCTCTGGTCTGCTAGGCACCACTGAGAAGAACCAGCTCCCTTTTCTTCACACCCCCACTTCAGGTACTTGTAGACATTGATGATACTACCCTGAACCTCCTCTTTTCCAAGCTAAATAGTCTCAGTCTCCCTCCTCCAGCTTCATGACTTTACACTTCCATTTTAATGGTTAGGTGTAGGAACTGAGCCAGTTTCATACAAAGCTCTACTCAAATAAAACCTCAATGTAAAAAGCAAGACAACTTTTATAAAGGAAATAAAATTAATACAAGTTTTTGTGGGCCCTTAATGTTTTATAGTGAACTTCGTGACACTTTAGTTCTTTCTGAAAGGACAGGTGCTGAGAATGCATTTGAAAAATAAAGAAAAGTACTTCATCTTGCAAATAGAGAGCTGCAGAATTGAAAGCTGTTGGCATTTGGAAAAATTGTCTCATATGCTTCAGAATACATTAGAGTCCTAAATTATGCTGGGTTTTGGTATTCAGACAGAAAAACAAGTGTGTTGGAACTAATAATAAACAGACCTAAAATCACACTTGGGTTAAATTCGCCAAGATGCAGAAATGTATATTTTCTAAATTTGATTATTTTTCTTTTCCCCTCAGTCCTCAAAGGGAAAGCTATTGTTTTAAGTGGAAACCAAGACTTGCAGAATATGTTTTTATCCAGAGGAGCAAAGGAGTATTCTGAAGGCTACAAGGAAGACCCCCTAGCATAGAATCTCTGGATTTATTTTTCTCTCAGAAAAATATGAATGCAAAGAATATTTGGGATTTTGAGGGGACCTCTCTAACAAAGTTTTCAAGTCAGTTGATTTGCAAATGTTTTGATCATAATATGGATTAAAAGATGAGAACCAGAAAACCCCACACTTCCTGCTAATTAAAAGATGACATTTTCTTTTTTTACTCTGTGGCATGTACAGACACAAAAACTCAGACTTGCAGTATTTGTTGCTCTGAGACTTTTTCAAAATATAAACAGGATTACAAATTCAACACAGACTTCAGACAAGTGGATTGAATGTACAGGGAAAAATCTTGGGGTAACTCCACTGAAATAAGTGGAAATATTCCACGAAAAGGTACAGTCATAACCCAGCAAGTATTTTCTATGAGGTAAATTTTTGTGGGTGAATTATTTCAT
This sequence comes from Struthidea cinerea, assembly GCA_013397865.1. Classification (NCBI taxonomy): domain Eukaryota; kingdom Metazoa; phylum Chordata; class Aves; order Passeriformes; family Corcoracidae; genus Struthidea; species Struthidea cinerea. The sequence goes on from VZTI01001512.1 coordinate 360,285, forward strand.
TTCCACAGTAAACAAAAAATGAGCTCATTGTCAGTAGGGTAATTAATTTTGAGAAGCTATAAATAATCGGTACTGCATTTTGTTATCTATTCTGAGAGACAGTTCAGGAACAGGAAAGAGTTCTCAAAGCAGACAAATAACAGCTAGTAACTTTCTGTGTGCTAAGAGTTGCATTTTTTCTTAACTGAACAACATATGAGCTTTTATAAGTAACAATACATCACAGGCATTTGTCCGGGTAACCAGTCTTAACTGTCTGGAATTGCACTGATGCTATGGGTAAGTCCCAAGGAACACAGATTAATGAGCAGCAGACTTTGCCCATGCAAAGAAGTGCAATCCCTGTGTAGGAAAACTCAGTCACCTTTTACAGTTCTGCCACTTGGAAAGGGACAAGCAAGCTAAAAGCAGAGTTCAAAACCACGCCCACCCTATCCTATAGTGCAACAAAAGGGCGAAGGCTTGCTTTGCCTTCTGCTAATTAAAATGGCCATTCACTGGAAGGTATTGTGGGAATATGCACTTATGATAAAGTCTGTCCTCAGTTTGAGTTAAGCTACAAGATTGTCATAAAAGGACTTGAAAGGGGGGAAAAAAGGCACTTTTCCGCATCTTCTGCATTTGAAATGCAGTTCATAAGACTTCCTGTAAATTTGTTTTTGAGATGGGTTTCATACAGAAACTTCAAGAAAATATTAATGATGATGCATATTTCACAAAAACAACAGATGTGTCTCCAATGGAGTTCCTGAGGTTTGAGATCTTTATCACAGAATGATGCTCTGCAATTCACCTGCTCCTGGCCTCCTCACATTTCAGTCTGGTGGATGTTAACTCAGGGTTTTCAAGCACATTGCTTACTGAGAAAAGGCTTTCCAAAAACTGTGATACTTGAAACATTAATTTAGAAAATCTAATTTAAATGTACAGTGTATTTGATGTTTTAGCTCATATAATTTCTGTAAGAAGAGGTGTGTTTGATATGTTTCTCTGAAGCATTATTTTAATTAGAGTTAAGGCCAAGAGATAATTAACACGTCTTGAACAAAAAATCTCATATATCAGATTTATGTACCTTTTTCTTTTTTAAGAAATAATGAGTATTTAGATGTGTGTGAGACACAAAAATTTAAGATTTAGATTAAAAATGGTTTTGATTTCTCAGGAATAGTAGATTCTGAATCCTGTATTTGTTGTTTTTAAATAGTCTTACCAGAAATTTACAGTGCATTTTTAAGTAGATTTTTTTTTTAAACTTCTCCTGCTCACATTCCTGAATGGAGTGGCTTATCATTTGCACCCATCTCATACAAACAGATTATTCTAGCTGCAGAGGTTCATCTTTTGATGTCCTTCTTTTAATAATTGATAGATCACTGCTCAGGAATAATTTTTCTGTCTTCTTGGATATTGACCTGAGATTTTGTCCCATCAATTTTTTCCATATTTACTTAGTCCCAGGATAGCCATTGCATTCAAGAATCAAAATTAAATAATCGAGTTTTCTGATGACATCAAGCTGTGTGGGGCAGTCGACGTGCTAGATGGAAAGGATGCCATCCAGAGAGACCTTGACAGGATTGAGAGGTGGGACTGTGCAAACCTCATGAAGTTCATGAGTGTAAGCTCCTGCACACTGGCCAGGGCAATCTCAATCACAAATTCAGTCTGGATAGAGAAGGGATTGAGAGCAGCCCTGAGGAGAAAACCTGGGCGTGTTGGTAGATGAGAAGCCTGACATGACCTTTCAGGGCACACTTGCATCCCAGACAGCCAACAGTATCCTGGGCTGCATTAAAAGAAGGATGACCAGCAGGTCTGATTCTACTGCTGTACTACACTTTTGTGAGACCCTGCCTGGGGCACTGAATCGAACTCTGGGGCCCCCAACACTAGAAGGATGTGCACCTATTGGAGCGGGTCCAGAGGAGGGTCATTAAGATGATAAGAAGGATGGAACACCTCTCCTGCGAAGACAGGCTGAGACAGTTGGGGCTGTTCCGCCTGAAGAAGAGAAGTCTCTGGAGAGACCTTACAGCATTTTCCAGTACCTAAAGGAGGCTACAAGGAAGATGGAGAAGGACTTTTCACTAGGGCATGTAGTCATAGGAGAAGGGGGAATGGCTTTAAACTGAAAGAAAGTAGTTTTAGGTAAGATATTAGAAAGAAATTCTTAACTATGAGAGTGGTGATGCATTGGAACAGGTTGACCAGAGAAGTTGTGGATGCCCCATCCTTGTAAATGTTCAAGGCCAGGTTAGACGGGGCTCGCAGCAACCTGGTGTAGTGGAAAGTGTCCCTGCCTGTGGCAGAAGGGTTGGATCTAGAAAAGCTTTAAGGTCCCTTCCAACCCAAACCTTTCTGTGATTCTATGATTATATAAATGTCTACCTCATTATATAGATAACATACATAATACAGTCAGCCACCTGGTCTTTATTTGCAGCTCCTCCTGTTAAAAACCATTTTGCAATACACTCTGACTCCTAATTTGTATGTCTTAAAGCACCTTTCATGGGTGCACATTATCAGTAAAAGGGATATTTCAACTATGCAATCTTTTGTTGTAACAAGCCAGTGGTTGTGCTCTGATTCTTGTCTTATCTAAGAAATAAGGGTTTGCTTATTTTTCCTGTGAGATGTTTTATTTTAATGCTGATCACAGAGGTCCCTATGAACATTAGATACCTGAAAAGTTTTGGCATCATGCCTATTTTCTGTTGGCATTGCTTTTCTATTGGCATTACTATTCTATTCCTCCTAGAACATTCCTTACATCACTTTGATGTTGGTGCATATACACATTGTATAATGCATTGTAGCAAAGTATTAAATGTTAATTGATTTTAAATAATGTTATTTCTAGGATAGCAAATAAAAAAATCTTGATTGTGAAAAAATTAAAATGGATAATAAGGAGAATTTAGTCTGCAACTGGATGCTTGGGCACAGTAATGACAGTTTTGAATCTATTAGATTATGAGTCATAGTGTTTTACATCTGTGATTACATTCAGGTGCTAAAAAAAAGCAGGCAGGGAGGAAAACAGTGGAAAAAAGAAAGGATTGAAAGGATTGAAGAACCTTTACTCTGCAGAGGGTGAGGAAGGATCTACAGAGAATAGTGTTTCTGTCAGTAAAGAATTATTGCATGACAGCAGACCATAAACTGCAAGGTAAGAACCTTTACATTTTTCGGTAACTAAAAACACAGTTGTGTCTGTTTCTGATACTCAGAGCCAGACTTTCCTGTCACCAAGTATTTTCTCTGAACATATGTCAAGTGCTGCTGAAGGTATCAGCATAGCAGACTAAAAAAATCTGCTTTGAAACAAAAGCATCAAGTGTCTTATTCTTTGTAAACACAAATAATATCACAAAAAGGCTCACTAAAAGGTATGGCAACTTTTGTAATACAGCATAGGAAATGCATCATTTGTGAAAGATACAGAATTAAAAGAAGGTTGTATTTTGAACCTCTTTTAGTGTTTTTGCAGAATATAGAAAATTCTGATTTGTATTCACTCAATTATTTTTAATTTCCAGTAACTCAAAATTTTGAACTTGGCCAAAGTTATAGTTTATGTGTTAACTGTTTATAGTTACGCAAAGATGTCACAAAAATCACAAATGACAATAATTTTCATTATTTTATCTTTACTTTTACTGATGAACTGCAATGTAGTAGTAGTAGTAATAAAAATAATAATAATAAAATTTAAAAATACATCCAAGCCCCAGATGCCATGTGTGTGAACTGTTGCAACCTTCTGTGTTTTAACATGCTCCAATCAAACTAAGTTCAGGTGATCTGTGAAAAGTTTATCTGACAAACTCTAGTTCACATAACAACAAAGATTTTCAGGATACTGGGCACAACGAACTCTAGACAAACTATTTTAGGTCTATGTGGTCAGCCTTGTTCCCAGTGTCATATTTCCCGTTCAGCCTTAGGCAAAATAACTCATACACCTAAATTAACAGGATAGTCACTAAACCTTTGCAGACACTCAGTGAAGAGAAACAGAGTCTGCCAAAATGCAATTTACAGAAAGGGACCAAATTAGATACTCTAAATAATTTCTTGAGAAGCTATTCTTTCCCTGGTTATGTCTATAAAGAGACACTCAGTAATGTTTCTTGGGATAGCAGCCCTGAACTTGTCCTGGTTTCATGATGGAATATAAAGTAGCATGCATCTCTTCCTTTCTTAGTTATCCCAATATATGTGCTAAGTATTTTTTATTATTTTAGTAGAATAAATATGTCACTCGGGATATCCCTCAAAAGAAAGGGTTGAAAAGCTCAACTTATTATTTTTACAAAGAGAATTATATTACGAATACATGAATCAAGATCCAGTGAAGTTCAAAAGAGCATTTTTACATCCTTTTTCCACAAAATGTGAATGATTCTTGACAAGAAAATCAAGACTAGAAAAAGACTCCAGGGAAACACAGCAGTGACATTAATTTGTTTAGTATGCTTTGTTTTGTTACATGAGTACTATTGAATACTTCAATAAATAGACATACATTCTTAGGTGACTAAGTCTATTTCTAACATAGAACATAAGTCTAATATCTAAAATGAATACTAACTTGCTCTCATAAAAGTAGTGCAATAGTTTAGCTTCTGAATAAACTTTCCATAGAAGCTAAATTTTTTTTTAAGTAAGTTCTTCATTTTCATTTTAACTCACTTTTATATCTCATTTTCTTTTTGATAATTACTTCTGGTTATCTGAAACTAAACTCCAAAATAAGTTGCAAATTTTGAACATTTTGCAAGACCTAATAGTTTGATTTTATAAGACACATTTGTGTCCACTGACAACCAAGAAAACCTGCAAAAAGCCCCACAAGCTCACTCATCTCGGAAGTCAAATCTAGCATTTACTTCACAGTCACTATGTGGGACATGACCACCTCCATCAAATGTCTGGAATTCAAGAATGCATTTCATAAAGATTCAGACAGATCCTTGTAGTTACATTCCAGTCTGAACTATGTCCCAGGGAAGGACATCACTGCTCTTTCTATGAGATTGCTACATTTGTATTTTATTGCTTTGAGCCTTGGAGGACAAGATGACAGATATCTAAAAAATAACAAAAAATGGACAAATGGATTAGTTGTCTGAACGCAGCCTAGAAATGCTCCAAAAGTAAATCCACTGAAATTTTCTTTATGGATGTTTTCTCCATAATTTCACTGAAATTTTTTCTACCTGCGTATTTATCAAAGAGTTTAAATTTTGGCTGTTGCAATATGAAGAATCTCACAGCTTAATGATGATCTTAAAAATTTAAAACGCTTTAACTGAATGTTATTTATGTAATAACATGAACTCTTCAAAGCAACTAATCTCTAATGGAAATAATTCTCTCAGGTTCAAGGTCTATGATACATTTTCCCCAAGCTGTGTAACACATCCATGCCAACAGAGGGATAAGGCTTTACTAAATTTTTAGGGGAGAAGACATCTGATAATGCTGAAATATCATCCCTATAAAAAAGTGTTCAGCTACACCTTGCAAGTACATCTCTAACACATCAGGTAGAAATAAAGACAATCCGTCATCATAATGGTCATGAGCAAAAAGTTGTTTCAATTGCTCTCATTCTGGAGTGCTCAAAATCCAATTCTAAACAGATTTTATACACCTGTAGAGACCTACCAGTTTAACTATTATTTGATAACTCTACTGTAAAAATCTTATGAATTTTATACATAATATCAAACCCAGGACTCTGATTTGGTATAATTCAAGTTTACAGGAAATTAATAGGCTTTGGGTTCAAGCCTATGACCAAGGCACAAACTGTTCGGAAACTAAAGTCTGACCTCCCCAGTTAACAAGTCATACAGCTCCGAAACTATCCACAGGATAACATGCTTGCTAACAGGAAAATTAGTGCCTTCCACAATATCATTTGTTATTGAGAATTACCTGCTTGTGAACAGAAGGTGCCTGTCTATAAATCTGTGACATAACCATTTGAATTGAAGTCAGTATAAGCAAAATAAAGTGACTGTGTCAGCAAAACACCTTATTTGTTTAAGGAATAACTTATGTATTCCAGACTTAGAATGAAGTGTATGACACATTTCATTCTTTTCTCTCACAATAATAAATAAAATATATTTAGAAAAATGGTGGATTTGGCTGAACAAACAACAAATAATAATGATGATGCCTGCAGAAAAATCCATAAAACCTAATTATTCTGGCTTTTATCCAGCATATATAAAAAGCTGGAAACATATTTCTTTGCTGAAGCAAGATGTTTCTGACAAAAAGAAAAATCAATAATTTCATTGAGATATTTAGGTAAGATTTACTTCACATGTGAAATGGTAATTCCTCGGAAATTTATTTAGCAATACATTTTGTTGTCTTGATAGAACTACTTTGAAACTCAAAACTTTTTAATGGAAATACTTTACATCAGAGGACAATATTAAAAACAGAAGATGGGGTACAGTAGGAGCCAAGAAATAGCACCACAGAGACAGTATAGTATATATGAATACTGTATGGTAAACCTTGATTGTATTAGACATAACACAATCATAGATTAGTAGAAGTTTAAAAAGAGGGAAGGAAGAAGAAGGAAAAGAAAACCCTTGATTTTGAAAGAGTCCAACCAATCAAGAAAACGCATAATTTTAAGAATTTATAAACTAGAAGTTGACAGTAATTTTCTCAAGCACTCAGACACATTGCCCCTTTATATTACTATGCTTCATGAATTATGAATTTTGGCTGATGAGGAAGCCTAAGGGTGACAATGGAGCTTCAGTGTCAGTAATGCATTGTCATTTCATGCTGTGTGAGTTCCTACTATACCTAGGCGGATTTTTCAAGCTTAAATAATGTTACTGACTGCCAAAGATTTTATTAAGAGGTCTGATGATATTATATGCTCTGCTGGTAAGATACTAATCCCTATTAACTAGAAAAGGGTCAAATACTTCGAGAGATTGACAGGGCTTTTTTTTCTTTTTGTGCCAGAGGTGTTCAGATGTAGTTATACTCCCCAACCATATTTCACCTATTTTGAGTCAGATAGTGAAATAGGAAACAATTTTTCCTGCATCAAGAAGAATGAAATTTGAGTAGAAAAGACAGTTGTTCTGTGAGATTTTACATGGCTCCTGTTGCCAAGGTAACAATTTCTTTTGGCTTTGAAAGGTTTGGTAATGGTTGCCCTAGCTACAACTCGGGCAGTATAGAACAAGAGGGGCTATTTATCTAGTGTAGTTATATACATATATACAAAAAAACACCCTCACATTAGGGAGAGATTTAGTACAACCAAATTATGGAAACACTGAAGTTAAGAAAACATTCTGAATAACATTCAAGGAATGTGCTGATAGTAGAGCCATTGGCTTGAGTCAATCCATCCCATAACTGAAAATATGATGTTAAAAAATTAAAAAGAAGAAAGAAAAAAAAAAGAAAAAGGTAAAGTGCAAATTAGAGATCTCATCCAGTTACCTAATCAAGTACTTAATATTTGAAGTGTAGACTCAAAAAATGATGAAGAATACACAATACTGATAATTTTGAACTTGCGGAAATAAAATTTTTTACCTAAGAACTTCTGACTAAATTTGAATTGGAAAATCAGATCCATTATTTTAAGTATAACTTTAATATTTTACTGAAAAATCACAGTAAAACATTCTTTGAGTTAAAATGGAAAAGACAATTCCTAAGGATGGACTTTTAGGCATAGGAGGTGAGCAAAGCAGTGACGAAAGACACCAAGTAGAAATTCATTAGCTGATTGAAAAATTGATTGATTGTACTGGATCACAAAAGGAGAAAGTTTTGCAGGTGCTGGTGGGGATGAAAACTGCTCCAGGAATATCAAAGTAACATATTTTTTCGATATAGAAAATACAAATCCATTTTAATGAGGTCTTCAAATTGCATGCAAAGTTAGGGCAAGGTAGGGATACCAGCTGGCATACAAAAGCTTCCATAAATATTAGGTTCAAAAGCTGCAGTGACAAATCAAGAATAGTAAGAAATGAAGGCAAGAAAAAAGAGGACACTGGGTACAAGTACAAAAGGAAGAAATGTCTGTCTTATAAATGATAGTTCCTCTAGCTAATGTTTGGATGAGTATCACAGACTCTACCTTCTTAGAAAAAAAGCATATTATATGAAAACCAGATTTGTGGAGGAAAAGGAGCCTGATTTTTTTTGTTTTCTTCTTATGAAGACCGTAATGGTCACTCCAGAAAATTTAAAAAAAAGAGAAAATTTTAAAAAACATCTTCTGTATATTGTGGATTACTGTATTTTCTGATTTTCATTTATCCCACTGAGATTTAAAATTACCAAGGTGAAATATTTGCATACGGAGGGTTTTATTTTCATTGAAAAAAGCAAAATATACAAAATATCCACAGTTTTCTCCTATACTTAGACTTAAAATCTAATCTATCCTTTCAAAATCTTTATGAAAAGAAATGCCATATAGTAGATGCTTAAGGAACGTTGTTTTATTCTCTTGTGAGGCTTCAGTGTGTATGCAAAACAGTATTGATTTTAAAATGAGATTATAAAAAAAATTCTGGTTCTTATTTGATTTCAAAACACTTAAAGTATCTTAAAAAAATTAGAAAAAAAGGCATGACTCATACAGTAATTTCAGCTCAAAAATGGATGAGTGGCAGTAAGTCAGAGAAAGCGACTGTATTTCAACTGGTTTTAATTCTATATAAAATATTGCCTGTCATTATTATGAAGAGCAGCAATGTGTAACCTTGAAAGGAATTTTGTTTTGCCACAAGTGGGACTTTTTACAAGGGAATGCAGTGATTGGACAAGGGGGAATGGCTTTAAACAGGAAAAGGGTAGTTTTAAATTAGGTGTTAGGAAGAAATTGTGAGGGTGGTGATGCACTGGAACAGGTTGCCCAGAGAAGTAGTGGATGCCCCACCCCTGGAAGTGTTCAAGGCCAGGTTGGACAGGTCTCTGAGCAACATTTTTTTCCTTTTTTTCCTGTGTATTTGCATACCAGGTGAATTTATTTATTTTTATGTGTAGTGGAAGGTCTAGTGGAAGGTGTCCCTACCCATGACAGAGGGGTTGGAGCTAAATGGTCTTTAGGGTCCCTTCCAACCGAAATCACTGTATGATTCTATGTTCAAGAAAATGGAAAATGGTTCTTTTTCCTCTATAGCCAAAAGAAATCTTTGGGGTCTTTTTTAGTGTTGTTTTGTTTGTTTGTTTGTTTGTTTTGGGTTTGTTTGTTTGGGTTTTTTGTTGTTGTTGTTGTTGTTGTTTGTTTTTGTTTTAAACTTCTTCTTTTGAGTTTGCTTTCTACCAGTTCGTCACTGGAATAAAATGGATAAAAAGGCTGCGTTTCCTCTGTGGTCAAACATGACACTCATGAGCAAATAAAGAACTACCCATTCATCTACTTTCATGATGTGCTGTCAAAAAGAAGCAAAATGGTAACTGAAATAATATTGCTCAGTATCAATGCAATTAATCATGGATATAAGACATAAATTGTGAAGGTATGAACTTTCATTTTTCTGAAATACAAACTCATCTCTCTCAGCAGCTCCAGCCAATCAGACTTGAGACAAAATATTTTCTTAAAGAAAAAAACCCCAAACAAAAACAAAAGTCAAAAGAAAACAACCAACCAACCAACAAAACTCAAACATTAATTTGGATATTAAACCTTTGGAAATACCTTAACACAGAGTTGAAATAAAAGGTTTACAGCATTCAGGGAAAAAAATTTGAGTCTGTGAGGGTAAGTCAGTTTCAGAAGACCAGCTGCCTGTTCTGAGTCTTAATCAAGTATTCAAAAGTGCTTATATAGAATGAACACACTCTATCTGTATTATTATCATAAAATAATTAATGCTGAGCTTCTTTTAAAATGAGATTCAAACAGAAAACAGGAATATTTACACTGCCCTAAAAAAATCTAAGGAAATATTAAATCATCTACATAGGATTTTAAGAGGTAGTTAAGGAAAACAAACTTCTAAAGTTACAAATATTTTGATCATCATCTTGTTTCTGTGGTACAAAACAATATTAGCAAAACACTCTAAATATTATATCGTTCTCAATGATATTGTGGTTCTTAGCTCATAACTATGTTTTATTATACTTTTTTTCCATCTGTCTAGTAATTATTTTGGCCAGTAAACCAACACTAAGATCAGCATAACAAACCAGTTGGACTTCCAGAATACAGTCTCCCTAAACAATATAAGCTGCTTGACCCTACTGCTTATCTGAGTCAGCTTGCATGTGAGTATTTAAAACATTCTTTTGCTTTGGTTTTCTTTGCACTTTATTACCTATGGCAAACCTTCTTTACAATTGAGGGAGGTTATACACTTTTAGCTTTTAGAATGAGGTACACACTGGGGAAAAAAAACAAAACAAAACAAAAACCCAAACAAACAAAAAAAAAACCCAAAAAAACCAAAAAACAAGCCCTAAATTTCAGCAGGCTGAAATAAATATTTTTTTCTGGGGACATATGTCAAGCCAACACATTTCCCCATTCATTCAGTCAAATCATACTTTTTATTTCACCTTAAGTGGAAGGAAATGGTCTCCCTTAGACAGGAACAATGCTACTTCTTTATGATTGCACATTATTGATTACTGCATGGGGAAATATTACATCTGTTCATTTGAAGAGCTCCTCTCAAATGAATAGGACTCTTCTGCTACAGTACAATATAGACTGAGAAAAAAGGCTGAGACACATTTTCCAATTCTGGATTAAAAAAATACATCTGAATGTTTTTATCCTTATGGTAGGCATAATTGATATCAATAAACTGTAATGCAACACATAAATCAATTCAGTATTCTGACTCAACAGGTGTCCATTTGCCTAAAATAAAATAAGGAAGAAAAAATAAATACAGAGAATTCAAACCACTACTTCCAAGAAGTGGACAGGATTTGAAGTAATACATCACTGCCTATCCTCAAACAACATTTGATTTAAAGCCACTAGGTGTCAGCATGTAAGTATTCCTAAAGAGATTTATCTGCCAGAAAAAGTAGTTGGCAATAAACAAATATGCAAGATTGCAGGTGGTCGATGATTCCTTACAAAGCCATGGAAGAAAGCTATAAACTTCTCAGGCTCACTGATAAATATTAGAATGATCGAGGAATATTTTCCCACATGATAAATGAGTCTGGAATGGCACCTTCTGGTTTTTGATAAGATACTCTGGATATTCTAACTTGTACAGACCTTTAGTGGTTTGACATCAAAATAAATGAGTTCCCAGCCAAAACCATCTGATAAGAGCAGGTGGTCTTGTCATGAGACACCGTCAAAGAGATTCTTCATAGTGGCATGTTTGCTGTACTGCTTAGTCCTTCTACTGGAATTTCTTAGTAGCAATCAAGTTATTGTCTAGTAGTTTTCTGTTGTCACTAAGACCCTAATGGAGCCCCCCTAGCAATGATGACAAGAGCCCAGAAATGAGGGACAAATTTAACTCATTTATCTCACTAATGATCTGTTATTAAAGTAGAGCTAATAACTCAAAAAAGCAGGATGCTTAAGGCAGGTAATACTGCTTTAACAAGAACACTGAAATGACAGTGTACTTCCATCACTGTGAACTGCTACTTTTGTGCTTCTTCTTTATGTGCAAGGGGGAGTCCAGGTGTCTGACAGGGCACAGAGTATGTGACCAAAACTGATTAGTACTCCTGACTCATCCCTAGCTTTTCAGCTATTGACGGACTCTTGGCATGTCTCTTCCTGTAATTCGCTTAAGGTTCTTTGTTATGTTATCTTTTTAATAAGGAATGACATTTCCTTGAATTTACATGATACTGTTTATTGGATATACTGTAACTGTCTAATGAAAACTGTAGATACACCTCAGAGAATTCAGAAAGCATGTGAAGGGTTTTAATAGCTATTTAAGTATGATTAATGAAATATCTAAATGACACACTAGTTTGAGAGTGATCTACATTTCATAGCCACACTTGCATAGAGCCATAAAGATTGCACACTGATGTTAAAAGTGTTGGGTGTGTATTTTACTCCTACCGTTTTCTGCATAAATGTCCAGACTGTGTGACTAATCATAGTGAAGACATTCTAAATATAAATAGGGTGGCTCACGCTGAAACATATCATAAATGTCTCCATTTTTGTTAAAGTATAGGGGATGCTTTTAGGTAAGGAGCAGCAGATTGATGAGAAAATAGATAAAATAGATCCAGCATAAAGTGTAGCTCATTTATTTAATCTTCTAACACATATGGTAAGGATGTAAACTAGACTGTCTCCCAAAACTGGTAAAAAAAAACCAAAAACAGATAAAGAGAGGTATAGAGAGCATGAGAGTACATGCAGCTCTGACAGATGAAGAAAAAAGTGAGAAAATAGCTAGCATCTTTGGCAGCTTGAAGTCAAAATCAGACAGAAAGTCACAGCAGCTGTATTTTTCCCCGCCTCATGTTGACCAGAACTATCTGTCAGTGTTGTGCCCCTTAAGTGATTTACTGTATATGTGTATAGTAAATTCAGCAGCATAAAAAAGAAGTACTTGGCCCTCTGTCCTCAAGACATCAGGTTGTCCTAATGTCCCTTGCCCCAAGAAATAATTCAGAATAGTTGCCTTACAGAATGAAGCCATGTAGCACTGATTGATGACACAGATCTACAGAGAAACTTTTTAAAGAGAATTGTGGTTTTCAGGCAGTAAATTAGCTTTTCTTTTCCAAAATTTTCTTTAAACTTCCCCACCCTTAAACACAAGGATAAAGGCAACATTTTTCTTCTCTCACTGGAGAAACACTGAAAAGGCTTTTGTACTTCTTTCTGCTTCTAAAATATAATGCTATGCAGTTGTCCTTATGTAAATTTGTTTACAGAAGTCCAAGTATTGCTCTAAAAAAGCTTGAGTATCAACAAATTAAGCCTACAAAAACATAATGGTTCTGAAGAAGTTTGTTGAGAGATTTCCTGTTCCAGGGACTGCTGACTCCTGAAGGCAGTTGTTGGCATAGTGTATTATATATTTCAATGCAGTATCAGAGAGGGGTAGTTTTCCTGTCTTGCATCTTTCAGCACAGAACCAAAATGGACAAGAGGATTCACAAGATTCTGCAGTTCTTTTGAGGTAACAGTAGAAACCTCATTTGACGTCCATCTTCAGAATGAGAGCACCTGAAGCGCTGTGAAGCTTGTAGAGTAATGCTCTGCAAGCAAGAGGTCAGAAGAGCCTCCTGCCATCCTCGGGAAGTGTCTCATTGCCCCGACCCCACTCTGGCCACCAGCCTCACTGCCCTGACCTGCTACACTGAGTGCCCGACCTGCCTGGCACCTGCTGTGTCACCCCACCTGGAAATGGCCAGTCTGCAGCCTCCCTTGGCCAAGCTTTGCTTGTTGGAGCCCAGTGGGACTGAGCCAGCAGGGAAAGGGAGTAGAGGGAAAGAGAAATGAAGGTAAGGGATAGGAGTGGAGCAGGGAGGAGACGGGTGTGGACATACAAGAGAGTTGTCAGCCTGAACTGACCCCCGACAAGAAGCAATAAGATCTAAAAGGCAAAGAATTGATTAGAACAGCTGAAGTAAGTCATATTTTGCAGGCTACACGCAAGACAAAATGGTGTCATGGATGATGTGTCATTCATTGCATGTCTTGGTTCTGTCACAGAAACACGGGTTGCTGTGTCTGCCTTGTCTTAATAGTTTTCTTGTATCCATGGAAGATAAACTCATTTAAATAAACCTGGTTAATGAGGACATTGCAAATATAGGGCAACATGCACCCTCCAGAAGCCTAGTAGATCTGGAGGTAATTGCCTTGGAACTTCTGGATGCAGATGCCTCTCTTCCATCCCCACCCTGCGTTTCTGTCCACTCTCGTCACTGCTCAGCTCCTGAACCGAGAAGCAGGAGTGCAAGTGGTGACGACTAAAGGGAACTTTTTTCTACTAAGAGGAGAGGGCTGCTGCTGTCCACTCCATTCCATCTGAAAAAGTCAAGAGAAGGAGATAGATGACAGCAGCTTGAAGGAAATGCAACCTGAGCATGGCAGGGACGTTATGAGTGTATTACTCAAATGATCAGGTGTGCTTGGCAGGGATATTTTTAACGTGTCTTAACTCTTGACTTCAGAGTTCTGAAGTGATTCTGTTTCTTAAAGACCAAGTAACTTGATAGTGATAGAAGTATATATCTTAGTTGTTTTTTTAATTTTTTTTAATCTGTGTCAGCAGCTGCAACGCATACATACATAGATACATACATAGATACATAGATACATCTTGCATTGGTAATTACACTTCCTTAGCATGGTGACAAAGTCCTTTACCAAAGGCTACACTTCAACATTATTTAGGGGTTATCATTGATTCACAGAGCTATTACCTCTTTACACAGCAATAATAGATGTTAGAAGTGCTTTGGTCTAACTGTACCCCTCTTGTTCCTGAGGAGTGAGAGCTCTGTTCTTTCTGGACTGGTTTGGACTGAGAAATTCCCAGACTGCCAGTCTCTCCAATTGTACCACAACAACAGTGCCAAAGATGCACTTGTCATGAAAACCCCTAGGATCTAAGATATTGTGACCTGCAGCCAGGTGTCCTGTGTGAGGAATTTTACTGATTACTCCCACCAATAATCAGATGTAGTGCTGACCTTTAGGTGCAGTGCAAGCCATAGCCCTTTCCTTATTTATTTCTCCAGAGGGAGTGGGAAGAAGTCTGTTTGCTGTAGACTATTGCTCTTTTCTTTCTGACAGATGTAAATGTCAAAGGATAACTGGGTTGCTTTGGGTACCATTTAATGTCACCATTATTTTGGTGCCTAGCAAAAGCTACCAGGGCATCCATAAACATGCAACAGCCCTCGAGAGGCCAAGAGGAATGGGGAACCAATTGTTTGAACTGGTTCACTCCGACAGTTATAGTCAGTGGGTCCTCCTGATTAAAAAATATAAAAATTCCTGATGCTGTTGGCAAAGGAGATCTGGCCCTGTCTTCTGACAAGTTCAGAAGCTACCTGGAGGGAACTCTAAAATTGGCTGCCTTTTATCTGCTAAAGCCCTAACCCAGGAGAACACTGGATCTGACCCAAGCTGTGAGAACTGGCTTTTTCATTCAGAAGGTCTCTTCAGGAGACATGTGTGAGGTTAATAAATCTGCCTCTTGCTGGGATACCATGTGGTGGCTTTAGCTCTTCCTCTAGCACACTTTATAAAATCAGTGCCCTTTTGTATTGTGAAACCTCACAACAGCAGCACAAGCCCTTTGGATCAAATGCACGATAATTGTAATTTTCTCTTAGCAGGGTTGCAAGCAAACTGTCTGCCACAAGCAGCTGTTCTAGAATGCATAATTACACCTGTCTGTCTTAGCCAACATTGTCTGTGTAAGACATGATGGATGATTTTAAACTTGCATATTACTATTATTATTATTACTACTACTATTATTTTACAAAGCTGAATTGTGAAATATATTTAGTGTCTTTTTTGAGCCTTGTCATGAGGTAGTTGAGAAAGCCTACACTCACCAAACGTTTTTATTCAAATAATTTCTGCTGTCATTTAAGAAGCTTATTTATATTTCTATCCTGAAAACATATCTCTAAGTATAACACTGTTAGAGTAATATGAGTCTCTTCCATGTCACTTGCTAACTCTTGGTTTGGATCTGTGTCCCTCCTTATCTCTTCTGTTTCACATGAATTTCAAGACTCTTAATACAGTGTTTATACTTTACTGTTTTTATGTTATACAAAATGCAAGTGCCTCATAAATGTAATGATCAATTATATATACAGCTTCTTGAAGAGGGAGAAGGTAATTTTCTAAAGGAAACTCAAAACAATAGGAATTCAGTAGCAAGGAAATACATGAAAAAGTCTTCATCTGTAATTTCATCTCAAGGAAATATTGTTACCACTGAATTTTTAAAGCTCTATTTCAAACCTGACTTAAAAAGATGAGCAAGCCATGCATAATCAATAATATAAAGTGAGAAAAGGTGATCCTTTCCCACATAGTGCTCACCAGAAAGGAGACATACTTTAATTTCAAAGCTGGAAGCGTGCTTAATTTTCTTTTTTAGCATTGCAAGTTTATACACTACAACAAAGATATCTGGTAAAAAGTGCTTCTCCAAACCTCAATATTCATAGCAGGTTATGACAAGAAACACAAAACAATTTTTTCTTTTTCAAGAAACAATGACTCAGGCAACTTTTTGTATGTGTAATCACAGTTGCTTTCTTCTAATAGCATTTCCAAGGAAATAAAGAAAAAACACATAATTGTAAAAAAAAAAATTGCTATTAACATAAAGTGACCATAGAGAAGAACTTGTAATAATACAGCATAGAAGAGAAATACTGAAAAACTGACTTAATAATTAGAGAGTGAGGAGATCAATGCATTTTTTCCCAAGAAAATAATTCCACATTTGAAGGCAAACTCCTTGTCACATTTGTAATATTTTTGTGTTTGTTTTCCATGAAATATAAGCTCATATATTATTTCTAAATTCTGTCTTCTATTCCAGTAATTTGTTTCTCAGGTGTTTTCATTTCCATTTGCACAGAACCCAGTGCAATATTATCCTGAAACCCACATGGAATTTCTTGGACTTAATGTGGTGTAAATGTTTATTTCTAATCAAGGAAGCCCTTTTAAAGAAATCACAGAACAAATGATATTTCATTTCTGATTATCTTCCGTGAAGTATTCACAGGGCAATCTAAAAGGGGAAATATTTCCTAATTAAAATTAAGAAAAGAGGTTTGTGCTTTCACTCCAGGCAATTAAATGTAACATTTGCAAGCATATAATTCCATGGGAAACAAAACCCCGGAAGTGGCTGTTTGAGTGTCTATTAATTAAAAAATCCAGCACTTCACCGGTTGTACTAGCTGGCCTTTTATACATTCTCTGTAGGTTAATAATTGAATTAAAGTGTGCACAAAATGACACCGATGAAGGGCTTCTTAAAAAGAGCCAATCTCTGTTAGTAGTAAGCATAAAATAATTTTTGTTTCCATTAATAAAGATGTATAATTCAAAGGAGTATATGAATCCCTTATAAAAAATATCATGTATCAGATCAATCAAGTGCAATCCGTCATGTGCACACAGTGACAGAAGAATTTGATAGCCTTCTGTTGGTGGTGTGCTTTTCTTTCTTGGTGATTGCTAGCCTGAAAAATGAAGCAAAGCCAGAAATCATTATCAATATAGAGAAAGCATTTACTTTGGAAAAATTCTCCTGTAACAGAAAATGGAAAATTGTTGAGGAAAATACTGTCATTTGCTACTCAACCTGCAGTTATCTGTAGATAGAAAGCAAGTTCAACTAAACCCTGTGAAACTACAAAGTAGAGAGCCAACAGTCCATTAGTGTAGCTAGATCAATATAAAGGAAAGAAACATGGCCTTCATTTTGCTTCAGCACTTTTGAAAATGACCTGCTGAAGATTTATCAGTTTTATATAGAAGGATTTCACATCCTCCTCCTCTTTATTTTCTGAAAAACTGTACAAAGTGAAATATAGCAAAAAGTCTGGGGAAGAAAAGTACAGTTTGAAGACATGAAAACATTCTTGCTTCTGGTTTCTGTCAGTAAAAGAAAACTTATTGAGGGCCGATTTGTAAGGTGTCCTAGTTTGAGAGAAATTCAGAGGAACGTCCGAAAAGAACATCCTCTGATAGAAGGGAGGTTACAGCTGCCCCTCCCCCACCAGTTTTGGGAAGAAATTCCTTGGAGGAAAGTTAAAAAGTAAAAAAAAACCTATTTATTTAACAAGTAAAGTGCATGCAGGCATGAGGAAAAAAAGAATAATGCTAAATAATAAAACCTCTCGCTGTGGAGAGAACCTGGGTAGATTTCAGAGTCCTTTGTGGGTGTGGCTTTCTCCTCTCCGGAGCTGGCGTTCAGCATGGGCCCCCCCCCAGGCCTCCGTGGAAAGGCCTCCCAGTGAAGTTCTGATGTTCTGGTGTTCTGAACAGTTCCAGAAGAGAAGAAGAAGAAGAAGAAGAAGAAGAAGAAGACGACAGAGTCCCAGGGCTCTGTACTTTAGCTAATGAACAAGAAACTAGCTAAAAAGCAAAAGGAATGTAACTCTCTTCCCTGCTGCAGAAGCAGAGCAGCTGGGCAGGAGAAGCCAGTGAGCTTATCTGTTTTGAGCACTGCGCTGAAGGAATTCCACCGGCGGCTCTCTCCCCTCTCTCTTAAAGGTGCAGAAAGGCACAGGATTCATGTCTGGGCATACAGCAGGCGATGGGGGATACACATCATAAAGTCACCACAAGACATTAGGTTAAGTGTTTCACATTATGACAAACCTTTACGTATTTTGCAGTTCTCCTCTGCTCTTCCACTGTCCTACAGATTTTAAACAGGATGTCTTCTTGAAATTTACTTACTGCTTAAACTTAACAGGCAGCATTTCATGTTCATTTTACACTGGTGCTATAGCACCATACCTTGTTTGGCACAAAAAAAAAGTAGTCTTGTTCATTGTGGAAAATGAGAAAGGAGTAATGATGGAATTAATGTGTAATGTACAAATGGGAAGTGTGGAGAGAAAAATGGCAGACAGAAAAGAAAGCTAAAATGAGAATGTTGTGATGAGAAGAGGCGGGCTCAGTGAAAGCAGCTGGAGGTAAGACAAATGGAATGGCTAGAAGCATCCAGGAAAAAAAAAAGCAAGCTCAGACCAAGAAGGTGCTTGGTTGATTCACATTCGGAGCTGGCCAGTATGTTTTTAATCTACTGAAATTTCAATGATTCAGTAAACTCTACACCTCTCTGAGGGAATTCAAACCTATTTCATATTTTCTCTCAACATATATTTATCACTAGACATATTATCCAAATAAGTAGGAGAATGACATTTAGGATGTACTCGAGAGTTGCTTTCTGTGAGCATCGTCTTTGTACTCTAACTTGTATTTGGGGGTGAGAACTCCAGAAAAACACCTAACTATAGGCAAAGAGCACAAAGCATCAGCAGTTCTAGCACTCTCAGACAAACAATTTGATACTGTTTGTATGTCTGATTAAGTCCTGGGTTAGATTTGACAGAGACAAGAGTCTTCATCTCCCTTTCTCCTTTTTTTTTTTTTTTAATACACTAAAATATGATTGAAGATTAATTATCAGTATTATTTTACTGGCATTCAAGTGTTTATCCTGCCCTCTCATGAAAATGAAAAAAACTGCTTTCTTAGAGCAATGTGCCACTTAAATAATACCCATATCACCAAAAGACTGCAGAATTACTCTTCTTAAATAGTTTTCTTGTCCAGCTCCTGTGTAGAGTATAACAATTATGAGAGGGAACTATTTATTTTGTAACTACAATTATCTTCTATGCTTCAAGTACTTCTCTGACAATTCCTTGAGTTATTGTATTCCATTTGTTACTCTCTTTGTTTTTGTTCTTTATCGTTCCCCTGTAGGCAACATTTGGTACGGTTCTTCAGGTTTTTTAGCTTTTAATTTTTTGTTGTTTGTTTCTTTGTTGGTTTTGTTTATTTTATTTTATTTGTTTTCAGCTTTTTCCCCTGGTTCACAATTTTAATTGGCACCTGCCCTACTGGAAAATTTTTGAAAGGAATTTTAAGAGTTATTAAAAAAACACATCAAACAGGGAGCATGTTAATTTAATTCAATCATCTTGGCAAGGATAAAAAAACACTTTCACTCTTACATTACCATAAATGGAGCAAAGATTTAAGTCAGTTAAGGCTAGAGAGCTCAGAAGTTTTACTAATTAACATCTACAGGGACAGCAATCCATGGCTGCAAAAGAGAAACTTGTCTCTTTTTGATCAGGGGGAAAATATATTTGAACATATTTCTAGGTATCATTAAACAGCACATGACATCTTGCTAGGCCTGCAGCAAAATAAGCAACAACAATATGTTTGAAATAGTTGTCTCTGATTTCTGGGTTCAGCAGCTTTTAGATATCAAAGAGCTGCACAAAATTAAAGATGATAATGTGAAAGAAAGTGCACGTTAGTCATTAATTACATTAAATTGATTAGGAAGAAGCAAGCTCTTGATTGGGAGCACATTAACTTGTATCTGTGCAGCACACAAGCTAGTTTGTGAGTGAATATACCTTTTAAAAACATGAAAATGATTTTTTCAATTTGGCAAAGAAAGGCAATCCTCAGGTCCTTGAGAGGTAAAAAAAAGTGCATCCAGTCACAGTACGGAGAAATAAAGTATACCTTGCTATCACGGACATGAGTTGGAGCTGTTTTCCATTCTTTCCATCTGCGCATGAAAATTGCTTCTCAAAAAAAATCTTTTACTAAAATAGTTACCTAAGTTGTGACTTCAACATATGCACAAATCATTTCATTAAACATGCAAATTCATGTGCAAAATATATATTATATATGCAAACCAATTTTTTACATAGTTGTAGCATTTCACAGATTCAGTCAGAAATGTAGTATTGTTCAATATTTAAAATACAGCACTTCAACTAAAAGCACATGCAGGTCTGGTCTTAGAGACGTGGTGCACTTAATGAACCTGGGCAAAAAATTTATGCTTTGTTAGCCGCAGTTTTTCAAACTATTAAATAGCAGTGTAAATACATACATGTCTTGGGGGAATATTGTGAGGTTGCATTTTCTTTAATGACTGCACAGGGTATGCTGCTTGGGAAGAAGCAGAACAACATAAGGTACATGATTGATTATTTCAGTATTTTCTCCTGAACATACCTTGGTCATTGCATTACTTTAGATTAATTATTCTAGTTGTGATTTCAGTGAACAACTGACATTTTTCAGATTTACTATTACTCAAGAGTAGTGTGCCCAATATTCAAGACAAAATATGGAATGCATAACACCTTCTGAAATGGATTTTAGGCTCAAAGAAGCCTTGGTTTGACTGATGAAGAAAAAATGTCTCCATGTTCCACTGAATCTGTGAGACTAGTAAATGCAGCCATTTACGTGCTGGTGTCCCTCTAAACAGTCCAGTAAAGAAACTTTAGGTCCAGTCCTCAAAACCTCGAAGTGGAAGCAAGTAATCTTATTATTTTTATATTATGATTTGTTATATAATGACAAGAATAATCTTTATCATTTAGTTCCTTACTTGGCATAAAATTACTTTTTTGGACTGATCAAACACCTCAGGCTTCGCCTCAGTGTTTAATCAGTTTCAGCAGCTGTTCGTAGCTTCAAATACTACAAAGCAGTAAAATTTAATTGCTTAATTAAACCACAGTTGTCTTTTTAACAGGCAGGGGTCTGCTTAGCTTTTGGATACTCAAAGACAATCAGAGAGCAAAAATGACATTGCTCTTCTCTCAAGGATGGTTGATCTAGGAGCGTTATGTAGATGCAAGGAAAAGCCAAAGGCTTCTTTTGGGAAAGGATTAGGAGTCTTGTTTCCCATTTTTTTTATCCTATTTTATATCAACACAGCTGCTGTACAGACAAGTGCACATAAATTAATTGATCAGTATACATAAATTAATGGAAAAATTGACCAGTACACATAAGTTAATTGAAAAACTGGGGGACAGATCTTTGAACAGAGTACACTGATTTGTCAAGTTTCATTTATCCTAGTCAAAATTCTGACTCAATGGGGCTTTTTTATTTTATTTTCTGTCTCTGGTTTTCAATGTCAGTAGTTCTAATAAGCAGGCACAAACATACACTGAAGTGGGGTTATCACTTCAGCTATCAAATTGGAAGAAGCAAATTTTGTCTCATTTTCTACTAATGTAAATGAACCACGCTGAGATCTGCTACTTCTATTTTGAGAACTTCTCTATTACTTCTGGCTCTTACTTAAGAACTCTTTAAAATAAAATTAGTCTATTTGCAGGAATCCTGCCTTCTATTTAATATCCAAATCTACTAATACTATTAGTATAATACAGCGGATTTGGTTTACAATTTTAATATTTGAAATTATTTTGGCCTCTATGTATTACAATTAAAGCATTATAGTTTGTGATACAACTGATTAGAGCACGGAGGAAGTATCAGAAGGGAAAGAAATTGCACTTAGGAAGCATGACCTTAACCTAGATAATATTGTATAGAAAATTTATATAGTGAATTTGCTAGCCAACTTCCCAATTACCATAAATCAGTATAATTTGGTTTATTTCAGTGGAGCTTTGCCAGGTTCAGTAATACTTTACAATCAGGTAAGGTTCCGTGTGTCTGAGGAAAACACACTGGAGTTTTATCTGTTATCATAGTACCTCATAATGTGTCCTATATTTTTCTATTGAATATGTTAAGTGGCAAAGTTTTACTGTTTTTTTCATCAAGACAGTTATGATTCTGAAAGTTCAGGAAGTCACGTAATAGCATTGTCTAAAAAATATGAATACCTTAATTTCTTTAAAAGTATGGTCTTAAATTATTGAGCATGTCTTTGACACAGAGAGAAAACTGGAAATACCTCAGAATTTTTAAGGAGCAAAAAGTCAGCACTAGATTTTGAATACGCTTTGGTTTTGTTTTAATATATAAATTCATAGGGTTTGTTGAAAATGTTTACCTTTATTTTTTTTAATTCCCTGTTAAATGCCTATGGATATAAATAGCACTTAAACACACATGCACAGGTAAATAATTCCAAATAATTCTTCACATATCAATAGGTTTTGATATTTGGTCTTTATACCTTACAAATATATCTCATGCTCTTTGAAAGGCACCTGAAAATAACAAAACATTAGTTTTTGATAGTGAAGCTACCATCTATTGACAGCTCCCCTTCACAGAGTGTTCTTCATCCTGATGGTGCTTCAATTTGGTAACAAAGGTAATCACAATACACCTTGAGTTGAAGAGGCAAGTAATTCAATACTAAAGCATGAAAACCCCTTCCTGAAAAGACAAAAACCTAGACAAAGAACAGTCTTCTGTGGTCATCAGTGGTCCATGTCAGTGTCTTGTGGGACACTGCTGTGGGACACCAGCAACTTATGAATCCAAAACTTCATAACACAAAGTTTCAGATAGAATTTTCAGAAATATATTTATCTTTTATTAATGTTATACTGTCTTTTCCAATTGCTATACTTCAACCTGCTTTTGTACAAAATGTTCAATTCCTTTGAGATGATCGCTAATATTTTAACTTCAGGATGCTATCTGAATTCTTTCTACCTCTGAAAGTATTAACAATTTTAAATTACTATTTGTAAATTTTATTACTTCTGAAGAGTAGCAATAGATTTGACAAATATTTCACTAGTATGGAGTTGTTAGTGTCTACAGCTTCACTTTGCCTTACATTTCACAGAATAGCTGTAGTCAAAGGCATCCATGAGTAGCAAACTACATATGTATTTATAAACACTAGAATTACTGTGTCAGTATGAAAAGATTACTACATGGGTCTAAAGTGCAAAAAAAGCCTAGATAATACAACTTTTTTCAACAGAAGACAATTGCAACACCTCCCACCCCACCAAATATAACAATATGGAGCCATCTCTTCTATAAAGGCAGAAAATGACAGAGCAATGTTGGATACTGTATTAATTCCTCCATTCAGGCATGAAGTGCCACAAAGGTACGTTCATAGACTTACATAGTCTCCTGTACTGTACTTCAGTGGTGCTCAGGAGCCTTGTACAGGAGTAAGAAAAAAGCAGCAATTCAAACTACGTACCATGCAGTACAGGGAGGGTGTCATGGAACTGTGGTTGTTTCTGCTTTTAAGAACTGGAAATTCTCTGAAAATGCTGTTGCAGAGAAACACAGAGGCTTTTAGGGCTGCCAAAATCTCACCATATAGGAACTTAGAGTAAGAAGGAGAACCACATTTCTTATTTAACAGGGCTGGTAAGAATATGACTTCCATCCTGCAGTGGTATGGACATTCTGCGACCTATTTTCAGCATGCATTGAAATGGGCATGAAATTCATAAGTGAAATGTGAGACAAATCCACTCAGAAACACTAAAACATCTATAAATACACTACAGGACTACAGGCTGCAGTAAAGTAGCCTTAGTACTTTTTAATTAATAGTACCTAAAAGTTACAGCAACATAGAATGGCTGATATATCATCTCCTGTTTCAGTGTGGGGACTACACAAAACGGCCAAAATCAAACCAGAAAGCATATTTTTTTCTTCAAAAAGGAGTTTTGCTATCAGCTTTTGACCGGGCTTACTGATTATTCTTTGGCATTGGGAGGCTAAGATTGACGATCTTATATGGAGCCAGACTGTATTGTGTTCTTGGCAGACCTATTAGAGCCATGATGACAGGGAAAACAGATGGACTGCTGACAGCTAGCATTACAATGAGTTGTAGGACTTACATAAATACTTCTATTCAATACTCAAAGCCGTTTTTTTCCCCTCCTTTGAGATAATAGAAAATTCCTCCCTTCCAAGTGTTCCAAAACCAGGCATTATCAGAAGTTACAAAAATTTTCATATAAAGACTACTGCCTGTCCTGATTGTGTACCTGTGATAACCTGGCTCTACTCAAAGAGTGAGTCTTAATCTTATTCAGTCTGTCTGTCTAGTGAAGAGAAAATGTAGTCAGGAAATTGGTTTTGACATACAAACAGTAGCTTATTATGCAACACTCACATGGAAGTGGTATGAAGATCAGCTGCAGTTCCTATTTAAATTATTGGCATTTTGGGAGCCTTAACCATCTTCAAAGATATGGCAAGTTTTATAGATGTCTGAACTACAGACTTCTGTGGCTAACTTTAAATTGTCCTTTCTGGAAATTTTTATAGAACCAGTCCCTTATTTCTTTAAATAAACATTCAGGACCTCTTCAAGCATTTGAAGTTGTTAAAAAATAGAAGTATGATATTAGTCAGGAGACCTTGTAAAGAACATGTTCAAAGTGCTGAACTCCCACTGAATTTTGACAGACTTGCATGATGGTTGACTCCCAGAGAAGTATGGCAAATTTCTTTCCAGAGTGAAAGTCACATGCACTCTTGCTAGCAGAAGTACTTAACCTGGCTTCCTATCACACCTTTTGTTACCTCGTAATACCAACAAATACAACATCAAAAGGATTATTAAAACTGATAAAACGTTTGATAGAGAAATATATTTGAAGAGGTGGACAGGATCTATAATAGTAAAACTTTCCTTTAAAGGAAACCCTTTTCTCTTTAATTTCATGGATGACTGGAATTTTCAGCCTGAAAATATATCCAATGCTCCATGAAATTTACTTGTCTATAAAATGTCTACTCCTGTTAACATGAACAAACAGATCTTCACTATAGTTGGATACATAAAAATTAAACAAGAAGTAATTCTAGTCTGTTCAGAATCTCATCCTTTGACCTCAAAAGAAGAAAACATGTAATGCTGCTTTTCAGCAAGGAAAGGTACAAATTTTTATGCAGTGACCTTTCTTCGTCACTTTAGTAAATTTTATTTTCCCTTTCTTGTGATGTGCTTTAGCAATAACCCAGAAAAGTAGAAGCCCTGTAGACATCTAATATTGAGCCAGAAGTTGGATTCTAATTGTTATTAATATCACTGTGCAAATTTAACCAATAATGTTAGTTAATGAGGGCAATGAATCCAATAATCATTTTAGGACAGAGAATGAAACATCATATCTAGAAATCTACTAATTAAAGTGTCAAAACATCTCTAAAACTTCTATTGCTAAGCAAGTGAGACTAATCCTGTCTTTTTGTGAGGCTATCACAACTGCACAGGTAAGTACAGAGTTTTCATAAAACAAGCCAACCAGAGAGCTAGGATCTCCCACAAATGCATTTCACCTATGCTTTGGAGATTATAAAAGTGTCAATTAAGTCAGAAGAAGAATTGTGTTTCTCTAAGAGGGAAATCTATGCAGTCTTCGAGTCTGTGAATGCCATCACCTTGATTTTTGAACTCACTTGGTTTCCCTGTATATTTTATTGAACTCTGAAGGAGTAAAAGGGTTAGGATTACCAGAAAAGAAAGATAATTTTTTTCCATTAATTATATTGCCTGCTACCCTTCTTCAGGTGAAATCTTTGAACTTTCAGGTTCCATGAACAAGAACAAATTGCCTCAGACTAATACACTTTAGGGTTATAATCAACACATATTAGCATTTCTGGAATAAATGCCCAAGGGGGTACTATTGTCACATAGTGACAAAATTAGTGTGTTACCTCTTTTGCACTGGAATCTAAAAATGTACCTACTATGAAGTTGCATGTTGAGTTCAGAATAGTGTCCAAATAAAGGTACTTCTGGATGAAGAATAGAGACAACACAGGCCCTTCTTGGTATAAAAACTTAAAGATTATCTATATGCCTAATTTTAGGTAGAACTTGCCCTAAGTAAAATCAATACTGTTATGCAGAGGTTTAAACATGGGTAGGACAAAAGCCTAAAACTGGAATATTCCTGGGTTACCAGGTGTTTCTTCTAAGTGCATATGTGCAAAACATCTACCCAAAGTTCAACTGCAGTTTTTTACACAAAAATCACATCACATAGCATTGTCCAAGCATATGAATGATGACCTGAAGAAGGCAGATAGGTAATGGTGATTAAACCAGAGACTGTATTGTAGTTAGGGATGGGAAATGCATGGGCATATTTCCACATGGACCAGTGAAAAATTTTGGAGTAAATTTTGCCAAGCTGTAGCCCTGAAAACATGTTCCCGACTTGAAAAGGATGAGATTTTCTCTTTTTTTTCTTTTTCTTTTATTCTAATAGAGAATGCTGTTGCTTGCAATATTTTTCTTACTTTGCAGAGTTTAATTAGAAACAAATAAACTTTTAGCAAAAGAAATTTTTTGTTGGTTACTCAGACAAGGACATCTTTGTCCTTGTTTAATCACATTCTCCATTTTCAAAGAGCCTTGTTTGTGCTTTGTTTTTACCCGTAGTTTTCATCTCAGCTACTGCACTGGTGGCACTCCATTCCTTATGGTATACATTCTTTCATGTACTTTAGTAGAAGCATAGTGAGAGCAAAAGACTAAGCAACAGCCACGTAGAACAAGGAGTTATAATTAGCCTCACAAAACACAACAGGAAATATAATGGTTTATATCTTAGCAAATATATGTAGAGAACAAAATTCTAATGCCTTTTGCCAAGAGAGTTTTAAATCTATATAAAATATTTTAAAAGCCAACCTTTCCCTGCTGTGAAAATTCCTAATTACTGATCTGATTAAAATACCTGCCATATTATAAAAATTTCAGCACAGCTACTTTACTTCAGGAGTTAGCAACAGTAAGTTAATTGATATAAAAATCACTGTGTGTGTATTTTGCCCATATAATCTTGTTTTATTTCTTTTTTTGGCACTTTATATATTGGCAATACTGTCTGACTTGACAGAAACAGGGCAGAGAGTTCCAGACATAAAGCTGTACAGCAAATATTCACTGACACATGAACATTAGAGTATGTTCATTACTATATACTCTTTGGAAAATAAACAATGTGAACTGTTCCATGCTTTTTTCCCCTCCTCTTTTTCTACGTGTACTGAAGGCACTTGGGCACAAAAATTACTGAATACACCATTATTGACATTATAATCAACTTTCTGTTCACTGGCCCATGTTTTAATCTTGCTGTGCTCTACTGCTCTTTTTCATTTACTTGATATTCTTGAAAGAAAAATTTCAGAAGAGTGGCCCTTTTATAGACATGAACTCTTAACCAGTCATTTTCCAGCCCCAGGGAAAAATTCTTGTTATTAGAATGCATTTTTCTTAAAGCTACAATTTGAATTAGTTGGCATTTCCTCTTCCAGCCCCTCTCTTGTATCTTATTTTACAGCTGGGGTAGAAAGCTTGAATCCAGGAAAATAGCAAACTAACAATTATAGAAATACCAGGAAACAAACTGAAACAAAACTACAACCAGCCAACCAACCAAAATAATCCACTCTTGAACCTGCTTTGAAGAAAACTTATGATTTTCAAAAATTTTAATTGGAATTCAACTATTTGTAAATACTATTAGAAGCTTGATCTTAGGTAAAACTCCATCCCTTGCTCGAAAAATGGAAACAATAGTACATTCCTTCTTTAGGTTCAGACAAATGACAGCACTGCCACAGGAGAAAGCAGAGGTCAGGCACCAGGAGGGTAAGGGGGTCCCTGCGTTGGGCAGGGCAGGGCCTGGTAGCCAGGGCTCATCCCATTTATCCATTTTATCTTGAGAACATTGAATTCTGAGGGAAGAGCTCAGAAATAAGCTACTGGTTTTTCCCTATCTCAAAAGTGTAGAGCTATTAAATAACACCAACAATTATGAACTTTAATATGAAGTCTTTGTATTTCATTTCAGAGAAGTCCCTATGGTCTTCACAGGGACATACCAGAAGTAAAGGTAATAGTCTGCAGTCTATTTATAAATTACATGGAGATAAAGAATGGATAGAAGAGTATGTGTAAGAAATACAGAGGCGGTGGAAGAGTAGTAAACATGAAAATAAATCAGGAAAAAATTGAGCTTAGTGAAACTGTTGGCAGCAAGAGCAAAAGAGAGAAAATAAAGTAAAAAGTAGAGTTTTTCCACAAAAATAAGCTGTCTTAACCTTGCATTTATTCTCGTTTTCTTTTCTGCAAGTAGTTCTGTACTAAATATGAACAGTATTAAATTCAGCCATCCAAAATGCTAAAGCATATATATAGAAAACACATTGCAGATAACTAAATAAAGTTTGGCAGAGTAGCTAAATATGAGCTTTGGCAGATGCACTCTCTTACCTCACAGTGTTATCTAGAAACATTATTAAAGTTCATAAACTGACAAGCTCCACTGATACCAGTGTTTTTTTTTTTTTTTACCTATGGACATATTCTGGGGAATAAAGGACTGGGCAAAAGCCACTTTTAGTACAATTCTATAGCCCAGTGCTAGTAATGAAAAACATCGCAACACTTGCATGGCCTGGCTGAATGCTGCTGCAATGTCTCTGCTTTGTATCTATGGAAACGTTTTCAAGTTTCCCAACACCTCCTACACAGGAATCCTAGTAGATTCAGATTGAAGTAGATTTTCCATGAAACATGACCTAAGGATAGTTCCAAAAAAAGAAAACAATCTTATCATGCAACACGCTAAGGTTTTACACTTCATTGGTGAAACACACGCTAAATTGCAGTCAATGCTATTCTTAAGCAAAAGAAACCTGTCTGATTCAAGACCAAGATTTCAGCTGCTTTCATTAAATGTCCAGCTGCAGAAAAAAAACAGAAATTCTGCTGGCTCTTTGGACCTCTCTTAGATTTGTGGAGACAGAAATTCATCTAACTTAGAGAAGGATGTTTTGACTGATTGCCTGTTTAATAATAGCTACTTCCATAATTGATGGAAACTTCTAAAGAGTAGTTATAATGGCAAGTCAGACCTAACATAACACATTAAAAATAAAATTATCCACCAAGTCATCAAGATGTAACCTTTCTCATAGTAACATCAACATTAAAATAGCCAACATTCTCTAAATCTTTGCTCATCTAGTAATCACAAACAGATCAAATAGAATCCCATTTAAAGAAAATTGCTTTAATGTTGGTAGAGGCTACTGCTGAAAAAAAAAAAAAATCCACCATTGCGTGATGCAGTGACTGATCTAATGCCTAATAGAAACAGGATGTCATGTTCATCTCCAAAGGTGACAAGGAGTATCTAGTGAATTACAGAACTGTCTGCTTCACCACAGACCTTAAAATTACAGAAGTCACTTCATATTAACCATTTGGAGACATTTCTGTCTCTGTCTCTCTCAGTTAAAGTGGGAATGTTAATGACTTTTGTCAACTTATAGACTTACAGTTTAATGGCCAAAATTAAATAAAATTAAATATATAAGTTTCCCACAAAATCCAGGTTATATTTCCAATAAACCTATGTGAGCAAATTCCTGTGTGCTAAGACTAATGAAATACAGAAAATACATATCTGTAGATGTTTGAGCTAAGAAGTGATTCCTATGATTTGATTAAAATTAAAACCAGATACAAAAGATTGTTTTTATCAAAATCATCATTGCTAGTAACCTCACTGCCCTTGTGGTTCTATCAGTTCAACTGAAAAATGAGTTTTCTGGTGGGGGAAGATAAAAGATTATTCTTTTCAGTTTAACTCTGGCAAATTCACTCTTTCTCCCGTGTTCATGAAAGCAATAATCTGTGATAGCCTCAATTCAGAGAACACCATCAGGAAACTTAGCTGGCAAAAGCAGGAAGTATAAAGGAAATATTATATTCAAGGACTTAAATTCTTTTTAAGTTCTTGTTGCTGCTTCCTGTTTACTAGCTTTAGGGCAGGGTCTATTTCATGGCATTATTTAGGTCCTCTGAAATGTTCTTTTTAATGCCCTTGGACATGAATGAATCTCACCAGTGAACAAGTACACTGATTTTGTAGGTATTCAGACTGGATTTGGTCTGAAGAACTTTGAGAAAAGTGAAGTGATAGGAGGGAATGAATACTGAGAAATAAGGTAGTACTTCACAAAAAGTAAATATTTGCTGATTCTCATCAAAAAAAAGACCTTTATCCAAAATATTTTTATCTAAAAGGTGTCTTATTTTGTTGAGTACTTGTGTTTTGATCTAAGAAGTCCTGGAGAAGTTAAGGGATATAGGCCAGAGACAGCTTATGATAGCTGCCACAGTGTGAATATACACTGTTCTGTTAGACAGAATTTAAAACCCCATCCTCACCTCTATCAGAGAACATAGGTCTTTATGTAGAATATGTGGAAATAAACTTCATACAATATATGCAAGATCTAAATGATTGTCCCAACCTCTTATGTACCCAAGTATTTCTATAGAAGTCTTCCCCAAATATTTCAAGAAAAAAAAATTTTACTTTTTCCTAAACTTGCAAGAACTGAGAAACTCGGTTTCTTTTTAGTTGTGAGGTTTAGATAGAAATTAACACACTCACTATGCAGAAAATAATTTTATATGTATAGAATACTGGACATAGTTACAGATTCTGTAAGCTATATATAATATATACATGTTCCTGTGAGTACAAATGAAATATTGTGCAGTCTACAGATGAAATATGTTGTTACTTTATTATTTTATTGAGTGAGATTACTCTTTCTTCCCTGAAATTGATCCTAAAAGAATCCAAATAAATAATGACCTCCTGGGGTTTACAATTTAAATTCACTTGAAACAAAACACCATTCCTACAGAGTCTTCTAGAATAAAGAGGATATCCTATTTAAAACATTCTCTTGTGATTTTGTTTTAAATCAGGACAATGTTCAGAGACGATTCTACAAACAGCTGTTCCATAGGAAGTAAAAACTGAAAACTGAAAACTGAAGTGTGCATAGATGGTGATGGGATTAAACCTTAAAGTGAATAGTTGAGTTATTGATCTTGAATACAGAATTTACTCAGTGAAGGTATCATTAAAGACCAACTCTCCTCAGGTATTCTGGAGCACCAAATATTAATTCAGATAGATCACTAATAAATTGACAACAGAGAATAATCCTCATTGAGACGAAAGCCTCCTTGCCTCTTGAATCTGTAATTTCTTTTAAACTAGAACCACAGCACAGGTGCTTCACAATTCTTCCCTTATAAAATGTGGCTGTTTGTGGCTGTTTGAGAAGTGTGTGAGTTTATGTTACGCCTTCCCCAAATGGTTGCATGCAGCCACATTGTTTTTCATGTGCACCTGAACTACAGAGAGGACAAGTCGCAGGTAGAGTCAAAGGGTAGAGGAAAGAAAGAACTTGCCTACATAATTTCAATTAATTCCACTACGGTTTTGTACTCTTGACAGCTGGAAATTCTCGCTGCTCTCTTGCATTAAGAGATCAACAGTCTTTTCCACATGTTACCTTGCAAGAAATTTTATGAGATATGCATGCCTTCTGCCCAAAGCACCCCAATGAACAGGTGGGAAACACAATATGGAATTCCTAATGCAGCATTTTGAGACAGACCAAGATACCTTAATAAAAATAATAATAATAATAATAATAAGAGGCAGAAAAATGAACATTAACTAAGAAACTAAATTTTGCTTGGATATTATGAGAAGTTTAAATGAAATGTGAAATATTTTCAGTTAGTTGCATACTTTCTTGGGTCTTTGCGAGAGACAAAATTACTCTCTTATTTTCCATACATTCAACAGAGAGCTGTTCAACTGCAGTGCATATCCTATTTCTTGCTACAAAATAAGAAGGTAATAAAAGATTCTGTTGTTTCTTTTCCAGTCTCTGTCCATTCCACTTGTTTACCCCGGGGCTGAATTTGGCCTGCATCTCATCAAATGATCCATATCAAATATAATGATCTTTATAACAGTATCAGATTGTCATTTCAATTTTGTGCATGTTTTATTCTGATTACTTTTCCCTTCCTCATGCAGCTTTATGTAATGATAGTGCAAGCTCATCTTGTCAATGTAATTTTCAGTTTCTAGTACATCTGATTGACTAATAGTAATTGAAAAACTATTCAAATAACATCTTCAGATATCCTTTTCATCTTTTCTCTCTCTTAGACAAGCAACTTTTTTTTTTTTTTTTAATTAATATGCACAGTGTGTGAGCCTCTGGAAAACATATGGCTAATATAAAAGCTGAAAGTTTTCATGAATATTTTTTTTCCATTGGCAGGTCCAGGGAAAGAATGGGCCCAAACCTAAGAAGGGGAAATTATAGGCAGAAGTGCCTGAAGAATACATCTCAGAAGCGGCAAGTTCTGACTGTACTTCCTACTGTCCCATCCTACCCTGCACAGAGTAAGGAGTTGCCAGCTAGCTTACCTGCTTTTGAGCACTGTGAGAGACTGAAATATTAACGGTTAATGACTCAAACAATTGGCCTTTTGCAGAAGTGGCAAGTACTTTGCTGACAATGTGCAGGGGAACAGCCCAGGGGCAGAGAGGGTGAACACCCACCACTGGAGGCTACAAACTGGGTTTTCAGATAAATGTTCAGATAAATGAGGAGGCTGGTAAGAAGCAGATTGTATGAGGTGGGATAATGCTTTTTATCATGCCAATGTCCTCCTATACACAACTGGCTCAGTCTTAAACTCCACCCCCTGGGGAAGTACCAGGACAATCACATGTAGGCTTGAAGGTATCAATCCCTTCTGAAATGATAATTGGAGCAACTAAGCTGACATGAGAAGCAGCTGTCATGTCTGAGAATGGTTCATAAACCATCAAAGACCCTTGAAGTGTCCCCAGACTCTTTTCTGGGATCTTCCATGTGCACATGGTCCACAGTGTTACATCAGACAGCGTAAAACTCCTCTGTGGAATACAGGATTATATTTGTTGACATATTCCGTGCCTTAATTAATGTCTCCCCAGACGGGGGAGAGTTTTAGCATCTTTGCCAGGAATCTAAGAGACGAACGGGACCTTCAGCTGTCTCTGCTTTCAGATAGTTGTTTATTAAGTCTTATCAGAGAAATAGAGTCACTGACGTGACCCAGACACAGCACAGAGCAGAGAATGCAGGAGAAAGTGCGCCTCATCAAGATCAGACAGTCTTTTTAAAGGTAAATTATCCAATAAAAACGTAAAACGAAAGATATTTTCACTTTTCACCAATGTTCAATAAATCACTTTGTCACGTACACAGGAACTGCGGAATTCTTTATCCAATCACCTTAAACTACTTCTGCTGCAGAATATGGAGTNTGACAGTGTTGTCCAGGGGGGTAGAATCCTTCAAAACAGGCAGAGAGATATTCCCTGCATTCTGGATTCCCACAATTTGTTAAAGTGGTTGAGGCTTATGCTCCCTATGGGAAAGGCACAGCATCCGGCTGGAGGGCTGGAAGTTCATTGAAGGGTGAGAGGCAGGTGCGAGTGAGGAGAGAGTCAGCTGAGTGACAGTTGGCAGTGAGACTGTGATTGGCTGGAGGAGCACGTGAACAGCACATGAGCAGGAAGCTGATTGGCTGGTAGGACGCGTGGACAGCAGCACCGCAGCTGTGCCAGCCAATGGGTGCCCTCCTGCCGTTAAGTTCTGTTTCAGTTGTCATTAAAGGGTATAAAGAGGGGGCGATTTTTGGCAACAAACAGATCTTCTTTGGGCATACGAGGGGGTCTGTAGTCTTTGTTCCCCATTGCTACACTCCTCTTCCAGGGGAGGTACCTGGTCATCCCCACCTGAACCTAAACATATATTAATCAACTGAACTTTATGTTTCATGGGCTTTCCCCACACCAGGCAGATCAAGACTGCGACCATCACTTCAATCCATGGACAACTAGTTTGCCACAATCTAGTCTTGTCACTTGATATTTTTTCTCCCCATTATCTACTCTTATCCTTTCTTTTCCTTATATATTTTCTTAAGTGATATCTTTATAGTTTTTTGTTGTTGCATTACTATAATAATAACCAAAAGGATGGCTACATACCTCCTTTCCATTGCAGCCAAATTGTTCTAAAATAAACCGTACATATCTATCTATCTATCTATCTATCTATCTATCTATCTATCTATCTATCTATCTTTTTCTATATGAACAGTGGTCATTCAGTGTTGTTTCACTCTGACCTGCACCAAGGGATCTATTAACAAGAACCTGAGTTACTCTCCCCTTCAGGGGCAGTTTGTAATGAGCACTATCTGCATTAAATGTGTGTTAGATATTGGCATGGTCATACCATTAATGTCTCTGCATCCTATCTCTTTGTTATTTTATCAGTGTCTTTGAACCAATGAAAAGAGAGATTTGTTGTGAGAGTGACTACTTAAATTTTGAGTAAATGGATTAATTCCAAAAATTGGAAGTATGGATTCTATAATCATATGCGTTATGATATTGCACAGCATGACTCCTATGTTAGCAGTGACTCATATTCTCTCAGGACACCCATATTCTGTGCTCATAGAGATTTCAAAATCAACTTTACTCCTGCACAGAAAAACATCTGCTTCATCACGCTTACAGTATAGTGGCAGAGTAGGACTTCAAATTAATTAGAAACTCTTCAAAACTTTGAAAGGAATCCGTTATTACTTGTCAGTAATCAATGTCTTACGTTCAACATTTGCTTTTAGGTCTGATAATGGACCTGAACTTTACACATTTATAAAACTGACCTGTCTGGTTTTAATACATATACCAGTTTTGAGCTAGGGTCACCACATACAAATTTCAATAGTTTATTTCAGGATCAGTGTATTCTATAGTAAAAAAGCTTAGGTACATGCTTAGTCAAGGCCCTAGAAAAGAAAGCTAAGTCCTTGGAAAGCTAAGAGTGAAAACAGGAAATGAACATGGAAAAGATAGGAGAAATTTGTTGCTGAAGATGTCCACCTAAAGAGAGTTGGTTGTCTAAGCCTTTGCTTTTAAGGACAGCTTAAAGAGGTAAGAGCTGAAAGAAACCTGAAAGAAATCACAGTTACAAACATAAATGCAAACTTCTTTTGTTTCCCCTGAATTGTCTTACTGAAGCTCAGCCTCTTCCTAATGTACATAATTTTCCTGGTTTCAGTCTTCCTTAAATCTAGATACTCCACAGCTGATTGCACCAGGGCGGAGGGGGGATGGTGGGTGGTGCAGGCTCCTCCCTAAATCTCAGTGAAGAATGGCACAATAGAAAAAGCTATAACAAAACAGCTATTTCAGTAATGAGATAGAAATAGGAAGTAGGGTAGTAAATCCTGCATTCCCTCAGATATAAATGCTATACAGAATATAAATAGTTTCAGGGCAGTTACAGAAGAGAATCACATGCAGGAATGTGAGGTATATCTGTAGCAGTCATGGCTATTTCACCACCCCCTTTGTCAAATCCTGGGCTGTTTGGAAATCATGGTCTTGGAAGGAGCTCTGGGGATTTTCAATGATCAGACCTACTGAGCATGGAAAAGTGGTCTGATGATATAGAGCCATAGGAAAAGGAGTTTGTTAGAGGTATAAAAATAATTCCTGTTTCTGTGTGAGTCACATTGTCTTACCTGTAACATCCATTTTGTCAAACACATTGCAATAAATGGTAGAACTGTATCATTCTACTGCACTGTCAGTTCACAATTTTTAAAGAGTATGGCTGAGCCTCAGGGGGAAAGAATTATATGAGCATGGGATGCAGCCTCATGGGTTAGATTTAGAAGAGCTGAGGGAAGAGGGAATTCGTGGAGAGCTACTGGAGGAGAATGGAGCATCCTGGAAAGGCTTGTGGAAATGAAGTGAGACAGAGATTCTGGAGAAGGAGCTATAAGCTCATCCATTACACACAGCAGATCCATTGCCGAGCTTAGAGATGGTGGAAAGATTTCCTTAGCAACACAGAATGGGACACAGACTTAATAGTAACTCAGGAAGCCAAAGAAATAGCAATAAAGAGCAAAACTGAAGAAAAGGAAAAATATCTGGAGAAATCTTTGTTATACATTCATGGTGGAAGGGCACTACATTTTTGATCAGTTTATCAATTCTTTCTGATGATTGGTCCTTTGTAAGCATACCATGCTCAATTTCCCCGCATTATCTGATAGCAATCTTCTGCTTTTAAGACTGTGATATATAAATCATTGATACTTGTCATGAGGGCAGGTGGCTCAGTTGGGTGTGCGATTGCAGGGCTGGAGGGAGATTCAGGCACTGAAGAGGAACAGTCAGAGCCACAGATGCCTTCAGAGCCCTGGACATTCACTTGTTTCATTTATTTGTGATGAGTTTTAACATTTCTCAGTTCAAAGAACTATCTTGCTTGAGATAATACTCCTTGTGTTCTAATAAAACATATTTAATAATGCCCCCCCAACCCGTGAAGTTCTGTGGCCTCCTGAAGTGAATAAAAGCGAAAGCTTTTCTCATTTCAAAGCTCTGCTAAACAGAGTCTCAGTGCTATTGCTAACAATTTTGAATAGCATTGTGAAACAGGTTTATGGTCAAAAGGAGAGTACATTTTTTGAAATTTTGTGCATAGCTGAGGACACTTTCATACCTTATTTGGGACAGTAGCACTCACTAGGGCTTCTGGATCAATCAAGAAATCATTTGATGCCAAAAAATCCTCAGAGGAAACAAAGGCAGCAAATTTGTTCCCATGGAAGCTGAGGATCTGGAAAGATATCATAACAGCATCAGAGCAAAAGTGCATCTCTGAGATCTTGAGATGCTTTCTAAGGAGCTGTCTATAAGTCCTTGTTACCTGCATGGTAAAAAAGGGTAAGTTTTTGAAGCTATAGAAACTGAACCGTAATGCCCAGTGCTACACATCCACACATTGACACTTCAGACCTCTGTAAAACAGTTTCAGAGAGACCATCTTCACTTCTCCATTGCAAGATAAACATCACAGAGCTTGCTGCCTCTCTCTCTCTCTTTCGTCTTATGTTTTCTCTTTGAAAGCTTTTGCACACTTCTTTTATCTTCTAGCCATCAGGTGTAATATTAGGATCTAGTTTAATTACTGTATTGCACTTCACACATTACCCCAGCTCAACAAGTTTGTATTTCTGGAAAAGAGGGATTTCAGGCTTACATCCCTTCAAAAATTCCCACTTGCACAGATGGATTGTTCATTCATCTGTTGTTGAAGCATTGTGTCAGCCTTAATTTGGATCAATATTTTTGTACTTAATATACTAATGGACAATTACTTATATTTGCGTACTAGGGAAAATGTTACTATAGTAAAAGAAAACAGCAGGAGAAAATTGAAGAGACAGCCAAGTGTCTTTGAAATCCATCTTTGTGGAAGGGGTGCAAGTGTTTGAGGGTCCTTAGAAATCTAAACAAAACCAACCAACCAAAAATAGAAAACCACAAACACAAATCACTTCTACAGTGGATGAGTTTCATATTTAGTAGGAAAGCTACATCTGGGAAATCAGAATCAAAACACATAAAATCAGTTAGAATAATTATATTGTAGTATAAAAAGTAGATTAAGAGTTGCAGTAAGAAATTACTTTTTTTTTAATATGTACACTCCACATCAGAAGATTACTCATCGTTCTGGCCTGTATCTCAGCTTTTACATGGAAGACTCACATGGAAGAAAACGCAAGTCACAAAAGGGCAATTTGATCTGCAGGTTCATTCTTCTCAGATTCTCTGTTAAAGCTCTCAGGAAAGGAGAGGAGTTAGTGCTAGTGACGGATACAGAGATATAAATTATTTTCTTTTTTTTTTTGTTAGATACAGCTTGAAGTAACATGAATTACCTTTTTTTTTGTAGAACTTCAAGATGTTTTCTTTGACTCTATCAACAACTTAAAAGTATAGATGCAATGAAAAAAAAATATTATAACAGGAAATAAAAGGATATCCAAAATGTTTAAGATCACAAAACTTGTTTTGAACAATAGTTTACAGTGAGGGATATGTCCATTTTAAGCCAAATGAATACTGAAGAGAAATTTTTCTGAACTGTATTTACAAAAGTATCAGGCAAACATTGAATGGGTTTTCCCAAATATATCTAAAACAAATATTGCAGAAAAACCAGAAATAAAATGTGAGCCCTAAATGAAAATTGATTAGAAATCCAACTACTGACTGCTCTACATTCAGTGAGCAAATAAGCACTTGGGCCAAAGACTTACCAGCCCTCACAGAACTGCCAATTCAGCATTTAAAAAAAAATTACTCCACTTGATCATTTAGGTTTTTTTTCCTTAGTGAAAGTTGAGAGAAGAAGCAAGATTTTCTTTGGGAATAAAAAATACATAGAGTAGTAATTTCTGCTGAATTGTTGCTCTATTAGATGTTTGTAAGCTGAACATCTAATACTTTTCACTGATTTGCTTATACACTCTAAAGTTGTGCTTTTTAAATGTTTAAGAATTTCTTACTTAAAATGGAATCTAGGGCTTTTACACACATTTTAAAATATGGCAGAAGAGATGAAGGATTAATGAAGCTTTTCAGAATGTCAGGAAACAAACTGTAATTGCTTCAGTTTAAATTTTGATTGGAGATTAGTTTGGCATATTAGGATTTGGAAATTTCTGCCTCTCTCGGCTCACCAGATGCTAACTGACTTCATCTGACAGACTGCATGTACCTTGGATAGCAAATGACATCATGATGTGGCCTATCCAAGGTGAATGTCACCACTCACTAGCAATAATTTGTGCTAATGTAATACCTCATGCAAAACAACAGACACTCCTTCAGCTATAAATAGTGATGCCAGACTATGGTAGGCAATTTGACTGACAAGCAAGGGCTTGCAACAGCAGCAAGACGCATCAGCTCAGCAAGGGCACTGAAGAAAACTTCAGCAGAGTGGTACTGTTATTACAAATCTACTGAATTGTACCGGCAAGAAGCTCTTCCAAACATTGCAAGAAAGTGTAAGGATTGCAGTTCAACAATTTCTTTTCTATATTCTTGCAAATAAGAATATAGAAATTCGCATGTGAAATTCAAGAAACTTAGAAAAGTGATAAAGACTTACTTTCAGTGCTTTGTCCCTCAAGATCCATTTGTCTATTCCTCTTAGTAACTTACACAGGGTTAGATGCCAAAACCTCTACACAAGCCAAGAGAAGAGTCAGGTTCTTCATAATGTCACAGCACTGAAAGTGAAACTGTGTAAATTGTAGTTGATATGAAATTCAGTGTCTCAAATTCTGTTCTTCTCAGAAGTTTAGTGAACTTACTGTGGCACAAGGAGAACCTCTTAAGTTTTCAACAATGTGAATGCTGTTGATTAAACCTTTTCTTTCCCTCTAAGAAATAAGAGATAAATCATGCATTTCTTTCAACATATATTTACTGTTCTATGTACCTCTGGAAATCTAAACCTTCTATTTTTGTTCCATGTATGAAATTATAATAGCTATTGATTCTGACTTCAAAATGTAGCAAAAATGAATCAGTGAAGTGCTTGAAAACATGGTGAATTTCATGTACTAATCAATTTGAAGTGTCATTCTTATTCCAGTATTCACTCTCAAAATAAACAAACACTTTCCTATACACATTTTCTTTATTCATTCCTGAAATGTTAGAAATAAAAAGCCTGTTTAACACAGAAGTTAAAGATTCCGTAGTATCAACAAAAAATTCCAATATGCAACATACTTCAATTCTTCAAGCTTCATTCAAAACCTGAAAATTAGAAATACTTGTATAGATAATCTAAGCCTTATAAGGCTAACCCATCTGCTCTATGCATTTCAGAAAAAACAAAAGAACCACAAGAATGAAAGTATATCTTTCTGAATTTATCCTAACAGTTTTACCACTACATTGATGTAGACTTTCCTCTTTACTAATGTAAGAATATGAAAACTGGTAATGTGCGAAATGTGGAAGCAATACAGGTTTGTTGCAGCACATCTCTGAGTCAGCCAGAGCTTTGAGGTGTCTATGACTTCATCTGTTCCTTAAAATGAGCTCCACAAGGGAGATACAGAGTGAAAAATCAAAGTAACAAGAATAGACTAGAGACAAATAAAGAAGGTCTGGTTCTGTGACTTATTTGCATTTCCCTTGCAGGTGGAACTGTGAAATCAGTTTAGTGGGCTGTCAGCAGCTTCTTGAGCTGCAAGAAATTTTGCACAGGCTTCAGCCGATTTTCTCCCGCCATTGAAGCATGGCTTTCTGTTCTCTGTTCCTCCATGCAGCTGCTCTCTGCTCATCTGCAGAGTTTCAGCCCCTTGATCTTTCTTGCTGACTCTTGTTTGTTCTCTTTCCCACTGCTTTTCTGCTTGAAGTACCTGAACACTCTTCTCTCCAAGGAAGACTTGGTGACTGCCCAGGGAAGAAGTGCTCCACAGAGGCTTCCACTATTCTTGCACTTCTTCTAAAATGGACTTTTTCACACACACACTGAAAACAAGCCATACCTACGAGCAGTCACCTTCTGTCATGACAGTAGCTGAAAATCACCAGGTGTGTTTTTAAATCCAGTGTCAAGTGATGTCTGTAAGTGAATGGATGAAAAATCTTTACCCATGTGAGTAATATTGTCTTACCAGAGGCAGCCTTCTTCTCACTTCAACAGAGACACCTGACTGCATTCCATCTCCAAAATAAAATAATAATAATAAAAAATATTCTGTTTAAATGAGTTTGCATTTAACACTAGATTGTAGGATACATAAGTTGACTCCAAGAAATTATTTTAAATGGACAGTACACAACCTCATAGTTAAAACTGCTCTAAATTTCAGGGATGACTGTTGCTCATATGTCCGTAGGTGTCAAAAAGCATCTCTGTCAAAACAGTTTTTGGTTATTCTAAGAAACTTATGTCCCTGCTGTCTGATTCATATGTCCCTCTGGATAGCAGAAACTTCAGAAAAGAAACTCAAAACAGATTCCCCTGCACCCCACTCAGTTCTGCTGAAATAGGGCCTTTAATGAAAGCTCTTGTTGATTTAACAATTCTGACCTCTTATGCCGAGCACTGCCAGTGCTGTTTTATGTAACAGACGTAATGCTGCATTACATGTCAAATCTAATGCAATGTTGTGCTACATTTCAGGGATAAACATTGTAGATGAATGCAATGATGGGTTTTTATTTTTTTAGTAAGGAAACCTACAAACCTACAAAATTTACCCACAAGTAAATTTGAGATTTACTGACTTATCAAGAATTTTTGTAAGAAATTTTTTTGGGAAATAAAACTGTCCTAGAATGAACAAAAATATATTTTCCAAGCTTTGCTTTACTGTGCAATGCTGATTTTTTTTTCTTTTCTAATTACATTTATAGTCCAATGTAAAGAACACATGCAGAATAAAAGAACTATTTTGACTTCAACAAAATTTATCCAATCTTGGAACAAGCTACTGCAAATTCTGTGATTTGAGAAAGGCTGTATCCTTTCATTTAGTCTAGCATCCAAAAGAATGGGAATAAAATAAATTATTAGCTTCATATATTGTGAGTATAGCCCTAAATAAATAAATTGAGTCATTACTGAGATCAGCTTATACTAGAATTTTTTCCATGCTGGTGTGTCAGGCCATGGAGAAAACTTCCTACTTACACAAATTATTGGAACATTCATTCAGGATGTTCACTCTAACTGTGAGCAAGTCAACAAACATGTCAGAAAAAAAAGTTACGGAACCTTAAAATACATACACAAAATACAATAAATGTGTTCCATAAACATTGGGAACATTTAAAGATATTTTTAATTAAGATTCCAAATAAACAGTTGGCTCCTGTTGGCTGATCAGAGAAATTTAGTTTCTCTATTACCCTTGTTGGTCTAGATTGCATTTATTACTGGCCTAAAGCTCCCACAGGTATTCTGCCTTGTGTCTGTCTACCAAGAACCTTGGAAACCTGTCAAATTTCAGAGCTATGTAATTTCACACAATTTACTCCATGCTCTCTTCTCCCTGCCTCTTCCTCACTCCCTCTTCCAATCCATATCTAAGCCGAAATATAACCCATTTACAGTCTCATGCCATAGTTTCTCTCCTGCTCCAGGACTCCACTTACCAAAACATGTTTATAGTCAGCCAGTTAGCTACTGACTGGAAATGAATGTTGTAGAATGGCAAGAAGATAACTTCACCCTAAAAATGAATCCATGGACTCCTTTGAGTGTTGTGGAATTTTTCTCTTAAACCTCTTTTACTGCCATTGTGCATTACTTTTAATGCCAGAAAAAAAGAAAAAAAAAAACATATTTACTGCAAGGTTTGTCGACTGGTGGCGAGAGTGGATGCCACAGTTCCCAGTGTAGGAGCTGTGCCTCTCCATACGAGTGCCCTGGTGGTTACATGCTCCAAAACTGTGGTCTAATGTTGCAGCCCTGTTCCCAGCATGTGACAGGCATAGCTAGCAGGTCAAGGGATAGGTGTATTCCATGGTCAGCTCTCCTGAGGCTGTGCCTGGAGTACTGAGCCCAGTTCAACTGGAGGACCACAA
Source organism: Struthidea cinerea (assembly GCA_013397865.1). NCBI lineage: Eukaryota > Metazoa > Chordata > Aves > Passeriformes > Corcoracidae > Struthidea > Struthidea cinerea. The sequence continues at coordinate 403,158 of VZTI01001512.1, forward strand.
GTGTAGTAGGGGTCTGGGACACCTGGCTTGAAAGGAGAGGCTGAGGCAAGTGGGTTTGTTTAGTCTGGAGAAAAGAAGAAAAACTGTGAGGGATGAAGTGGCTTCCTTCAACTACATACGAAGGTGTGCTGAGAAGACAGAGTCTTGGAGGTGCACTGTGAAAAGAGAAGGTTTAACTGTTGCAAGTTGCACAAGGGAAATTCTGATTAAACAGAAGGAAAATATTTTGTAAAGATTGAAAAACAGTGAAACAGCTTATCTGGAGACGTTTTTGAATCTCTGTCCTTGGATGTGTTTAAAAGTTGGTCAAGGGCTTGAATAGCCTTATTTAAATTTGAGGTTGTCTCTGAACTTAGCAGGTGACATCCAGGCTTCCTTCCCAAACTCCTCTATGACTGTCTTTCCTCCTCCTGTTCTCTTCCATGGGAATAGGGAATAGCCTAAAAGATTTTAATTTAGTGCATTTAATCCTGTAAATGTGTTAACAAAATGCTCTTACATGAAATATTACAAAGGCTATCAGATACTGGACTCTGCAACTCCTACGAAAGAGGTTATCTAGAGCTTCTTATGTTGTAGGAGGCTGTGGAAAAAATGAGCTGGATTATGGTAAACCAGGCTTTGAATTCCTTACTGAGAGGCTATACTGGCAATTTAGGGACCCTATCCTGCTACCGTGTCCCTTCCATAGAGGTGCTTGAACTTGGTGTGAATTTTCCTTGCACCAAGTAAATCTTACAAGCCATTTTAAATTTAGACCTGGAGAAAGTATATTTTAGTGATACATTTGGAAATGACAGGCACATAAATAATTGTGGTGATGGTTATATCAGTAAGGATGTTGATCTTGTGGGGCTTTTTTTAATAAGGGCTTAAAGTAAAAAAACAAACAAACAAACAACTGAGCTAGAAAATATACTCAATTACATTTTCAAAATAGAAAGAGGATCACAGAATCCCATTGCTATGGTTTAGCTGAAAATCAATATAGCTGCACATTACTTATTAAAAAAAATATATTACCAAGTCTGAGGATAGAAGAAAAAATAAATTTCTTAGTAAGTCAGTGACATTTGAAGCATTGGCATGTATACAGTTCTATTTGAATGAAATAATGTATCACTGCCAAGAATGGTCGTTGAGTAACTTTTTGCCTTTTTTGCCTTTTTGCCCTCCTACTAAACATGAGCCAGCTCTACAATCAAAGCAGTAACTAGCAAACAACTAAAAAAATCCCCAAACATATAAGGTAAATCAAGTATAACCTCTATGTCATGCTACTGACTTCATCTCACAATCTTTAACTACCAGTTTGAAAAGTGGAAATTAATTTAAGCTTGGGTTTCAAGAATGTATCTACAAAAGCCTCATGTTATTAAAAAAATGCCCTAATAGCACAAAATACTTTTCCATATGTGGATAAAGTAAGCAAATCCCCATTAAATAACAAAGAAAGAAACAAAAAAGTGCTATTGTAGTAGATGTCTGAAAATATACACTTTAAAGAAAGGGACTATAAGTGAGGATATGACATGTTCTGACAATGGAACAGTGGTGATTGATGCTAAACTGTGTGCTCACCTAAATGCATGTTTCAAATAACTTCCATTAATATACTCAGCAAGAACAAGAGTCACTCCAAGTTATTTCAGCTAAAAAATGTTTCCACTCACTGTCAGTAATGTCATTCCCAACACATTGCTAGAGAATAAGTCAGTAGCTACTCCTACAATACCCTTGCCTCAGGTTAGAGGAGCTATGAATTTATCAGTCTCTCTACACTGCAGGGTGGAAGATAACTTGGGTTGGAGACAAATGCAATTGACCGTGCACTTACAAGAATTTTAAGCCAGCACTTATGAATTTCCTATTCAGTAAAATCATGGAATTATGCACTTACCCCCTAGCTCTGTTTGGTCCTGTGATTGTTCATTGTTATGATGTCCTTTTTTACCTTAGTAGCTAGACTGTAATTTTAAAATAGTTTTACCTTATGGCCCCTAGGCAGTGTTCCATCTTGAATGGGGCCCCCTGAAACATGGGTAAATGTACCACTAGTGCTAGCAGTTCTAATTGCACTTTGTCTGATGAACCATGAGAACCTCTGTGAGTAATTTTCACATTTTTTCTTATTCCATTAGGTTTGACTGAACCTTGTTACTTACAGTATATTAGTTCATACCAGTTGAGTGTTTAGATCACACCAAGGTGTTTAGTCCCACAGAATTTGCAATTATACACTAATTAATGTTTAAAAAATACAAGGAATTATAAATTTCAGATTATTTTGGTACTTAAAATTAGGCCAGTAGTTTTGTTCTTACCTTCAGAAAAAATAGTGGGTTAGTGGCAGAAGCAATAGGAGTGACAGTGTTGAAATTTTAGCATCCAGGCACCACTGAATTTCAGGAATTAGGGTATTAATGTACACGTGCAAAGGCATGCACACATAAAGTAAAACTCTGCCTCTAATGAAGTCAGTATCAATAAAGTGAAGTGCCAGAATTTCAACAAATAGCCATAAGATCTTTCAAAGATAAGAGCAATTCAAATGGTCAATATTATATTTGAACTGAAGCATATATATGGAGTAGTTGTTGACACAGTAGAAGGTAAATAATGCAGAGCAAACTTTACAATTGTTACCTGTCATCTGGTACATGACAGCCAGGTATAGCAGCTTTTACCATATTTGATCTTCCTATTTTTATCTTGTCATAGCAAAACAACTATCTCAACGCGGGGTTAAATTTCATACACCTGGTGAAGTCTTAAAAAACACTAATAGAAGAAAACATTTGTTTTTTTACATCATACTCTTTGTAGTATGGAGTTTGAAAACAGGGCCCTGTCATGCTGATAGCTGCACAAACATAGAAGAGAGTGATTGCTTTTGAATAAATTACAAACTAAGGAGAAAATACAGTCTTATTCATGGGGAGAGGACAATGAAACAGAAGTGCTTTGGAACAGAATAATGAAAAAAATATTATTCTCACTCCACAAATTTACTTATTTCCAGGTAGAACATACCTAATGCCTACTTTCCCATGTTTGCTTTCAAGCTGAAATATTAGAATAAATTTAACAACAAAACTATTGTTTTGCCTCCATTTGTTTTGACATGTTCACTGTCAAATCCTTAACCACCATTTTTTTCAACTGGATTTTCTCCCACAATTTTTAGTCAAATGGGAGGTAATCTTAGCATAACTAGGTAATTCTCCAAATCCTGAAACAGAGCCAAGATCAATTAAAGACATGTTCTAACAAAGAGACAAAATTATTTTGTTTCCAGGTGAAAATATTACAAAGTAACAAAAAGAAAAAAATCCCAACCAAAAAAATAAACCATAAAATTGATATTAAATAAAACCACAGTGACCATGGTAAATTTTTCAACTGACAGTCCAGTTTTTGGAAGACTAAATAATGACTTTTCCTTTTTCTGTGAAAGTATTTAACATAGTTCTTGAGATCTTGCATCTTGGAGACCTATTAGTTTCAGACAAACTTTGCCGAAGTTGTATTCACACAGGCAGTGTTGACTGCTTTGAAGTAAAATGTATTTAACATCTTTCAAATTTAAATATCTTTCTCACTAAGTGGCGTAGTTATGCACCCTCTCAGTTAATACCAAAAGATTAATTTGGTTTTCATCTTGAAACACTGATGGCATTACTGACACAGAAACAAGCCTGAACTCTTTTAGTAAGCTGGATGAGATCCATTGGTATCTGCTGCAAAACGCAAACCACTGGAGCTTCTAAATCCATGGAAATAAAACATTCTCACCATGGTACTATTAATCTAATCAGGAGAGCCATGAGAGCTCCTGGGAAGTACATCTAAAGAGCAGAATGGAAATCTGTCAGGCGTTTCAGCAACAATATGCTTGTGAAAGCACCACTAAAGCCTGACCCATGTTCTGGGTAGAACTTTTGTCACCTTGTGTGTTTATAAGTGAGGGATGTTACAGTTACCTCACATTCATCTTTCCCATCATAATTTCAAAGGTTTTTAGTCAGCCCTAGCAAATCATGTAGACAGTTGATATTTTTATTAAAACATTCATGTGCAGTCCTTTGCTTTCTCATACAGAAAGGATCACACAGCAGTGACTTTTCACAGAGCAGTTTTAAGTCTCTCAGTCAAAAAAAATTATTAAAATCGTGGCTGCTGACTTTGAAAGGCTGAAGGATAGGAAATCTTTCTTTGTGTTTCTGTACCCCAAAATTTCCATTATGACATAAATCGCTGCAATCTTAGAGGCTTTTATATAAAACCAAATGGGAAATTTAAAGGAGTAAAAATTATTTTTGTGAGATTAATATATTTCAGATACGTTTCAGGACTAGCTTTTTATTTGAAAGTTGAAGTAAGAGTTTTAAAGCCTAAAAAGTAAGAGTTTTAAAGGCTAAACTGAGAAGCAAAATAAGAGTATACAGAACACATAGCTAAAAAGCTCATTTAAGAAAACAAAACAAAACAAAACAAATAAAAACCCAAACACAAAACAAACAAAAAAAATCTTCCCTTGAAAACACTCAATGAACACTTTGAGCCTGAATGCCACTGGTTCTTCAGCTGCTGCTAGCAGATCTTGTATGTCAAAAGCCAGTTATCTGAGCAAAGACATTAAATTCAGAGGCTGAAAAGTGCGGTTACATAAACTGCATCATTTTTAATGAAAGAGTTATAAGACTATGACATCGTTAGAGCAGCAGTGGTTTCTGGGAAGGATGGTGTGAAGAAATTAGTCTTTGTTATTCTCAGAGTATAGCCTGGCTACAGGGTGTTATTGTTGGTGTCTTAATGATGTTTTCTTTTAGAGGGCCTACAAGGGTGACCACTAACCAGTGACTGAAGATTTGGAAAATTAAAATGTGAGCATCTGCACCAAAGTAAGGCTACATGTCTTAAAAATACCATGTATTGTCAGGTTTCTGACTCAGGTATCTGAAGTTGAAACAAACGGGCTATGAAGCAGTGCAGGAGATAAAGCAGGGAAGGATTCCCATTCAGTGGAGTTGTTAGAAGATTCTGATACTACTCAGAATATATGAGTCCTTTTCTAGTTTAACTATTCTAGCTGTCAATTTACAGAACTTCAGTTCTTGTAATGAAACAGAAGAACCAGTGTGTGCACTGATAAATATAGTAACTCATTCCTTACGAAAATTGTGATTTGAAATATCCTTGATAGAGGCTTACTTAAATATCTGGTTTTAGACAGATCATAAACAGGAGGATGAAGTGTGGCAAAGGAAATAAAATAAATGAAGCCAAAATAGCTCTCTTGTATTTGTCAGACAGAAACTATTCTGAAGTTTTGCAAATTATTTTCAAGCTAAATGTCTGCCTACAGCTGCATACAGTTCTACAGACTTTTTTTTTTTTTTTTTTTTTGAGAAGTGTTAAAGTAACAAAAGGAAACAATTCAACTCTGACCAAAGATGTTATGGTGAATCACTCTTCCATCAATTCACAGGAACATGTACTTAATAAAAAGCTGGAAGCCCAAAACATGATTTGTGACACAGCATTCCAGAAAAGAAAAATAAAAATTTTCAACCTGAGACCACCCTGTTGTTCTTGCTGTTGTTGTCATTGTTGTTTTTTTGTTGTTAACAAAATGAAAGTCAGTTGAAAATGTATTTTATTTATGCAAAACTTGACTGTACTCTAGGATACAGTTTTCCAGGTGTTCAAAAGTGATCAAGTGGAAGTGAAGTGCACTACAAGAGAAAAAAATATTTCATCTTTTCTCTCATATGTGGTGAATGTTTTAATCTAAATGTTTAGAATATATATTCTTTTGTAGGATCATTCTCTTTGTGTATCTAATCTGTAACAGGCAGTGACAGAGTAATGAGTGGATAACATAATATGCTTGTATACTGGTCCTGGAGTTATACTTGAGGATTTCAAACTTTTCTTCACTATCTGCTTCCTAATCACTATTTTCTAAGTGTTTTTTTCTGAATAGTTTTTAACTATTAATGTTCTTATTGTGAAAGCATAAGTCAATGAAAGAAGCCTTAGAATAGACTAAATTCTGTCATGCCCAATTCATACATTCCCTCATGCTTGAATTATTTCTAACTCTATTCTAATATAATTAACTGCTTTTCTGATATTATTTCATAATAACTTTATGATATATTTGCTTAACACAAGGTTCAAATAAATTGATTTGAAGCCTGTTCTCAAAAAAACCAGTAGTTGAGTCCACCTCTGTTCTGAGATACACTCTTGGTCATTTACACCTTCTCTTTCCCTCACAAAACAGAGTTCTCTACCTTGCCTTCTTCTTGCCTTGCTGTTTGGGTGGGAAGTTCTGAGACAGAAAATTTCTTCCACATTTACAACTGACAAAACTGGAGAAAGTTGTTTAAAAATTCTCTACAGGAGAGACATACATTTTGTCTATACTTTTTCTAATGCTATTAAGTCTCCAGGATAAGGAATCATAAGATATCACTTAACTAGCAATTTTTTTTTCTCCATATGGACCTCTCCAGTTTCTATACCCATTTACCTTCCAAGAAAGGTAAATTGTAGTGCTCTATTTATCAACCTGTTAATAAACCTTCTTCATAGTGGAGAAATCTCATCTCTCTTTCCAGATTAGTTTTCTCTAAGAGAGCAGAATGGGAGATTCAGTGAGGCAACCCTCACCTCTCAATTCTTTCTCATCCTGGGAATTTGATTTAATACAGTTCCAGTTTCTGTATCTCGTCTTCTGTCTTAAGATGGAGAGAATTTGAGCTTCTCATTTTGCTTCTTCTTCCCTAGCCTTGGAAGTGTTTTTCTGCTACTATTTAATCACTATCTATGGCAAGAAACTGTCTTTCCTTTCCCAGTAGATGTTTTGCTTTCCTGAAACACTGTTGGGGTTTTTTTGACAAAATATTTGATACGGTGAAGTCATATTAGGAAAAGGAAAGGAAAAAGTGCAAGATATATATATTTTTAATACAATAAAAGTATGATTGCCTTCCTTGCTAATTCAAGGCAAGGATCAAAGTAGACTCACCACTATTAAGATTCTTAGTTTTTTAAACTTCTTATTTTATCTTCACTTATTCTCTCCTTTGAGAGATAATTTGATATTGGAAGACAGCATGGTGCTAACAATGCCAAGGTCATGGGTTCAGTCCCTCTATGGGCCATTTACTTTAGTTGGACTCAGTGATCCTTGTGGGTCCCTTCAAACTAAGAATATTCCATGGTTGTCTGACTTACACACATATTCAAAATCATAGTGTTTACACTGTTCGGTCAAGGGGTGAGCAAAAGAGAAAAAACACCAAAAGAGCTCTCATAGACTTTTGCACTCTAAATACCAGGTAAATTAAAAAATCCAAACAAGAATAGTACTGTGCTACCTTTCATAAAATGAAAAGTATACTGTAATTATTGATTATTAATATTCCCAGTTAGTCATAGCAGACACTGTATTCACTAGACAGCGTTTGGCTTCTCTGAGTAATTAGAAAGTCTGACTACATGTAGTTGAAACAGTTAGCAACTTTCTTTCAAAATCCCTCAAAATTCCTCAGTGTAGGTGTTTCTCTATCAAAATTTCCTGCCACCAGGAAGTAGTGAAAAGCTGTACAATTCACAGCAGCAGAAATTTTCTTAATAAATCACAGAAGTTACAGGTACTTGCAAGATAGAATAAGCCTCCAGAGCCTATATAACAGTCTCATTTAAGAAGCTGCTCCAGTTCAGCCTAAGGGGAGTCTGATCTTCTTCCTTGATCATTGGTATGAATACCCTAATAACTTGGCAAAAATAGTGAGAGGGCTGGAGGCTTTCTCCTGCCCAGTATTTTGTACAGGGAAGAATTAGAATTCTTGAAAATGGTGAAAGAAAAGAAAAATTTAGAACAAAATCATTTTGTCCAGTTGTTACTGTACTCTCTCAAAGGAAGAAGAATGACGTTTTTACTTGTGATCTCAGGATTTATTCTACATTTTTAAATTATAAAATTATTGGCTAAAAAATTATAAACATATATAGGGACCCGAACACAGGTGATTTCCTCAGTAGCAAGGAATGTATTTACATTCTGCTACAGAAATCTCTTTTTTTCCAGTTCTCTTTGCCTTTCCTACCTACCATTCCTCCATTACCAAAGGGGACAAGTTGAATACTCATCTTCAGGAAACAGTTCCAGTTAATGTCATTCTGTCTGAAAATCCAATCTTACCAGTTGTGTCAATCCTACGTTAGTTATGGTTGATAGGATTTCTAGGTAAGTCAGTAACAGGAAATTTGTGCTCTGGGTAGGTTTACAAACATCCCATATTTCCCACTTTCTAACATGGAACCTGGAAATCCTGGGGTACAGCATGGTTTCTCCGTGTGACCAAATGTGCTGCGTAGATCTCAATCTGAAACAGACTAAGATTCATCTGAGATAGATCAAGACCTGGGGCAGAGCTGTCTAGTCCAAAAGCAATGCAGTGAGCTGGCAGAAAAAAAAGCAGACTCCCACAGGAACCCAGCACAGTAGAAGCTGTAATTTTTTCCCATGGTAACAGGAAAAACACCACACACACTCACTGCTTTTCTTATTTTTTCACCTTTGCATCTTGACATAGTAAATGTTGCAGGTAAAGGGTGACAAATTCTATATACATGTAGTACATTAAATATAAGGAATGCCAAGTTCATCGAGAACTCCACAAAGGATTATAATATATACAAGCAAAGTAATTATATTGTAAGTAAAAAAGTGTCCAGTGTTCAATTTTCACCAAGCACTATTAACCTTTTTCCCACCTAGCTTTTAGAGCACACAGTTGCAACAAAACCAGTTATATTAAGCAAATAGTAAATGGTCTGTTTCTCTCAAAACTAAATAAAATCTATAATGGTTCTGCATATTTGACAGGCAGAACTGAGAATGCCTTTTTTGTTGTGAATGGATATAGTTTATAATTACAAAATATTACATGAATTAATAACAAAACAATTAAAGCAAGTAAATCAATATACCAAAATATTTTTTAAAGACACCCACCCCAGCACTGAAAGTGTTTTACATTTATGCACTACTTCCCTGCTACGAGATGTGAAAGTCTTGTAGTTGCCTTCATTGATTGTGTCTGTCCAGCGCTGTCATTCCTAATAAAATATTGAGGCCTTCCCCACATTGAAATTCACACTGTATTAATTTCTATCTGAGAAATATCCTTCTCAGAACCAAATATTTACAGTCTTCATTGAAGAATTGCCAAAGAAGAGTAGACTGAACAGGTTATGTCTTCATGGAATTGTATTTCTTTCAATCTTTAATGTGGTCTAATCTTGCAACACATTCTGTGTGTAATAAGGCCTGAAAACTCAGGTCTTTGCACATTAAACAATCAGACAAGGTGACCTCAGTACTTTTTAATTTAATCTCTCTTTATGTAGGGATTACATATAAATCCAATTTTCATTTCCAGCTCTTAATTATCAATAAAATATTGAGTTTGCATAATAATTCAAAGATTAGTAGAAGCAGAAGAGAGAAAATGCATGTTAAAGTATTTAACCTATCTTCATTCTCTGTGAACTATATCATTCCAGCCCACTGAGTGCAAGGTGTCCCAAGTTATTATATGTGGCAGTGATTAGAGAAGGCTGTTACAGGTAGGAGAACCAATGAAGCCAGTAATACCTGTGATAAGGTAACTCAAAGAAAAAAAAAACGAAACACCAATGAAATAAATTTTAGCTCATAAATTTCTGGAGAACTGTGAGGCTACACACCTTTCTAGTGTAAAAATACCTTGTCAGTGATATTACTGTAAAATAAAATATAAGATGCTAAATTCAGAATCAACTGTCTGTCTTTGTACTGCCACTGTACATACTAAAGATTTGTAGAGCTTCTTGTAATTGTATTCATTTGAATTCAATACTCCAGCTGGATAGATTACATAGTCTGTGTAAACAACCCTGTGAACATTTCCTCTTCCATAGTATTAATCAGTTCATCGTCAAAGCAATATTCTCAGATCTGAGTTGTACAAGAGTAATGCAGAAAAACTTCAAGCTGTTTGCCCAGACTTGGGCTCCACGGGAGCTGAGTGTTGGTTGTTCACAAAGACCCAATGTGTGACTGATGAATAGAACCCTTTAGCTTCAAGGGAGTAATGCTCAGCAGGAGCAAAACTCATGTTCAAAGTGTTTCCAATCTGTTTCTTTTTCTCCACAGTGTGTTCTGTCACTCTTTCACTCTGTCAATCCAGATGGGAAGACAAACATAGACAAAGCATGTAGATGTGCAGAATTTGGCTCCTATTTAACCAGTAGAAATACCCACTAGAGCCAAATGGAAACTATACATTTTGGTTACTTTGGGCATTTAGTTTCAAACATTTTCAAACTACACAAGATGTAAGGTTCCAGTCAAAATTTCAAACACAGATAACTCTTTTAGCATTTTCTGTTTTCTTAAAATCTTGCTTGTGTTTCTTGACTGTTTTCAGAAATAGACATTCAAAGCCTGTAGGCACATATTTATGCATGGAAGAAAGATGTAAAACAACAAGTACTTTGTTCTGCAAATTACTGAAAACACGTAGGCTAAAGAAACAACAAATCTTAATGAGGGTTTCATTTTTCTTCTTTTTTTGACAAGAGAGACCTCATGAAAGAAGAAACAAGGCAAAAGTTGATCAATTTCAAGTTTATGTGCACAGATGTCTGTACGTGAGGAAGCATCAAGAGGAAATAGAGATTTGTATGTAGTCCAAAAAATCTGTGAGATTATTGGAAGAATTGAGATAGAGTTAGGTAGCTCACATGGCCTGACTAAAGTTAGAGACAGGTGCAAGATATTCAGGGAATACAAGATTAGGGAATTGTGCTGTGTGAAGAAGCCTAAAATGTGTGATGTCTTTCCACATGGTAAACAGTGATCTAGCTGAGAACTCATGGATCAGGATACAAGAGGATGCCAGCGAGTGTAACAGCATGGTGGGGCTATGTTACAGACCACAGTGTAGGGCAAAGCATGTTTTAAATGACTTGAAGATATCTTGGGTTCACCAACTCAGGTTCCTGAGGATCTTGAACCTCCATGACATCTACTAGAATAGCAACATGGTGGGAAGGGAGCAGTCAAGGAGATTTCTAGAGGGTATGAGAAACAGCATCTTGATCCAGATACTTGAGCCAACTAGGGGTGGCACACAGGAGACTCTTCTAGTCACTAGAAAGCAGTTGTTTGGGGATATGGTAATCAATGGCAGCCTTGGCTGTACTTAACAGGGAAGAATGAAGCTGAAGATTTGCACACAAAGTTCTTTTTTGTAAAAGATGTCAAAAACAATAAAAGGACTTTCTACTGTGCATTAGTATTAAAAGGCTGAACCAAGAAATTGTATGCCTGTTGTTAAAACAGCTTGATGATTTAGGTACAGTAGACAAAGCAAAGACTGATGTTTTGTATCCAGTATCTTCCTTACCTCAGACTTCACCAACAAAATTTCCCACACCTTTGTGCTCAGACAGTTGTCTTTGAATGGCTGTTCTCTACCTTCTTTGAAGCACTGTGCAGATCAGGGGAGGTCCACAGCAACAGGAAGAAGTCAAGTGTTGCACTCATCTTCAAAGAAGATCAAAGTTCAAGCAGGCTAACTACAGGCCTGTCAGCTTTGCTTCAGTCCCGTGGGAAATCTTTGAGTCAGACCTCTGAAAACACATTTCTTGGCACAGAAGGTGAAGTAGGTGGCTGGGAAAAATCAAAGCAGAAGTACCAGGACTGAGTCATGCCTGTCCAATCCCGATTGCCTCCAGTGATGAAATTACTTGTTTTATGGATGGGTAAATATAATTTACCTCAAATTTAGCAAGGCTTTTGAAACCAACTACGATGCTATTCCTCTATCTACAATGGAACTTTATGGTCTAGAGGGATGGATAATTAAATGGATGGAAAACAAGTTATAGAGGTGGGCAAGAGGGCCATATACTGGAGGCTGGCAAAAGTGGACTATTGCATGAGTCTGGAGAAAGTGATGGAGTGCTCTCTTATCAAGCCTGGAACTTATATCAAACTGTGTGGGAGTGTGGATATGCAACCAACACACTCAATAGCAGAGCTGTAATTCAGAAGGACCTAGACATTCTAGAGGAATGGGCAGACAGAAACCCCCATTTCTGTCGATGTGTGATAAGTGCAAAGCTGTGTACTGTCTGTGACACTAGTGCTGCAGCCTGACTGTCTGGGGGCAGCTCTTCAGGAAGGGGCCTGGGGATTTTTCAGCCTGGAGAAGAGAATACCTCAGGGAGACCAAACAACCTGCCCAGCTTCCAGTGCCAGGGGGATCACAAAAGGATGGAGCTCCAGTTCTCAGTGCTGCCTGCTGTACAAACAGGAAACAACTGGCATAAACTGAAGCAAGGTAGTTTCAAATGGTGTGTTAGGAAAAGCATTTTCACCCTGGGTCAGTCAAGTTGTGAAGCATGTTGCCCAAAAAGGGTGTGCGGTCTCCATCTGTGGGCTATAAATCCCTGAGCAACATAATCTGACTTCACAGCTGACCCTGCTTTGAGTTACGCTAGAGACCTCTTGAGTTTCCTTCTGGCCTGAATTGTGCTGAAATTCTTAAACTATTACATAAAGGCCTTTTTCTTTTATCAGACTTGAACATTTTTCCTAAGAACTGCGTTGTGTACCTGCACAACTACAATTTTTCTTCTCTTTTTGATGTGATACTGTTTTAGGAGACAATATAATAAATCAACACATGAAAAATAAAAGCATACAGGTCTTTCCACTGGTCCTTTCCACGCTTCTGCAAAAGCTGTACTACGTATCAAGAGAGTGATCCTCCCTTTAGAGCACCCTTGTGCCAGGCATTCTTGGAAAGGTAGAGATGAAGCTTCTGGAAACTTTGCTTTTGCTTTTGTTGTTAAACTCATCTCTATGATGTGCAAAGAATAATACATAATATAAAAAATTAAAAATAACTTATAAAGCTAATACCCTCCATTTGAATAAAGGCAGGGATCAAACTTGTATTAGCTTGTGAAATACCTGAGTAAAATAAAAGAATCATATAATGTCATGAGTTGGAAAGGGCCCACTAGGCTCATCAAAGTCCTAGTGATGATCCAAAGCTGATGATAATAGGCACATCAATCCTAAGATTATCCTTTACATTTAATTTCAAACCTTGTCTAGGCTTTTCTAACTCTGACCACAGTAACATATGTTCTATATTTATCTGCAAAATATAAACTTTCCAATGAGAACCAAGAAGAATGTTGCTAGTTTGGGCATTTAGAAGAAAAAGGCCTCCTTTCTTCAAGGCGAGATTTTAAAAATATAGGTATGTTTAAGTAATGTTTTTGCATCCTGATTAATTCTTGAATGTGTGTAATTTGACATTTTTAGGATGAAGAATAAGTATTTGAATCCACAATGAAAACAACAGTAGCTGAGCAGACCAATGAAGACCATTAAATCAGAAGACACCTTAATAAGCCCCTACATTGGGTCTATCATTTGTACCCTATACTTGTACTTAAATGTTTGCAAAACATTAGTTTTGGACTTTCATGATTGACAAAGAACTACCTGCAGTAGGAAATACGCTAGAGAACCAATAGTAGGCCCCAACAGTGGAGGAGCTGTTATATGCTATCTTGGGCTAAGACTTTCAAAACTTCTAAGGAACTTGGATGTTCAGTTCTGATTAAATCTAGAAAATGTGACCAGGTTCCTCAGGCAGCTTAAAAAAAAAAAAAAAAA
>VZTI01001512.1:416983-492841 GCA_013397865.1 Struthidea cinerea
TTTTTTTTTTTTTTTTTAATTTATCTAATAGAAAAGCAATACAGTTGTAACTGCCTGGCTGAATATTTGGCTGAAATATTTTTCTCAAGATAATCATAAACAAAGATTTTTCTTCTGATCACCTGTCATAAACCTCATGTGTGGTGACATCATGTTATTGAGACTTCAGCATTTATCTCCAATTACATTCCACAAGCTGTTTTCTGTATAGTGATGTGGGGTTTTTTTGGTTTTTTGTGTTTACATTCATGCCATAAAGGAACTAAGTAAAGGAGACAATTTCAACCACTATATAGGAAGATCACAGGAAACCTAGTGCTAAATTATTTGCAGGCAATCTGATTTGGGTGTCTGTAACAGATAGAAGCTAAGCCTGTCCTGAAATTCTCTTGTTCAATTTAGACGCTTATTACAAATTCTAATATATGTTTTAGGTTGTAAACAGGAATTTTCTCCTACTCATTTCACAAGTCATGGTCAGATAAATTTACAATGCAACAAAAAGCAACACACCGTAAGGAGCTGGAGTTTTTGTGTAACCAGTAAAAAAAGATTGAAAATGAAACTTATGTTCTGAAGCATGCTGAAGAAAAATTGCAACATATTCATTTATGTGAAGTCAACTATACAACACATTGAAATTTTTCATTCAGATTACCTAGTTTCATATCACATAGTTTGTTTGCCTTAAAAAAAAATCCTACTCCATGCGTATGATTATTCAGGTTGTACATTCCTAAACTAGTGTGATTTACATTTGAATGAAGTTTCCAATTTTACTGAGTGACATGGAATCTAATTAGATTCTGTAAGAGAGGAGTGTCAATTATGAAAAGTAAGGCTCTGTAAAATTAGCCTAAATAAAATTTTATTGAACAGAACATGCAATTACAATATACATCAGAGTGCTTCAGTTATTACTTGTAGATTATTATTATTTTATTTTGTCATGAAGAAATGAAGAGTCAACATCTGGACTATTAGCAGTTATTGATGACATTAGAACAACTTCTTATATGGTGCAAAAGAGTGTGCAGTTTTAGCGGTATCAAATCTGAAACATCCCTCTGCAAGGACTTATTATTAATGGAACCTGAAACATACAGGATTTGATCAATAAAGTTAATATATAACATGTTCAATACTACTGTGGGTATTTGCTACAGACTGCGTGATTGGGAAGAAGTAAATGAGACCTTCTTCATACAATTGGAAGAAGTCTCACAGCTGTTGGTCCCAGTCCTTGTGGAGGACTTGAACCTCCCCAGTATATACTAGGAGGACAAAACAACAAGGCAGCAGCAACACAGGAGGTTTCTGACATGTATTGATGACACCTTCCTAACACAGGTGATAAAGATGAAGAGGGGAGATGCTCCACCGAACATGATACTCACAAACAAAGAATTGTTCAGAATGTGTAGACTGAGAGCAGCCTTGGCTGCAGTGACCATGAAGTAGAGGAGTCAGGATCCAGAGAGGAAAGAACAAGGCAAAAAGCAGTATCACAACTATCACAAAATCTTGCCTTTAGAGATTTTGGCCTTTTCAAAGGTCTGCTTGGAAAAATCCCAGGGGATATGGTCCTGTAGAGAAAAATAGGCCAGAAGTGTTGGTTGATTTTTAAGGGTCACCTCCTCCAAGCTCAAGAATGGTCCATCTTGAAGTCTGCACAGCTGAACAAGAAGCTACTGACATCTCAAATATAAAGAAATGTATGAGATATGTAAACATGGTCAGGTGATCTACAAGGGGTACAGAGACACTGTCCTATGTGAGAACTGGAAAAAAGAGCATGTCACTGCTATCTTCAAAGAGGGTTAAGACAGAAAATCCTGGGAGCTACAGGTTGATCATTTCAATCCCTGGGAAGATGAGGGAGGAAATATTCCTGGTAACCATTTCCAGGTATATGAAGGATAGAAAGTTGAATGGAGAAGTCAGCAAAAATTTTTGAAGGGTAAATCATGCTTAACCAACCTAAGACCCCTCTGTAATTAGGTAACTAGCTCGATACATAACAAAAGAACAGCAGGCTTTTTTTTTTTTTTTTAATTTTAGTATGGCTTTCAACCATCTCCCATAACATCCTCATTGACAAACTGTGAGGTATGGAATAGATAAGTGAACAGGTAAGTGAATCGAAAATTAGCTAAACTGTGAGGTTCAAAGGTTTGTAATCAGTACCAAAAAGTCCTTGACCATCTGTCGAAATGGGACAACTGGAACCTAACAAACTTCTGCAAGGCTGCATACCAAGACCTGCACTTGGGAAGAAATAGTCTTATGTGGCAGTAGACACTGGGGATGGACCAGCTAGAGAGTAGCTTTTCAGAAAAGGACCTGGGAGCTCTAATGAACAGTAAGTCAATCATATGCTCATGGTATCTTTTCTGTTTTTGGAAAAAAAAAAACAAACAAACAAAACAAAAAAACCAAAACCAAAACCCAACAACAACCAGTGTGACTTCATGGTAAAGAAGGCCAACAGTATCCTGCATTGGGTTGCATTAGGAAGAGCATTCCCATCAGGTTATTGATATGCAGAAGTGTATTACAATCTTACTACGTGCATCTAGCACCTGCCTGGACAACCTGTTCCAGTGTTTTACCACCATCATTGTAAAAACTTCTTCCTTGTGTAGCAACTTCTTCCTTATATCTAGTCTAAATCAGCCCTTCTTCAGTTTAAAACCATTACCCCTTGTCCTAACGCAAGAGGCCCTGCCAAAAGGTTAGCCCCCATCTTTCTTGTAGGCCTCCTTTAAATATTGAAACACCTTCAAGAAGGTCTCCCTGGAGCCCTCTCTTGTCAAGGCTGAACAGCCTCAAATCTCTCAGCCTTTTCTCGTAAGAATTGTGCTCCATCCCATCTAATCATCTTCCCTCCTCTGGATTTGCTCCAACAGGTCCGTGTCCTTCCTGTGCTGAGGACCCCAGTGCTGGATCCAGCATTCCAGATAGGATCTCATCAGAGCAGAGTAGAGGGGCAGAACCACCTCGCTCGCCCTGCTGGCCACGCTGCTTTTGGTGCAGCCAAGGGTACAATTGGCTTTCTGGGCTGCAAGTGCACATTTTTGACTCAAGTCCAACCCCGTATCTACCAGCATTCTGGAGTCTTTCTTTGAAGGGCTGTTCATTTCCACTTACAAAAGAAGTGATACGCGTTAGCATTTTCTCTGTTCCTTATTTGAGTGATGTCACCATGAGACTGCTATCAGCTTTTAAAGGCCATGGTGACTGGGGAAGGTTTCTGGTGACTAGAAAAGTCACATCCATCTTGAAGAAGCAGAGTTGAAGGACCAAGGAAATGTAGTCTGGTTGGTCTCACATCAGTCCCTGTGAAGTCTGTCCATCAAAAGCCTCTTTGAATTTATTTCTAAAAATATGAAGAGCAAAATGTGCCTGAGAACCAGACAGAGTGGATTTAACAAGGGATGTCTCACATGGCCAACCTGATTGTTTTCTATTATAAAATGACAGGATCTGTAGTCAATGGGAGGTCAGTGGATTTCATTTACTTTGACTTCAGCAAGTCTTTTGGGATGGTTTTCTGTAAAATGAGATGAGATATGGACATGATAAGGCACTGAAAATTTGACTACATTTTCAGGCTCCAAGGGTTATGATCAGCAATACAATGTCCAAGTTTCAGCCATTTACCGGTATCTCTCCTCAAGACTCAATAATAGGTCAATATAGAGGTACCTCAGTATCTTTATATTACATAGATCTATCGATTTATGAAGACATCTGCAAATACAGTTATTGATATCATCTGTCTCTCACTATCTCTTGCTATATGTCGCTCCTCCGTGAAATTGCTGAAAACACACTCTGGCCCATTATCCATGTATCCGACACAAACATACGTCCACAGATATAGATACATCTTTATAAATATCTGTAGACACAGAGTCAGAAAAGTGCCCTTGCTGCAAAGGAGGCTGACTGTGTACTGTGATGGATCTGCATTTATCTGGTCTCACCTCTATCTGACACTTGGGAGACCATATCTAGAATTCCGTGCCCAGGTCTGGACTTACCAGTACAAAAAAGACATTGACATACTGGAGTGAGCCCAAGAAAAGTCCAATAAGATTGTTTGGTTCTGGAGTACTTGACATATGAGCAAAGCCTGAGAGAGCTGGTTCATTCATCCTGGAGATGAGACAAGACTAGAGGGACTCTAACTAGGGATACTTATGGGAACAGTGTAGAAAAGTTGAAACAGAGTCTTTCTGAAGATGTATAGCAGTATGACAAGCAAAAGAAAACTGGATTCAGGAAAAACTCCATCTTTATGTAAGAGGGAGAAGATCTTAACTCTGAGGACAATTGAACGGTGGGATAGGCTGCCCAGAGAAGTAATGAAATTTTTCTTGTTGAAAGCATTCATGACTCAGCCAGACAAGGCTAATGTAATCTATGGCCCACGTCTCAACAGAGAGGTGAAATAGGTGTCATCCAGAGGTTCCCTTCCGAAGTAGACTCATACGAATCTAGGATTCTAAGATGTAATATGAGAAATTCCTCTTAAATTTAAAAAAGAAAATTTTTCTCTATGAGTCTGATTAAACACTGGCAAAGATGTCCGTAGAGTCTGTGAGAAGTGTACAAAACTCAACTGGACAACAACCTGAGAAAGACCTCTAACAGGACCTAGTTCAGGTGGGAGATTGGACTAAATGACTTCCAGAGGCCCTCCTAACTTAAATGGTCTTGTGATTCCAATATTCCTCACATGACGATTACTTATTGTGGTATTTCCTCTCTGACTTTCCATAAATATTCAGGTTGAAGCCAGGCCTATTGAATTTTCTGGACTTTTACTGTGTAGCTATAGCTGTTCTGTTCAAGGATGTGTGAGTAGAAAGGTGATGTACTTCAGGGGCAAACACAAATTAATTTGGTATTTCCTCTATGTTCTCCATTCCATACAAACCCTAATGTGAAATGATACAATAATTTGTAATTATACAGATTATTAAATTAAGAAGTTGAAGACATTTGCTTTCAATCTCTATCAGTAGAATATGCCATTAAACTTGACATGTCTTGCATTTCAAACATAAATTGCCAAACAAAACAGAATTAATTGCTCAATTCCTTAATAAAGTATATGTCCAAGGTCAATATGCTGCTATGTTTATTCATATTTTTAAGAATTACATATTCATTGTTGCCTAATATAAGAGATTCATCATCTTACAATGAAACAGAGAAGGGGAAAAGTCAGGTTAAAGTTGAAGGCATTCATTTAGAAATTTCTAATAAAACTTTATGTTGTCATCACTTTCAGTTGCTTCCTTTGTAGTCACAGCAGATTTTTCAGGGACTGCCTCTTTGCACTTATACACCACACAGAGTCAAATGAAAGGCAGCAGGACTTTTACACATCTTGTTTACAAAGTAGCCCCAAATATAACGATGTTGCTACAATGTTGCACTTACAACTAATAATTTGAGTGTTAAATTATTGCAAAAATAAACTGTTTAACTTAATAGGAGCCTGTCCAAATGCACAGAGGCAAACTCAGAACTGTTTCTTCGGGCTTTTTTTTCATTTTTTCCCCATCTACAATGCTATATTACAACACCCTGCAGACAGTAAACTCTCTCTTGCTGTGACAAGTTATTGATCTTGTTTTCCTCTGAGAACCCTAACAAGTCAAACTGCAGTTTCCTGAAAGCTATAGCTGGAGCTGTCCTTTGCAAGGATTTTGGGAAGAAATTTTCTCTCTAGTGTTTAGTAGAAAAAGGAAATTACCTTAGTATAAAACCGTGCAGTTCTCTCTGGGAAGAGTAAGGATTGTCTAAAGCTTAGCAAGCCTATTCAGTCCATCAGTGGTGATAGCACCTACTCTCCTTCCAAGGATTATCCTGACCGAAGCCCTAAATTCTGAGAAAGAAGGGGATGGTAAGGAAACACTGGGACATTACTCGATTCTCTCAAGATGAGGAGAGGAGAAGGTCTCTCCTGGTCTAATAGAGAGATAAAATTACTCTGAATGCTGTTGTGGCCCACCTTTATTCCCTCAGATCACAATCAGCTGTAATCAGCACAGAGAATGTGATAGTATCATGTAAATGTGATATTAAATGTGAAAGGGAAATGTGAGTTCAAGTTGCCTTTTTGGCTGTTAAAAACCTCATAATCCTTGCAGGTAAATTATCTTAAGCAACAGTCAAGATGTATTGGCTTTTAAAACAGCTAGTAGATTATAATTTTCAGTCTACATATAAAGTCTTAAAACTTAGCATAACTGACATTTCTATTTAGTCATTACAGTAGCAAATAAACTGTGCTGTCTTTGCAAATCCAGTGCTGGGGCTCAGCTAAGCATACATATGCTTTGCACAGCTTTTGTCAGATTTTAGTTTGTGAGACTAAAGTTCTAAGGTTCTCTTGTTATTATTACTCTTAGTACAGAGTTGCATATTGTCTTGTCATTATAATGTAGTAAAAACATATTTGTAGATCTGGGAACATCATGTGAGAAAAGGTGCAAATATGAAGCAAAAAAGACCCCAACTATCATAAATATTTCACAATTCCCTTTTGTGACAAGATGCCAGAGACTGATGATACAAGCACTTAGAAAGCTTGATCTATAAAGTTCACAGAAAAGACTGTGAAACAAATATTCTTCACATAATCAACTAAACCATATCCTCAACTTGCCTCTGCCTGACTGTACTAAATGATTTTGAAGGCATTGCCACAGTGGAGAATCTGAAGGAAGGATATGAGGCAGGATAACACACTTGTGTTTTGCATCTGTAAGAAGCTTTGGAGGTGAAAGTGTTTAGGGTTCTCTGACAGAGACACTTTCTGATGTATTTTAAGGCTGGAGAGGGTCTTTTTACAGGGACATGTAGTGATAGGACAAGGGGGAATGGCTGTAAGTGAAGGACGGTAGGTTCAGATTAAATATTAGGAAAATATTTTTTACTGTAAGGATGTTGAAGCACTGGAGCAGGATGCCCAGGGAAGTTGTGAATGCCCCAACCTTGGAAGTGTTCCAGGACAGGCTGAACAGGACTTTGAGCAACCTGGTCTAGTGGAAGGTGTCCCTGCCTATGGCGGGGTTGGAACTAGATGATCTCTAAGGTCCCTTCCAACCCAAACCATTCTATGATTCTGTGATTCTATAGACACTGTAATTTTGAGTTTTGGACAGCATTTAACTCTGTTAATCTGCAGTATGATTCATATTTTCCTGCTAGGAACAGATTCTTTCACTTTCTTTGATAATTAGGATTCTGGTTGTCTTCTCTTATTTTTTGCCTGTATACTTGTCATAATCCCCCCAAAATACATTACAACTTAACACTGTATTCTGAAAGACTAATTGTGTAGCAGAATAGTGATTATCTGTACTAGATACAAAAAAAAATATGATGATTTTGTTCACTCAAGTTTTTGGGTTTTTTATTCTTATAGTCAAGTGAATATTTGCAGAATTATTCTTTTCCTAAAAATATCATAAGCCTAAGGAAAAGAAATAGAAGAATAAGAATATTTTTAGAGAGAAGGGAAATTTCCTATTCCTATCTAAACTGGTGGAAAAGTACATCGTAAATTGTATTTTTGGATATATTTTAAATGTTTCATTGTTTTCTAGGTGGCTGAGGCATAAATCTGAGTGCGATAAGAGGAGACTAAAACAATTACTCCCCACCCCTACGTGAGTCAGAGCTGTAGCCAGGTAATGTGTTCAAGTCAGTGAAATAGAGAAGCTTTGGGACATGTGGAGGAACAAAACTTTTGGTACTAAATAGTATATTCACCTTGCATTTCACTTGAAATTATATGATCATATTTAGTCTTTTTGGTACACTTCAGAAAAAGAAGACATGAGATTCTAAAATGACTAAGACATCCAGGTGTTTAAAAGCACAAACTTTTCTACAGGAACTCATGTCAGGATTATGAACAAACCAAAGTAGCAGAAATTCTAACCAGAGTGAAAGAGAAGTAAAA
Organism: Struthidea cinerea; assembly: GCA_013397865.1. Lineage (NCBI taxonomy): Eukaryota > Metazoa > Chordata > Aves > Passeriformes > Corcoracidae > Struthidea > Struthidea cinerea. The sequence continues at coordinate 424,971 of VZTI01001512.1, forward strand.
AGGGGAAAAGTAGCTAGCAATGAAATAAATATTAGGAAATTACCTTCTAAGATTTGAAACGTGTTTACATTGTTGAAGCACAGACAAAATAGGTGAGGGATAAAATGAAGTAATGCTGAAAACACCTACGTCACAAGCATTCCTGTAATGATAAAGCACCTACTACCGAATCACAGAATGTGGGGCTCATTGATGGCAACAGAGCTCTGAATGTTAACAAAGGGAAAAATGTTAACCCAGAGAGAAACATTTGTCCTTTTGTGGGAATCAGACATTTTTTCGGTGTAATAATTAAAGGTACAAAAAACCCCCCAGATTATAACCAGAGAACATTTTTGATAAACTTGAGATTTTGTGCTACTAAGAATTCAAAATTTGAGATCAAACTTGACTAGAAAGGATGTAATAGACATTTCTGGTTTTTTCATTGAAATGCCCAATGTGGGACAAAGGAAAAAGACTCTGAAGAACAGGTGCACATAATAATATGCTTGTCAGCATACACAATAAACAAATGGAAAAATGAGAAAAAAAAAGAGAATGATGATGCAAGGGTTTTTATGAATCAATCAATCAAATCAAGTCATCCTGCAGACAAATGACCCATCCTTTAAATTTTTAATTCCTAAAATCTCTGAGGACAAACAGAAGCAATTGAAACCTAGGAAGATATTAATTTGAAAAGAGGAAACATTTTCATGGATGCAAGAAACCTAAAAAATATATGGAAAAATGTAAGGGTATGGCAGAAAAATAAAGCAAGATTAGAGATTAATTTTGTTGGTTAAACATGAACAGGTAAACTGAAAAATAATTAAAGAAAAAGGTCAAAGATTTTTATATTTGAATGAAGCACCTGATATAGAGCTGTGAAAAAGAGGTGATAATTCATGATGCATTTAGTCATTCCAGACAGCAGTTTGAAACTAATTTATTCACACAGATGTTTCCAGTAGTCACCAGTAGCTGATAATTATAGTCATGTGTTTTGTTGTTTTCCAATAACTTTACTAAGCAACATATTAACTGTCAATCTATCACATTACTCACATACAATTTTTACTTCACACAAGTTTTGCAGAGAGATTTTTGTGAGTAACAGAAGACATGTGTGAAAAACTGTGAAAGTTTGAAAAGGATTGATTTCTGGCTATAATGGGCAGCCTGTGCTATCAGCAATCCAACAATCAGAGGAGCTGAAAAAAACATGCACAACTAACTGGATAACAACCAAGTCAAAAAAAGAGTCGCAGCACTTCTTTTGCTTTTGGATCACACCATTCAAGACTTCATTTGTGTAATTAATGAATAGATAGTACAATTCAAAAATCAAAAGCACCTACAAAAGTGGGTGTTTGTTTGTTTGTTTGTTTGTTTTTTATGTCCATGCTTATATATCCAGTAGACTGGACAACAGAAGGCAGAAATAGAAGGAATTCTGTTAGCATAAAACAGTGTTGAAATAGCTGATGATACCATGGCACAGTAACTGAAAAAGAAAGGACGCAGGTGTTACAGTATGGAATGTTCTTGGTCGCTGTCTTTTTTTCTCCTTTTTGTGTTCAGTTGCTGAAACAGAATATGTGGGTTCTAGTGCTCTGAGCTATTACCGTAATTTTAGCCCGGCTCCGTGGGGTCCCGCAAGCCCACAGAACCTGGGGCATATTCGGTAATACAGTCAGGTGACAAAGAGGAAGGAAGGAGATTCGCTTTTCATCCTGCTGGATGGTTTATTCCATGCTTACAGCCGAACTCCCAAAGCAAATGTGAAACCCAATCCCGAGGATCCCCATTTTATCCAGGGCCAGGGAGAAAGGTGGGATTAGGGAATGGGGACCAATGGGAGAATGCCAGGGGAGGGACGAGGCTTACAGCCAACCGGGAGATTCAAACCGGGACAGACCATGCCAAGGAACAAAGCATCCCAGAGGATGCTTCTGTTCGCCCCTAACCAAAGGCATCACCGACCCCCACACTGAGCAGCTTAACCCTGCTCATCTTCCCCTCTGCCAACACAGACAGGGACAAAGAGAGAAAGAGAGAGAGAGAGAGATCGATCCTCTCAGATCACATAAAGAATTGAAGGGGCATCTGAGCACAACTAAAGCATTTACATGGCAGATTCTAATTTGGTGGAAATCAACTGAAAGCTGAAATGGCAATTTCCAGTAGCTAAGCACCCAAGCCTTAATACATTCATCACAGCTTAGAGAAAAAAGTGTCTTAACTGTAGGGAAAAAAAAATTTTTCAACTTAAATAAACCAGTCCTGCAGAAATATTTTTAATAGATAGATTCCATACTAGAAATTAGATACAAGCTGAAATAACTCACATTTGGGAAACAGGAAAAAAACTTGTTTCCCAATTTTTTACAGTTAATGGCCTACTATTTAGGCTGGTTATTTGATAGAGTTGCTACACCTGAATGTGCTGCAAAAATATTAGAGTATTTCCTTTAGATATTTCTTCCTTAAATAATGAAACAGGCCCTCTGACTAAGAAATATTGTCATGTCAATTATGCACATTATATTTTCTGCTTAAAACACTTTAATACTAAATATAAAAGAAATATTTTGGAGACTATAAATGTGTTCATGTGTATGAATATTTATATATATTGAGGCTTTTAGACACAGAGCTACTTGCTTTGATAAACCAGTTAATAGTAATAAATCAATATATTGGTATAATTAACTTAGAGCATCTACATTATTTTAATAACTGAACTTGTGACCCTTCACATATAAAAGGCTTGCATCCTTCTGGTAGCAGAGTTAGACATAGGACAGGACTGGGGTGCAGAAGCACTCAGCTGCTGCCCTCCTGAGCATCAGGAGCCTGTCTGGAGGTTGTGTCTGCACTGCCAGTGCACCTCTGGGCAGCTGCTGTTGCTGGAGCAAGAAGGCCATTAATGAGGTGAGTAGGTGTATAACAGTCCTTATGAAGCAAAGAACAGTATCAACAGGACAGATAACAATGAACAATAATACCATGTGCTGTCCACACTATTTCTCAACTGTCATATCATGTGAATCGATACAGTAATTCTGTGCATAAATGAACTATCAGATGTCAGGACATAGAGGATTTGTTACTGCTCCCTTTCAAAATTGTGGGTCTGTGATCTCTCCTCCAGGCTGAACAAGCCCAGGTCCCTCAGCCCTTCCTCACAGAGAGGCTTACATATCCCATCCAGCTTGGAAGCTTTCTGCTGGACATGTTCCAGTATTTGTTTGCTATTTTGACTGTACTGAGGGAGCTTAAAGTTTGGGCAAAGAATCCAGATGGGATCTCATGAATGCTGCGCATAGGGGTATAATCCTTCCTCTCCATGTCCTGGCCATGTCCCTGTGAATACTGCCCAGGGTACTTTCAGCCATTTCTGCAACTGGGAAGTGCTGCTGTCTCACACTCAGCTTCCATCTGCCAAGATCCTCAGACAAGAGGATCTCTTACCTCTTCCCAGAAAGCTGCTCCCCATCAGGCAAAACCCAGTGCTTTCTTCCCCACAGCAATCCTTGATGTTTTTCCTTGCTGAATTGAATATCTGTTGGCCTGTTCCTCCAAATTGTGTAGGTCTCTTTGCATGATAGCCCTGCCCTCAGGTTTCCAGCTCTTCTTCCAAATGGGTGTCATCTGCAACTGTGACAACAGTGCACTTTCATTGCCTCCTCCAGGTTACTGACATAGGTGTCAAACAGATATGGTGGGTTGATCCTGACTGGATGCCATGCACCCACCAAAGCTGCTCTATCACTCCCCTCCTCAGCTGCACAGGGGAGAGAAAATATGTAATGAAACGTTCGTGGGTGGAGATAACGAGAGACTGTCACAGACAAAACAGAGTAGATTTTATTACCAAACAAATCAGAGTAGGTTAATGAGGAGTAAGCCCAAATCTTAAAAAAATTACTTCCCCCACCCCTCCCACTTTCTGGGCTTAACTTTATCCTTCATTCTCTACCTCCTTCCCTCCCATGGTACAGGGGGACAGGAATGGTGTTTGTGGTAAGCATCTCACATTGTCTCTGCCTCTCCTTCCTCAGGGAAGCAGTCCTTTCCTTCCTCTAATGCAGGGTCTTCCATGAACTTCTCCAATGTGAATACTTCCCACAGGCTACAGTTGTTCATGAACTGCTCCAGTGTGTGTCTCCCATGGGATCACAAGTCCTGCCAGAAAACCTGCTCTGGTGTGAGATCCTCTCTCCAGCGGTCCAGCGGTCCTGCCAGGAGCCTGCTCCAGAGTGAGCTTCTGCCAGGTTCGCAGTCTCCTTTAGGCATCCACTTGCTCCAGTGAGGGGTTCTCCATGGGCTGCAGGGGGATCTCTGCTCCCCTTTGGACCTTCATGGGCTGCAGGGAAACAGCCTGTCTCACCGTGGTCTTCACTCAAGCTGGAGAGGTACCTCTGCTCCAGAACCTGGAGCACCTCTTTCCACCTCCTTCTTCAATGACCTTGGTGTCTGCAGAGTTGTTTCAAGTTTCCTGGCTCTCTTCTCTGGCTACCATTTGCTTCTGCACAACAACCCTGTTTTCCTTCTTAAACATGTTATCACAAAGGTGTTACTACTGTCACTGATGGGCTCAGCCTTGGCCAGCAGCAGATTTGTCTTAGAGGCAGCTGACATTGGTTCTATCAGGCAAAGAGGAAGCCTCTAGCTTCTCCTTCATGATGATTTTTTCAAGTATAAATAGTAAATTTTCATGTTCTGATACTATGTTTCTTTGAAATCTGTTTTGGCTTGTCTAATCCTGTTGTCAAGATCACAAGTATTTATCATCTGCTCTTTCTCTCTCTCGCTCATATATATTACTAGAAAATATATGCAACTATGGATAGGTTCTTTATAACAATGATTTTAAAACTGAAAAACCATGATTTTCAGTTCAATAGTACTCAATATGGCCCTGCATTTGTAAGGGTACAATTCAATCCAATTATGATTCACACTCCACAGGAATGTTTAAAGTTTCTCAAGTACAATTATCTGGTGCTACTACAATTGTTTGCGTTTTTCAGGCACCTGAATTGCTTCCCATAATCACCCAGCATATTTGCCTGTAGTATATTACCCAGCAGTGGGAAACATATCTAACTTTGACCAATATTACCAGCCTTTCTAAAAAGAATCCTCTGTTTTTCTGAAAAATATTCTCTAAAAATCCTTTGTCAGAATAATGAGTGCAGACATTATCTTTTTTCTGCTGGTATTTCTTCAGTAGTGTTCCATCATTCCTCACTGCTTCCACATTGCTTTAAATTTATTCTTAGAATAACTTTTCTTCATGTACATTTTCAGTTGCATTTTCTCCAAATGCCTTGTGGATCCCAACACTGCAAGCCTGCAGTGTGACAAAGCTCTACACTTGAGCCCTAGCTGATGAACAGATGGGCAGAGAAGAGATGATTTCTCTGACTTCTCACAGGATCTCCAGAGACACTCCCTCCCTGACTTCCTTCTGCTATTTCTCCTTCTCTGAGGATGGAAGTGTCACTCAGAGATACCACATACAATTGCTGTGAAGACACCAAGTTCTAAAAATGTCTGAGCTCAGAAGACAAAGACAGAATAGTAAGCAGACTGCTACTTAGAAGTCTGCATGTAAGAATAGATTCCAACCCAAAGTGGAGAGGTTAGCTTAATTTTGAAACACATTATACCTATGATCCAGGAGACATGTTCTCAGCAGAGATAAATTCCCCTGAGCAATCTTTAGTTGAGATGATTTGGTCAACTATACATTACAAATAGGACACTGTTGAGTCACTTTTCCAAAGCTAGGAATGTAGGCAGGTTTCCTCAGCACAAGCTGAAATCTCTCTATAATTTGTGATACATGATTAGAACTAAGGAATTCTTAAACTCAGGGATTTTTACCTGTTTAAAAAAAAATAGACTACTGACATATGAGAAGTTACTCAGCAGATAGTAAAGATCGTTTGAATGGAGTAGCTTTGAAGTAGGTGACAAAAGCTCAACAAGTTCCTTGGGGCCCAAATAGTTTCACCAGAATACTGAAGAAAGTTTTTGTTGTTCCACATAAGTCTGCTTCAATGCTCCAAGTTCATGAATAATAATGTAGGCGGTGTAAAACACAACAGTTGTTCTTTGTTCATTGGTTTCACACACACTGAAGAAAAAAATCCCCAAACAAACCAGAAACAAAAGAAAAAACTCCACCTCCTCCTCACAACAGAAAAGAAAAAAATTACAAAACACAGTGGAATCTGGAATGCTTGAAATCAGAAGAAATTTTAATCTCTTTTTGAGAACATATCACTGAATATATGCATGGTAACCATAATGAATATGTGAATAATATGTAAGTTTTGAAAACTTTTTCTTTTGTTGCAAATGTAATGGTTCTATTTTATCTCTTGCACTGTTTGGAATGAAGTATTTAAGACAACACTGTGCATGGAATTTTTTCAGAGAAGTACTTTTAGAGATAAACGACCATTTGAAATGAATGCTCCCTGGTGGGCTTGAATGAAACCAAAAATTAAGAAATTATCTTGGATTCAGGAGGTATTTCATAGCTATACATACATATTTCATCAGGAATAGTCCCAAGATACCTTTTTGTGTGTCTGTGTGTGCTTTTGTTACCATACTAACAATATTACTTTTGTTAATAAGAAAAAAGCTGAAAACTTCTGTATTGGCTTGAATGGCCAGATTTCTTAGAGACAATTTCTACACTGAAATCCCCTCTCTAAAAAGTGTTTTGTGGTCCCTCTATGAATTTTTTCTGTAAATTTATTTTACAGACATTATTTTAATTGAATAGATTTTGTTCAATCATGTTTTAAATACACATTGCTAGAACACAAACTGTGTTGCATCGCATTAGACTGCATTGCACTTTGACCACCTAATAGAAACCTGCAAATAAACAAAAGGAAAAATTAAACCAACTGTTGATATTTGTGTAATAGGTCTCAAGTTGGCCCCAGTTTTGAGGCTTGTGCACCTATGTATTCTGGTCTGCTATCTTTCCAAAAAGAAGTGTAATAAAATTCAGGACTCACGATGTCTTACATAGAGAATATGCAAAGTGGCTATGTTGGACAAGTAAAAAAAAAGGACTTATATAGAAGTCTCCCTGGCCTATTGCGTTCTTGCCAGTAAATCCTTGCTGCTGCCTTTAGCCTTTTAATTCAGCACAAAACATTAACAGTTCCCCCTGTTTCCAAGGAATCTTGCCTTTCAACAAGTGCCGAGATGTGTCGCTGATCCTTGCTACTTTCAGTAATCCCTCTTCTACCTGACATCCTCCTTCTTTCCATGTTTCTTTCAGTGCTGTCTTCTGTCTGCTATGTCCTGTAAGGTCTAGAAACATTTCTCCTGCATTTTCTCAATTGTTAGCAAGCAAAGTAAAAATATCTTCCTCTCCAGAGCGTTCCCCCAGAGCCACAATTGTATTGCAAGGAACATCATGAAGCCGAAAACAAACAGCTCAACCTTACAGAATTTCACACTCCTGTACATCTGACCAGAGGCATATGTTCCCTCCACTTGAATGTCAACATTTACTCAAGTTCATTTTCAAGAACAAATCATTAACCTAACTGCTCCAACAAGGACAAGAAAGAATTTTCCAGATCAGCTAGCTTAAACTTCACCCATCCTCTCTCATTGTCTGTAAGCCTTTCCTTACACCATACCTGCTTTTATGTTATTCATGCTGTACCTGATTAATTTCTTCAGTTCCTGAACTGAACATATGATTTAAATGGTTTGCTTGTCAGCAAGTTGGCTGATGACACAAAGCTGGGAGGAGTGGTCAATACCCCGGAGGGTTGTACAGACTTTCAGAAGGACCTTTACAGGTTGGAAAGAGAGGCAGAGCTCAACCGTCTGAAATTCAACAAAGGCAATTGCAGGGTCCTGAACCTGGAGTAGAATAAATCTGTACAGCAACACAGGCTAGAGGAAGGTATGTGCTGGAAAGCAGCTCTGCAGAGAAAGACCTGGGATCCTGGTGGACAACAAGTTGTCCATGAGCCAGCAGTGTGTCCTTGTGGCCAAGAAGGTCAATGTTATCCTGGGGTGCATTAGGAGGAGCACTGCCAGCAGGTCGAGGGAGGTGATCCTGCCCCTCTGCTCAGCCGTGGTGAGGCCACATCTGGAGCTCTGTGTCCAGTTCTGGACTCTGCAGTACAAGAGAGACATTGGGCTCCTGGAGCTGGTGTAGTGGAGGGCTGTGAAGATGATTAAGGGACAGGAGCATCAGTTTTATGAGAAAAGGCTGAGGGAATTGTGCCTGTTTAGCCTTCAGAAGAGACGACTGGGAAGGGACCTCATCAATGTATATAAGTATCTGAAGGAAGGGTGTCACGCTAAGGCAGCTGGGTCTGTTTAGTCTAGAGAAGAGCAGACTGAGAGGGAACCTCATTCATACATATAAATATCTCAAAGACATTTGTCAAGAGGAAGGTGCCAGACTCTTTTCAGTGGTGCACAGTGACGTGACAAGGAACGATGGCCATAAACTAAAACACAAGAAGTTCCACTCCAACATCAGGAAGAACTTCTTTACATTGAGGGTGGCAGAAAAGTGGAACAGGACCTAGGCAGGTCATGGAATCTCCCTCTCTGGAGACATTCAAACCTCACTTGGACATGTTCCTATGTAATCTGCTTAAGGTGACCCGGCCTTGGCAGAGGGGTTGGACTAAATGATCTCCAGAGGTCCCTTCCAACCCAAACTAATCTGTGATTCTGTGGCTCTGTGAAGAGGATGAAGCCAAGCAGTAGAAAAAGAGGCAACAGACAGGCAGAAACTGATGCACAGGAAGTTCCACCTGAGTATGAAGAACTTTCCTGTGCGTGTGACAGAGCACTGAAACAGATTGCCCTGAGATATTGTGGGCTCTCTGTCATAAATATTCAGAATTGAGCAGTGTTGTTTTAAGACAGTGAAGAATTGTTGAGGCCAGTTGAGAAAAACCTGAACTGAGCCCCTTGCTGATCTTGTACCTGCTGGAGCAAGGGCTGACAAGTGAATGGTGTCTGGGGTGAAGCAGAGGCCTCAAAACCCAACGTTACTTCAGTGAGGCACAGAAGAGCACCCACGTACCTGTACCAGCCATCAGACTCACTCCCTTCACTGTGCAAAAAAAGTGTTGCTAAAAATCTGGTTCATTAAGGAAAAAGGAAGCACACAAAGACTCTCCAGTGAAGGTCAGACAGCCTTTACTGCTGCTTCTGTGCATGAGGAAAGACCAAAGTGTTTATTGTACCTTTTTTGTCAACTATCAATTCTGACCAAAAGTAACCAAGACCCTCATTAAGCCGCATTAACATATTAACTTATTCACTCTGCAGGATGTGAATGAAGGAGAATGTGGGACATGTAATACATTTATGACCAAAATCACCAAACCTCATCTAGAATATTCAGTTCTTGCATCCCACTGGGACAGACCCAAATTAATATATAAAAGTGGAACTTTGGGTCAGAAAGGGCTGGAGGGGAAAACCACTTCTGTCTGCTTGGAATCAGTCGACGGACTATGTCTCTGCTTCTCTCCCACTGACCTCTCCTGAAGTCTTTAGATGAGCTTCACACCTCCAACTGTGTTGGAGAACACCTGGGAATATTTATTTTTATATATATGTATAAATATCTTGCTATTAGATATGTCTTACTAGACTTTCTGTCACAACACACGTAACACTATAGTTAGTGCATTTATCATGGGCAATCCTGAACCTGCCTTCCCATTTTTTCAAAAAACCATATTAATCGTGAATCTGGACTGTGCAAGTCCTTACTGAATGTGATCAGACCTGATCGATAAATTTCATTATTTGTGCATCTGTGCTCATGCAAGGTCCTTTGAACATGACCAGACTTATAGTGCTGAATTGGCTATAATCAGAATTTAAACCAGGCCACACTCAGTCCTTCTGATCTCTGAGGACCAGCTGGAATACATGGAGCAGAAGTTATTTTCTGCTAAATTCCTGTAGACTTAATGCAACAGTCTCTCTCAGTGGAGATATTCAAAAGCCATCTGGACACACTGATTAACATGCTCCAAGGAACCCTCCTTGACCAAAGAGGTTGGGCTAGAAGACTTCCAGTGGTCGCTTCCAACCTTAACCATCATGGGATTCTATGAATTATACCAGAAGAAAGCAACAGGATTAAAGTGAACAACAAAAAAGCCCTCATCCCAACCATTTAAAAAAAAATAGACCCTTAGTTACAATTGATAAATCGTTACCATTATTTGTTACAAGGAAAAAAAATAAAAAGCTGACTTACCAAGTACTCACAGTTAAAGAAAGGTACTTCTGTGGAAACACAGTGCAAAAGTAAAATCTGTTTATGACAGAATAGGTAGGCATGCTGTGAAGAACCCAGCTACAGATGAATGTGGAGAGGTTTTAGTTCAGGTAGCCCACAGAAAGCAATAATGTTCTTTCCAGAAAAAAGTGGGAGGGCTGTGACAGAAAGAGAAACAGAGAAAAAGTGAGCTTTTATTACTGAGGATATGACTTAAGCAAGTTGTGCTCTTAAGGCTACAAGGCAAGGCAAAGATTGTTTTTGTATTTGTGATATCTTTTCTCTGCTGCGTATCGAAGTCCACGTGCTAACTCATGGTATGGGTGACGAGCTACCACATTTCAAATGGGTAGCATTCACGTGCTGTAAATCTATGCTCTAGCCCATCTAATGATACATCTAATGATACTTCAGGAGGAATATGACTGTGGCTAAGCAAGTTATAACAGGAACAATAGAAGGAAACTCAACAAAAAAATAGAGCCAAAACCCTTTTATTGTGGTACAAAGGTGCGGACTGATTACATCTCAGCGAATACAAATATTCTCCAGGAATATTTTATTTTTCTAAAAAGTAAAAAAGCAGATTAAAGTCAAATGAAAAAAAAATCACAAAATTATTTTCATAGACTAAAATTGTCTCAGTTAAAAAAAAAGGTTATATGGTCATACTCACAGATCTAAATGGGCTACATAAAGTACAGAGGCGAGTCATTTTTTCTATTAGACATAGGGGAAGACAATATCAGATGAAAGTGTATCAGTCTGGAAGTGCTGCTATTAACCATTAAGGGCAAACACAAACACATGAAAAATATCACACAGCTACTCTGTGTAAACTCTGTGAATCACTGGTATATCACTGAAATAATGAAAACAATTGCTTGAGATATTACAACAGCATCTCTAGACTATCTCAATGCCATTTCTCCATTACAGTCTAGGCACAAAACCCCATGACATCCTGAAACGTGAATGATTCCCATTCTGGGTAGTTGAGCTCAGGTGAGTTACAGCAATTCAGACTGGATGAACTAGTCAGAAAAGCAATTACACTGCAAGCCCAAAGTAGTCCGTACATGATACAGTGAACATTTCATAGCCCCCTATGTTGTTTTTTGGTCTTCATGAAGAGTCCACACTGATTTGAAGTAATAATACTGTTCTTATGTAATGATTTGCTATTAATACGTTATTTTTAAAACATTTTCCTTAAATTCAGATTCTGTATTATGAATTTACAGTCCTTTGAAGAGTACTTCTGTGCCACGATGTTTTGGGGTTTTTTAAACCTATAAGAGTAAGAAATCTAGTTTTTCACCTATAATTTTTCGCTTGTGAAACAGCCAGGTCACTTCCAATCTTTCCTACATTTTCTAAGCCCTTGATAAAATAGCAATGACTAATTTTGTCAGTATTTATTCAATCCATTTTCTGTCTAAACTGGAAACTCTTTGTTGGTATTAATGACCACTTATAGGGTGGGAGTTTTTTTCACTACTTTTACAAAGAAATAACTCACACTTTGGGATCAGTGGGACTACCCATGTGAGCAATTGCATCCCAGCTGGGAATAAAGCTGCACCATTTATTTCTTACAGTGTAATAGAAGTCATAAACAATGTTTTTGCTCTCCACAAAATTTGTTTCATTGGAGAAGTTAAAGCCTACAGTGTAAACAGGAATGAGCCATTTCATTGCTCTGAAATCCAAATTACTCTCAGAGCAGAGACAGGCCGTATAATGAATTATGAGAACATGCTTCCTTTATGCACTGTGTCTTCTACTGGAAATCTCTAAAACAAAATTGGGGGTACACTTTTTGGTCTTGTACTATTCCATTAAATTTAATGGAATGTTAAAATTTATTCTGTGCATCCGAAGCAGTAGAGAGCTTTCTTCCTGTATACCTTGCAACATTTCACAATGTGAATTTGATGAATAGCAGACTAATATTAGTAATGTGATGAATGGAAAATTTACATGAAAAAACACAGAACTACAGACAGATGGAGTTAAAGGAATATTTTTCCTCAATTTTTCTGTAAGAATTATAATGTTACACAAGACAACTATTATTAAAAATGGAAGATGATTTCTGATGGTGTAACTAAATAGCCATTTACCACTGCAATAAGGACATACCCATGCTTTCTTGGGCAGTTTTATAATTTAATCATAATTGTATGATTAAAATGTTATGTGCAACTGCAGTTATTCAGGTTGATGAGGAATAATTTCCAGTGGGAGCCACCTGTATCGAAAGGCAAGTGGATGTTAAGAAGCAAAATGAGCCTAAATGATGGTGAGTGTGTGTGTGACAATTCTTCAGTCTTCACATCTATACTCCAACAGGGGGTTGCGAGAGGATAAAGTAATTTTTATAAGTACACAAGGGAATAACAATCAAGAGATTACAGGAAAAGAAGAGTTTGAGTAAATTGGGCAGTGGATTAAGGAGGAAATTGAATAATTTGCATCTAGGAAAGTGAGTATACACACTGGGAGAAGAGCAATGCTTGGTGTCTGCATAGACATCCAGAATCTGGCAGACAAATGCTGTAATGAGATTGGTACCGTAAGACGTACAAGGCTGGAAAGTAGGCTGGAAATCAGAAGAGAAGTTTCAGAACAGCCACTCAGTGCTTTAAGATAACACTCTGTGAAAAAGGGTTATATGAGGGAGTTGTATTGCACTCAAAAATCTCACTATGGTCTAAAGCAGATGCACAATGTATACAGACCCAAAACTTTGTCCAGAAAAAATCTTTACGGACAAAATACAATGAAAAGTTATTAGTAGCCTAGCTACAACACTACTACCACAGTCTAAAATAATGAGGAAATACATAATTAATATTACTATTTAAACCCTGGTACACAAACCCCCTTTCTAGTTTCTGCCCATTTTCCTTGGAGATGTGTTCATTCTTTCAGGGATCTGTGTGGGTTGCCCAAGTCCTGAACTCTTCTTGAACAGCTCCATGCTAGTGCTGGCAGTCCCTTCCTTCTTTGTACCAGGGTCTGCTTCTTCTTTTATTTACACATTTTCTTAATACTTTCTTCTTCCCTGGTAGGGCTAGCTTACAGTTTGAAAGTAGGACACTAACTTTCCGAGACTCAACATAAAGGGACAGTACTTGTTCTACAATAACTACTGGGGTTGGTCAGACCTTTAAGATATGTATGGTGGTCACAGATTTACATAAAAACAGGTTAAGCAATAACAAGTTGGTCATTAGACAGCCAAAACAAGGGGAAACCTCTGCAGTCCCAGACAGGACAAGATAAATCCAGAAACTCCTTGGTACAGATTTAGTACAACTACTGTGGTCTAACGGCAAAACCATAATCCTTGCAATAATAGGGGACTGAATGCCCTGCGTGAAACAGATGGATGTAGTTTTGTCCTTATGTATGGAGACACATCCAGTTTACTAGCATAAATGAAATATTTTTTAGCCCTGCTTTGTCCCATCACAATAATAAAAAAAATTTAGTTTGTTGGTTATAGCAGGTATGATTGTCCGCTGTCATACATAATATTAAGGCACACACTAAGCAGGCTAATACACAAGGTTTTAATCTCTTTGAAGGGATGTGCATCTGCTTGCATTGCAAGAATTTCTCCACTTCCATCAAAAGTCCATCTAATGACATCCCCTCTTCAACAGTAGGCAACTTTTTCATGTTTTCAATAAACGCCACACTGTTTCTTTCTCTGTCTGTGTGATTCAGTATTCATTTTAAAAATACCACAGCCTTTCCCAACAGAAGGATGCAGTGGAGAATTCTGCACATTATCTCTAACAAAAGAACTGAAGAATAAGAAAATAAAATGTCTGATAGGCATTGGTTTTGATTCTCCCCCCTAGCAAAGAGTGGTCATATGTGGTGTCTAAAAGCTAAAAAAATACAGAAATCTCATTGTATTCCATTTTCAGATAAAGCCACATCTCAGAATAACATGTGGCACAGCCAGTATCTGAGAAGCATTTCAAAGCACACTTCTAAACCTGATCACTTTAAAATTGGATGGCCAGTTTTAGTTGATTCTGCAGAGTTTGTTGCAATTTGGGTAAGAAATTTTTCATATTTTGGAAGGGATTAAAAATAATAGTATGAATTAAAAATAGAAATATTGAATGAACAAATGGTCATTTACAAATTGAGGATTTTTGTCATTCTCTCATCCATTTCTGAGGCATACTGTGCCCACATAGAATAAAAAGGAAACAACATAGGATAAAAAGGAAATAACATAGAATAAAAATGAAACAGTTTTTTAGATTCAGATAGTTCAAAATAATTGCAGTAAGAAATAGTTAATAGTACAAATATTTCTTCTAATATATGTAGGTGTTTTATTATTATTTTTTAATTCAAAAAGGTTATAATGAGCAAATGTAAAATTTTTAAACTAAGGAATCATCCCCAGAATGAATAGTTCCAAGTGAGTCAGTCCCTGGAAACATGTCATACTGTAGTGCTAGGCACATCGTGACCAGCGAATGCCAGAGATTGAATCAACATGACAAATATGTTAAGTTTTTCAAATGCTGAAAAGTGTATTGATGAAGGGTAATAAAAGCATTCTTCTTTACTGAGGAGAAAATAATATAAACCCTAGCAAGACTTGTTCATCCTCAACAAAATATCAAAATATGATGAAGAATAAATGTGGTCTATTGAAAGATTTAAACAAGAAATCTGCCTGTCAATCTTATTTGAGAAAAATGTACTGGGAAAGGGGAGGAATTGAGGAATTTTTATGATACAGGCTTTTCTAAAGTTACTGTTTAAGAACCTGGTAATGACTAAGACTAAATGAAAAAAAATGTCTAAAGGTTTTGAGAGACAATCTTCTGNTTTTGAGAGACAATCTTCTGAAAATATGCATGAAAAATGTCAGACCTGAGGAAAAGAGAGGGAAAGAGAAAAAGAGGAAAAAGAAGAATTTACTGGATATTAATTAGGGGTGTAATTTGAACTAATATTCAGAAATTTTGAGGTTATCTAGTAGTTTTGGAAACTAGTCATTTATTAAACATTTCTTCTTTCTGTGTTTCTGTTTTCTCTCACTTTTTTTCTGCTCTGCAGAATTCCTTGAATATGACAAGAAGTCTGGTAGCACCAAAGCTTTTATTCTATTTTAAAGTAACATGGGCAGCACAGAGAACAATAAACCAGAATTAAGGATTGATTACAAAATGCTTCTATAAGCATTACTCAAAGCAAAACATTTTGGTGCTTCTCCAGCTCTGGTAAATGACTGTGAGAGAGAAAAAAGCAGAATGGATGGCAACACTGTGGGAGCACGGTGGACCATCCAGGTCAGCATGAATACAAGAACAGGAATGCCATGGAGATATCAGTGTCCATTGTTTGGCATGATTTACATCCCCACACTGCCATGGTATCTCTGTGACACCCATCAGTAATGCTGGAACACTGAAAAGATCTCCCAAACTGCAGTGAGGAATTTGTTTCTTTTCTTGGAATACATTCTTTGTGGGCAACCTTATTGTTATGATTTCATTTAGTTTCCAGAGATTTATGCTGACTATAAAATGAACCAAATGCCTCTAAGGCTTTGTGTGTCAGTGTCTGTTACATACTTTATGAGTCTTTATAGAGTGATAGGTATTGCATATTTCAACCAGAGGAAACAAATTAAAATAATCATTAGAATTTGAGACACAAAGATGTAACATGTGAACAACTAATTAGCAATTAATTTTTAATGGATTTTTTTCTAAGTTCTTTTTTTGTACAAAAGAAGCTACTTTCAGCCATTAAAAGTTAAAGACAAAATTACAATTTAAAAGGAAATTTATTTAGCTAAGGTTTCAAGTTTATTATCTGTTTAAATAAAATCTTATGGTATTTATTAGAGCCAATCTCTGTGGCTAGGTGAGTCAACAGCCAGAAATTTGCTTACTTACTATGGATAACTGCAAAGAAAACCCTTTTATTTTCTTGCAAGATAGGATTGACCTAAGACAAGGAATGATAAAAATCAGGTAATATAACTGGAAAGAGAACAGGCATTCATTTTGATAAGTGAAAATCATTTTGAAAGTGGGAAAAATTATTTAAAAACACTCTGTGAAATTCCAGTGAGGAAAATGGTTCTGATTTCACTTTTTCCCCCATTGTATACGTTTAGTTTGTAGGTCAAAATTCGGCTCTGGTCAATGATAGACATAATACTATCACTGAGAGTCAGGTAGGTCTCTGTACTTTTGCAACATTCTTTATGTACTTTTAATAGTATCAGCTACTTTAAAATGTAGCAAGTGAAATATCTATGTTTTTTATAGAAGAAATGTGAGGATAGGGCTGGTAAAAGAGGCAAAGAAGGCAGCTTGCTGAGTCTCTGGGATGTTAAGCTCTGCGAGGTAAGAACAAAAATATGTAGATTGAAGTACAACAATCTGATGGTGAGATTTATATGTAACTAGGAGATGCAAACTAAGAGCAAAGGAACCACAGAGAGGTCCTTATATCCCACAGGGACATAGCCCACATTTAATTTGCAGAGACAGGCCAGAGAATGGGAAACTGAGGGAACTTTGAAGTTCCACACTTGCTGGATGCTTTAAAAAGCATAAAACTTAGTAGACAGCAGATTATGCAGATACTAAAGGTATTAATATGCATACATATACACATATGATTTCTTTGGTTCTAGTTTGCATGTCTATTACCACATTATATACATAAACATATATTTATAATATAATTTGTTTAAGAAAGCTCCATGTATATAAAAATATATGAATTGATAAATAGATTAAAGGTTTGTGTACTTCAATAACTTCTTCTTTTATTGTATCTGTGTTAGCTTGAAAAAGACCACATATTTGACTCATCTGATTGCTCATCCTGAATATAGACAAAGTTGCAGAGGATCTTCTGTTCTAATGTACTATATAAATAAGAACTTTTTCTATGCTGAGATGGCAGCAGCAGTGCAACCTTTCTGGGGAAAAATTCCGAATATTTTTTCTGCTGGTGTCAGCTCCTTTAAAACCTATAGAAAAAAAAGAAATAACCATTTTCTCAGAGTATCACGCCATTCTCAAACTACTATTTTCTAAACTAATGTGCTTCTTATTTTCCAAAATAAAAGTGACATAGCTGTTACTGAGAAAAAAAAAAGATCAATAGAGGCAGATATTAAATAGCTATTGTTGAATCAAAATATTATAATATCTTTCACTGTTCAATAACAGAAGGATATTAAAAAAGGAAATTTCAGGAAGGATGGGCCTTTAGGTGGAGCAGTGCTTCAAACATTCAGATGGAAACACATTCTGAGTTGGCTAAATCCTGCTCATTTAAGTATTGGTTTGTGGATGCAAACTCAGTAGTATTTGCAATTGTTGCCAAATTAGCTGTGTGCTTAAAACACATGAAAATTCTGTCTTTGCAGGAGTCAGTATGAAATTGCTGTAAAGTGCAGTAAGTAATAAAAGCTAAATTTCACTCCCAGAGAAGTAAATACAAGTTCAATAAATTGCTATTGGCAGCAAACTGCCACCCTGGTAGAAATCCTTCTGCTGATATCCCTGAGAGTTCAAGCAGAACTCTCTCAATTAGAGTTGTCATGTTACCACAAAATTTTGCTAGTCAGACATAAGAGATTTCTAGGAAGACTATCGAGTCTTCTGGGGTTTGCTTTTAATTTTTAAGGGGGGAAAGTCAGGATTCATTCCACAGATTTGCACATGTGCAGCAATTAAAGGTTAAGATCATTACTGTCATTGACACAATGCGGAAGCTGAGGAAGAAGATTAACTTCTTGCTGCTAAATGCTGTTTATTTCTGATTTCTTGTTCTTGCTTTACACACTTTGCTTTTTGTTTGAGGTGGTGAACTTTACAATCATGATGCATTTAATCATTGTCAGGACACATTAAGAACTGACTGCTCCTAGAAGAGAGGGAGCTGGGAATCCAGAGTGATCTCAGGGAAACCAGTGCCCTCACTGGCAGGCACTCACTGTCCCTCAGGTCTGACCACAGTGGATAGAACTGTGGCTATGATGGGGTCTTATCAACAGCTCCAGGCATGGCAAGCAACATACCAGGTCCCATCAAGCAGCAGGAGACCAGGACAGGGCTGGAGACTTGGCTGCAGCCAAGGTCTGTGTCCTATGCAGGGGAAAGGGACATAGATGGCACTTAGCCCAGGCACTCCTACTGCATCAGTGGGGCAGGGGACCAGCCTGAGCTGAAATGGGGCTCCTTGTGGAGGGGTAGAGACGGTCTCAGAGGTTGCTGGACAGGGACAGTAAGGGCTGGTATCTCTCCCAGGGCCCTGACAATACTCCTCAAAGTGATGTGCTCACCTCTTCTTCTATTTAAAATATGAGTTTCCATCTAACCACCCCAGGGTGGAGGAAATTTGCCATTCCGATTCCAAAACTAGACAGCATTTGCTATGAGCAGGTCATACAGATAGATCAACTACTGACAGGGGTGGTACAGAGCAATGGCAGTTACAGCCAGGTTCCTCTGTCCTTCCTTTCTTTATTTTTACCTGAACACTTACTCTGAGTGTGAGAAGACCAGATAGTTACAAATAGAAGTTTATGATTTCCAGTTCTTCATGGTAAGTGTACCATCACTGAAAATCAGAACCTGGAGATTGTGACAGAAGTGTCTGTGAATATGTAACATAAATGGGAGTTGAACTGAGCTGAAGAACAAAGGCATCACTTCAGGACCAGGAAGAACCTTGCATGGTAATTTTGCTTTATGAATTTAAACCTTTTTGCCTACAGAGGTTTAGCTACACAAGAAAATATTGACATAGAAGTGTAATTTGAACTGCACATAATCCACCGCAGAAGCAGATTAAGCTAAACTGTAAATAAAAATACTTGTCCTTGAGAAAGTGTGTTCACATTGGGAATTGTATTGCAAAACTAATAGTACTGATTTGATACAGTTGAAGTCATTGTTTAGGCTACAGCTCAAGCAATTACTTTAGTGAATATCCTAATGTAGAAAAGCCCTTCACAAAGCAGAGTTTGGGAATGAAAATAAACAGGACAAAAACAAAATTAAAATAAAGTAGATCAGAAATATACTTGCAGTGATACAGCATAATGGTTGCACAGAGATTTTCTATGTTCTGAGCTGCATTTTCTTTGCCAAGCAGACCAGACAGCACAGCATAGCAGCTGGCAAAGCACTGGGAAACTGGTATGTTAGCTCAGAGTAATATTGTTGTAAGACTTGGTCAGCTTGGACAATGGGCAGAATGAAATGTAAATTCATAAATATAAGCCCATGTGGACATTTACACTCAGTTGCACAAGTACTGTTGCTAGTGGCAGTGAACTCAAGAACACAAGGGACAGAAAATCCTACAAATATTTAGAGACACTTGCATGGAAATGTCTCCTGCTCTCCTATTCTAAAAGCACAATTTTCTCCCTCACTCATAACCATTCCAGTATATGAAATACAATGCAAAGGTGACATATCTGTAGTATACTTGCTAGAATATTACCTCTTTTTAGAAGTGCTTAACATCTGTGTGGGGATTACGCAATGCTCAGCATTTACACTAAAGAGGCCAGGGCTGTGGTAAGTAAGTTGAGGGTAGGAAGAAGGCTTCTCTCTTTTCTCCCCTTCTTCTCCATGTAGATTTTGAATCCCACTAGATTATTTATGTGGGATTCTCCCCTGATGCTGTAAACGCTACTTGAAAATTAATATACTCTCACATCTTCAAAATGTCATCTAAGTTGCAGAAAGATGATTAAAATAGTTGAAATAAAAAACAATAAAAATTAATTAAAAAGTTGAAATAATTGTTAGTGTTTTTAAAGATAAAATTGTGAGATAGTAAAACATCAGTGGATATCTATAAAACAACAGGAAAACATGGGGAAGCAGAAAAGGAGAGGAAACTTTCTGCTTCTCCACAGTATATTGTGTCACAAAAGACAAAGCTCTCAGATGAACTTTCAAAGGCTGCACCATTACATAAAATTGCAGGATCTGTGCTAGAAGTTAATTTTGACACCTGAAAATGTTGGTGAGAAGAGATATAAACTAGCAAGCACACACAAAACTAAGCAAAGATTTATATTTTTTTTTTTATTTGAGCCAGACTTTAGAGGACTTTAGAGAGTAATATCACTGTAAATCACCAGTAATCGATGGAGTTACTTTGGCATAAAATTGCTGTAAAATCAGAATTGAGAACAAGGTGTTTACAGACCATTAATTTATAAAAAAACCACCATCTCCTCTTTTAGGTGCGAAATGTTTACCTGAAAGCTGTCTGAAATTTTGCCAACTATTTGATTCATCTTATTTAACATACACTTTTTAAAAAGATACACCTACAGGACTCAAGCAGCTCTGACATCTGCACCAGCGAGCTGCGCTGCTTGTGTGAGGGAGGTAGGATGACATTGATATGTCTCAGGAAGGACTGATCCTTTCAGAAACATCAGTATTTCAAAGTCCCCACCTTAATCACCACACACAGATACACCAAAAAACACATTTTCTCCTCTCTGTGCTATTTCCAGACTCTAAAAAAAAAAGTATGAATTTACCAAAATGACCTAGAGTAATACCCCAGATGGCTGGGGTCAATACACAGAGAAAAACTGAGTGGGCTTTCTATGTGCACGAACTTAATGAAACTTTATTCTGCATTCACTTCAATTATTTTCACAACAGAAATAAATCATGCTAAGTTTTGTGGAAAAAATTTCAAGGCCTGCCAACATTCTACTGAAAGTTACTTCTTTATGTCTCTTAGGAATCAACTTATATTTTTTGTTCTTAGTGTAACAAGTGGAATTGTGTTATATTGGCAGCTTTTCTAGGCCCATTCTTAATTTTTATTTTGAGATTCTTTCATGTCACAAATATTTTGGTCTCCTTTCTTAGGGCCTTACATTTACCTGTAAGAACATATTTTACAAGCATTCTGCAGCGTGGCTGGGAGGAACCCTTTTCCCCTTCGCAGCCATTGCGAGTGGCAGAGTAAAGAGACTAGCATTGAACCTGTGACCTGAATGATAAAGTCTTATTTGCGTAGTAAGTAGAAAAGTTTTAGAGAGACATAGAGCAAGGCTTTAAATATTTAGTGTTCTTAGGGATCATTCTGAGTGTAATTTTTATATTACAAAGGCTCTTACATATGATTATTCTACACTGATCATAACTGCCGTAAAAGACATTCATGTCAGACAGAATTATAGAATTCATTGCTTTGTTTAATGTCTAAATAGACACAGTAGGGGAGATGAAAAAAATTTACAGAGAGAGGCAAAATGACTGAATAAAACAATATGTAAAAAATATATAGAATAGTAAGTCTTAGAATTGCTGAGGTCATACTGTAATATCCTGCCAAATATTCTTTCAATACAGCTTTAATAATATGTGCATTTATAGCTCTCTACAGTGACTCATACGTACTTTCCTATTTACCTCAAGATTCCTTACTCAATAAAAGAGCAATGACAACCTTCTGCATTTACACAAATGTAAATTTGACCATTTTAAAGTTGACAAAACACCTGCATTTTGTAAAATGAAACACATCCTTCTTATCTATCAAGATTTCTTTTTTCTAAATTGTCAGTAGTAATCCAGATGAGGTAAACAAAGGAAAACCAGAAAATATTTCTGAGTTATATTTTCTATTTAAATGCATCTGTTAATAGCAACAGTGTAGTCAAAGGTGATTGAAAAGGTGTGATGCTAAGGGACATGGTTTAATGGTGGACTTAGTAGTGTTAGGTTTATAATTGGACTTAAAGGTCTTTTCCAACCAGAAAGATTTTATGAAAATGTCCTAATGTCTCTGAAAAGCTTACTGTTACAAAACAGGTCCATCTAGCTTTCTTTTAATATTTCAGAATTTAATTGTCAAGGGAAATAACATTTTTTCAAAACAACTTCTAGAAGAGTTGATGTGCCTAGCTTATTGAGGGGTCATGT
The DNA here is from genome assembly GCA_013397865.1 of Struthidea cinerea. Taxonomy (NCBI): domain Eukaryota; kingdom Metazoa; phylum Chordata; class Aves; order Passeriformes; family Corcoracidae; genus Struthidea; species Struthidea cinerea. The sequence continues at coordinate 447,255 of VZTI01001512.1, forward strand.
TTTATATAGCTGGTGGATGACTATAAACTAGGACAAAAGAAAATCTGGACCAGTATTAAAGCTGTGGCAGAAAACATGCTGTTGTTACTGTTCCACAGGCTTTTGAAAAAAAACTGTGCAAATAGTCCTGTGCTTCTAATAAAGTACCAATAGCAATAGCTCCTTTTGCTGTAGTTTTTGAGCAATAGGTGTCATAGCTAAAATTTTAAAATTCCCTTAAACTATAAACAAAGCCTGGCCATGTCAAGCCAAGATGATTTTGAAGATGACTCTATTTAGTCAGCAACTTGTTGCACCTGGTTTGATTTGTTTGTTAAATACCAGCCTCATACATTCTAGGCTAAGAATGTTTTTGTTGTGGAAGACATCTCAGTGCATACTGCAATACATCAAACCAGTTGAATACAGATTTTTATATCTACTGTTAATTCAGACAAGAATTTAAAAATTCTTAGATTTCCTATTTCCTTATTGTTTTCTGGGCTACTGAGTTTTTATTTGTAGATAACTCTATTGCAGAATTTTACTGGGTCTTTCCTCACACTTCTTTTTTATGTTTTCAGGGTACAAAATTTTCTGTCATCCAAAAGGACTTTGTCTTTTATTACTGCTAAACTAATACTCTTTATAATCTGCTGAAACAAATAACTCAGCTAAGATTATTAATTTTGACAAGAAATTTTTTGCATTATGCTAAATATAGTATAAAACCTTATACGTATGTTTAAGTATTGAGAAAAATTCTTAGATTGCTTTTGTACAAGAGAATGTAGCTTGAGTTGTGAATGAGAACAAGCAGCAGATAATCCTGTGTGTGTGTCTGATGTGGGGAAAGACAGGTGCCCGAACCCAAGCATTTGAGCTCTCAAGAAGAAGCCAGTTGCTTGCTAGCTGCAACCAGAAAGGGTTTGTTGTAAATTGTGACAGTGACTCGTTTAAACCAAAGCGGTACCTACTTAAGCAGACATGAGATGGAAGCATTGAATAGGAGATAGAGCAGGCCTTGCTCTTCTTCACTTAGACTTTTGGCTAGAAGACTGAGGGCCTGAAAAAAATGGAGTCCTACAAGTACAACTGATCCTAAGAAGATGCAGAAGACTTGCCTTTGGTGAAGGTATCTTGACGGTCTTTAATCACCTCCCTTCCTTCCATAAGTTTTGATATGTCTTTCAGGAAGATTGTTCCATGATCTTGCTTGGAATGGATTTGAGGCTGATTGGTCAGGAGTTCTCAGAGTCCATTCTGGCTTTTTAAAAATGGGTGTGATATTTCCTTTTCTTTCCAGTCTCTGGGGACACCACCCAATTGCCACAACTTTTCAAATAAAATAGAGATTGGATGGACAACAACACTGGACAGTTCCTTCTGGACCCATCTCCTTGGGTCCCATGGGACCACTGGGAATTTTTGAAAAGGAGAGATGCTAGCAAAAATAAAATCCAGTGTCAGTTAGATGGACTTCTGTGATTGCTAATATCACTTTCTCATCTTTTTTTCAGATCAAAAAACATGCAAGTATGACTCTCTAGGAAGAAGAATTACTTTAAAAGAGGAAACAAATTGCATTTGAAATTTTATCACTTCAACATGCCTGTTGGGAATAGCTCTTAAAATAAAGTAATTTACTTTTAAATAAGAATGAATTTTGGACTGCAATTTTTACATTTTCTGAATTTTTTTACCCATAGTTGTCTAATATTTTATGACAGGGAAAATGTTTGGGTTTATTTAAGAATGTTTCTGTTTTTTCTCTGCACATTTGAAAGCATTTGAATGTAACACTTTTCATTGCATCACTTCCTAGAGTATGACTTAAAGTTTTTTCAGATCTTTCCAAAGACTGCTGTTGAAACCTCTAGTCTATACATTTTATGGTCACTGAAAAGGTCCTATAAATATCAACTGTTAAGTAGGAAACCCTTTATAACATATTTAAGGATTTAAAATACTGATAGGTCTGACTTCTTGAAAGAGGAGACTACTGTCTATTAGAAATGGGATTATAAAGAAAATAGTCCATTATAAAATTCAAGTTGATTAGGTTCCTTTAATCTTATACCTTTAGCCTAGACATGACCCATTTAATTGAGTCTTTTAGATGCTGTGTATAAATACTTTCTTTTGATATCCAAAAGGATTTTTTTTTGTTCCCTGAGGTTTTATAAAAATACATGGATGAATCACATTTAAATAAAATAATCCTGGGTTTTTTCCAGACTTCGTTCAGTATTTCTATAATGATTTTTCTGGCTTTAAAGCTTTCTAGTTAATACTAAAATTTATAAAATATGATTAGCAACTCTGGCCCAAAGAAGTGGGTATATTAAATACATTGAGCAATATCATTTGTCCACTATATCTTTGTGAGCTATATTTTTCCACAAGCTTGGCTTTTGAGTTTGAGCCTGATCCTAAAAATCTTTGAGTGTTTTGTGGTTTGTCATGCTTCAAGGCTGAATTCTTATTGTTCACGCATAAGTGTATTTAAGAAGAGATATAAATTCCTTAGTGACTTTCTGGCTTGTTGATTCCTTAGTGACTTTCAGGCTGCAATCTGGTTGCAATTACACAGGAGAGAATTTCTTACCTAGGAGAACTCTGTAAAATGTAGGTTTTGTCAGACACTTCTTCATAAGTCAGGGATCTGTGCCTGGATGGGTGTTTGCAACTTCTTAATACTAGGATACACCTTTTTTTTTTTTCGGTCACAGAGTTCGATCAAGTTCCTTTGAAAACAAGAACTCTACTAATATTAATGGAAACAGCATAAAAGGCCCTAGACCTTTTTATCTTGGGACACATCCAAGCTCACCAGCTTCTGTGCTTGGAAGTTATTGATAATGACAGCACAGTAACAACATATCTTAGGAAATGTTACGACTAAAGGAAAAAAATACTATCAAAAAATAATATCTGTGTATGATATTTTCTATCATGAAAACTCACACTGTTGCCTATATTTGTGGATGTCATGTTAAAAATATCCCTTCATTACTGTGGTTTTCAGTGCATCTGAGGCCATAGTTTTCAAATGTAAATATTATGCTCATTGAATATAAAATTAGTATCAAAACTAGATTTTTAAAAGACAAACTGTACTTGCATCTGTGCTTGAATTCCTTTTTTCATGCAAAGAAAGTGGAATTAAGTATGTACCATTGTGAAAAGTATGTGGCAATGTGATTGCAATCATCACGAAGGATGTCTTTTCTGCTTGTTTTTTTTCCTCTTTTGGGTAGGTACATTTTTTTTCAGGATTTTTGGTTGGTTGATTCTTTTGTTTCTTTAAAAAGAGCAGAATTTCCTTGGTCATAAAATAGATTTAGAAAACTTTGTGATCACATTAAAAAAGCAAACACCTATAGACGGAATTATTTCTGATAATGTATAACAGTTTGAAATATTTTTTCCCCCTAGAACAGGTTCTGCCTTGACCTTTTTACTTAATCCTTAGAAAAAAGAGACTTTTAGATGAGAAGCTACTAAGGAATAAGTACTATACTTCAAATTTCAGCCTTGATTATTATTTTTTTTAATGTTTGTACATCTCTCTTTGTTTAGAACAAAATAAGGAATAATTTTTTAATATTTTATGTTTTGTCTCCATTGAGTGCTCTGTGATGGCTAAAATATCTACATACCATATAACTGTTTTGTACCATTTGCTTCCCAAATATTAAACTAGTTTTGCAAGGGCATGTAGATAAAACTCAGCGTCACTCTCCACGTTGCAGAAAGGAGTTGCTACAGTCATTCAAGGATGCATTATCTGACTACCATGTCTGATGAAATTTCTTTAAATGTCACATATACAAGATGTCAGCTGTCTCTGGTTCATGTCAGGTAGAACAGAAGTATGAGCTGAAAACTGGCTTTTTTCATCCTAACACGAAATCTTAACGTCTTAGAGTGCTCTTTCAACAGAAGAAACATAAGAAGCCTTTGAACTGCTTGTAACCTGTTTGCTTTCTCTTAGCCTGCTTGTGAGCTAAAATTTAGGAGGCTGATATAAAAGTCCTGATCAAAGTTCCTTGTTTTCCCTTGAGGAGAAGTGACAATTCACATAACCACACCCTACAGCTTTGATGGAGCGAGGATCTTATTTAGGCTATTAACACAGAGATTAATTTTACACCCACTGAGCAACAGGGTGGATAAAATATCTCAGAAATTATTTTTTTTCCCTTAAGCTGGTGACAAGACAATCATGCTGGCATGAAAAAGGAAACAGAAAGGGAACAGAAACAACCTGGAGTGATGAGAGTAATGGCATGAAGGGAATTAGCAGTGAGGAATAAGACCATTTGATTTGATGCTTCAGAAAAAAACTCAGAGAAAAATGAAAAGAAGCATGAAAATGTAATGCACAAAATAAGAATACAAAAAGTATACTCTGCTGTCAGTTTGGCTCACTGAAAGAATGCAGTATTTGTAAGAATCCGGGTTGTTTGTGAATAAGATTGCCAACTCCACAGCTAGCATAGGATACTGAAGTGGGTACAGTCCTGTTCTACATCCTGCTCTAAAAAAGAAACTACTTTGGCATGGCTACTATGGTATGTACACACATAATAGTTCTAGAATACAGACAGTTGCTAATGATCTCCTAGTGAGACATAGAGTCCTGAAGCAGATTCTTTCAACCATTCTAGTATCCCTTTGCAGTTATCAATCTAGGCTGAAGAATAATTTTATGAAAGCTTTTCTCCTTGATTCCCTATTAACAAGGATTTTTTTTAAATCTTTATGAAAGTTCCTGACTGTTACTTGCCAAAGTACACATATTTGGAACTGAATTGCAAAGCGTAGCTATTTTGTCTCCTATCAAGTGTGCACTTCTTTATTAATATGAGAACAACAATCTGTGGTAATTTAAAATCTGCAAGTCTCTGTTTACATGCCACATGCATTTCCACGAGGACAACAAAATTGTTTATTGATGCTATTTAAGCTGGAAATATGCAATGGCAAGTGCTATAAATACAAGCAATGATATGTTAATAAAATTATTTAGCATGTGGGTATATAATGATTATACAGTGAAAATTTTTCTTTGCTCTTTTAGAATAAAGGAACTGGAAAAAAAATGCAATAAGAAGTAATATTAGAAAGCCTAAATTTGTTTGGTAATAATATTATCAAGAAAGTTCTCTAAGCTTTCATAGATTTTTTTCGTGAGATTAAGGGTCTTAAACTACTGAGAAAACCGCCCAGAAAAAAGTTTTCAAGAAATTGTGTCAAAAAGTATATTCCTTACTTGATCTCTTGCCCTCTTTATGGAACTGTGTTTAGACTTGTCCACTGTTAAGCTTAAAACACAGGAAACAAAGCTTAACAATGTAAAAGAATTGTTAAATACAATGGATGGACTCACAAAAGAATTCTGTTCTCAATGTTAAAAAGAATACAGCTTGTACACGTAAGAACTTTAAAAAACAGGAATTGGTCCCTACTGATATGAATCCCTGTTCAACATCTCTTATTGAGCCAAGTCCCTAAACTGAGAGTTGTGAAGGTATTTCAGCTACTTCAGTAGTTCAGAAAGTTCTTTCAATAATAGATCCCTGCTAAATTTGGGGACATTCCTTTAAACGTACACTCTCAAAACTGAGCCAAGGTATACAAATGGCATTTTCTTTTTTCTAGGAATAAAAACTCCTGACAATCTCCTCAGTCAAGTTTTGGTGCTTTCTCCAAAACTTCTTGACTTCACTGAAACTCTTTGGTACAAAGAGTTGGCTGCTACATCGAAGAAATCCCCTGTAGCCTGGCTCAGTTTTACTAATATTTAATGAACAACATTTAAATGGAATGTAAATGTGTGTATTTTCAATCATTTCAGTAATGCATGCACATACTTCCTCTTGAAGGCTGTGCAAAGTGCTCTGCTTAATGAGGATTTATAATTACCCTTTTGGAATATTGGTCCATGTCTTACTTCTCAACAGAACATTCCTTAACACCAAAGTTGTTTCATTATAGAATTGATGTTGCAAATCCATATGAGGGATGAACAGTCATTGAAAAATAGCTGCTGTGCATTTGCAGCCATTGTTTCAAACAAAATTACAGGGGAATCTGAAGCCAATGGATATCTTTGTATAGCATCTGCACATTTTTGTTGGAGATCTGACAACTAACTATCTACCTAATAGAACCCAATACTATTCTGTAGTCAGCAGCTGTTGAAAAATAGCCATTATGTTCTATCATGTGGGAAATTTGTGTACTTAAGGACAGTTTCCAAGGTAGCTTTCACACAAAAGTCATTAGCCAGCAAGTCCCGAACCATGGATTTCTATGATAGAATGCAGCTTTTCTGAAGAAGCCGTTATGCCCTATTGGGCCATTAATTTGCATTTTAAGCAGGGTCTAAATAGGTATTTCTCTGACAGACTGGAGCTGTTATGGCTTACTAGGTCAATAACGTATTTTGTAAATACTCCCTAAATAGTAATTTACATAATTTGTATATTTAAAACTCTGTAATTGAGTATCTACACAACAGACCATAATGTGTCCATTAGAACTAGTATGATCTATTTTCATGTTGCTTGGGGAAAAAAAAAAGAGATGAAAAAGTAAATTTAATATTAATGAATCCTACAGATATGAAAAATGTTGGAAAATTGAATTCACTAAAGGCTTGTATTTTTCAAGATCTTTTTTAGCTGTGTTGTCTTTGATTTACTGTACTGTAATAGCACAGTATATTAATTAACTCTCATTCTCTGCTTTTTTATTGGGTGGAAAACACATTCTTTGGTAGGTCAAGGGTCAAGGAACACATGAGAAAGATACTTTTGTCAACAGACCCATTTTACTTGTTACTTTGGCTACCAATACTAAATATTTATTAAAAAAAAAAGTTCTCTAAAATAGATCTAGAATTAACCAGCAGACTGTTATGCCTGAATAGATCTCATCTTTTGCTTTCTTGACAACTTGGCTTCTAATCCATGTTATTATCTGAAATACCTCTACAGTCAGAGAAATGAATGCAGGCATCCTAGAAGGTAGTTCACACTATCTCTTTTGGGCTGTCCCAATAAAGAAGATGACTTATTCTCAAGACATATACATAGTTTGTTCTCTTTTTGATTGTAGAACCACCCCCACTGGAACTTTAGAGTAGAGACCTACTCTTTAGCTGACTACCACTGAGTGATATTAAGCCTGTCTTTACAGAAACCCATTAGCTGAACCTATGTCCTAATCTTGTATGATTTAGCTCAAGAAGAAAACAATTAGGTAATTTGCACAGGAAATTTCAAGACTTTTTCTTATACTATTGCTTGAAAAGTCCTTAGGCCCATATTGCAGTTACCATGAAAACTCTGACAAAATATTTTCTTTCTATACATAAATCAAAAACCTTATACAAAAACTTGTTAGCCACTTTTTTTCTGCAAAATATTTAAATTTTTATTACTCATCTTAGTTACATAGAGGAAGAAATTATATATTTAACATTAAATTCCTTTCAAAGATTGAAACAATCTCAAAAGTAAATGTTATTTCAAATTGTCACTTTCTCTCTTGAAGCATTTACAAACAGTTCAGTAAGAACTTTGAAGATGTGGGCTGATGTAGATTGGTGACAAGTGTCACGTGGGCTTTTTGGATTTAATAGCTTCTGCAACAAAAAGGAGTTTCAATTCAAATTCAGTGGAAGTATGAAATTCAAATTGAACAGTCATTGTAAGTCAGCTAAGCAGTTCAACATCAGATTTTTAGCTGATGTATGAGTAATTCAGATTCAAAGAAAGGATTCATGGTGTTAATACTGCTCATGAAAGATAAACCCACTCTCCATGAAGAAGGTCAGCACAAACTCTAATTAAGCCTTCAATATGAGATTAAGCAAATCTTGAATAAACTAGAAATCTTCTTTGGGTTTCTGTATAGATGATAGTTTCACCTTCAAAACTGGGTGGAAAATAAATCCGGAAAGTAATCACAGAATCATGGAATCTATGTTTGTTTGTAGTCACTTTCTCCGTATCACTGAAACACATTGAGACAAATTCTTTCCATCTCTGATTCCCATGTTTCAGTGAATAAAAAGAATGAATGCATTTCAGCATTTCTTCTTTGCAGAATGGAAAAGTAATTACAGGTTCACATTGCTGTATTTGTCGTCCTTTTTATGCTTCGAAATAATTACACCATTAAACTACTGAAAATTAACAATCACAATTATGCAGTGAAAAATTGTATTAGGACATGGCTGTGTCATTGGAAAAACATGCCCAGAGCAGTATTTTCTAGATTTTAGCTACTTTTTGTTCCTATTTTGGCAGAAAATACCCCGACAATGTTTCATAAAACTGTCCAATTAGAACTTCCCTAGAGTGATAACCCTAATGAAATATAAAGGGTGGTTAATGCTGAGCTTGCTGGAGCTGTCATTGATGATAACAGATATGGGCAGCTCTGTCACATTTGAGGAAATAAGTGATTTTTGGTTCCTTCAGATTTTCTGTGGGTATGTGCACTGATGTGTTATGTCCTAGAATTTCCATCGACTATCTTAAATATCTTACTTAATAAGCTTGAAATCTTGGGAGATAAAGTTTGAACTCAGATTAACAAATAGTGATGTTGAAGGTATGCCAAACAAGAGACAGCTGATTGTGGATTGATCCAGTTAGAGAAGGTGCATTTGCAGATAATGCAAAAATTCGTGATTCCACACTGCTGATAGAGTTTTGTACTATAACAGCTGGCCTGTGATGAGACTCTACTTCTCTTCAACCTGACCAATTGGTAGGACTTTATAGAATTTTTTACATGATAAATGAAAATGTTGCGTATCAAATAAAATGAAATAAAAGAAAATCTGTAATTCTGTCCCTTTTTCTTTGATTAAATTATAATATAAAAACTTATATTAATAAGTTTCAGTTTCTTTTTCAGAAATGTGAAGGAACTCTTAGCAATGTGTCTTTTAAGAGATAGATTTATTCACTTATGCAAAAGGAAGTCTTAAGCAGTGTACGTATTTCTATATTCCAGTCATCAACCTTTATTTTCTCTCTTCTGCTTACTTTTACTGAAGCAATCTTCTCTAGATGTCTCAAGAATCTGATCTGAAGTATTACACTATCTCTTTCTTTTCTTCTTTTTTTCTCTTCTTTTTTTCTTCTACCTTCTGCTAACTACCACTTTCACTGATCACAGTTTTCACCATTAAGGTATCTGGATCTGTTATAAAAATAAATTTCATAATAATGATTAAAATATCTTACACCTTCCATCAAGCGAATCTCCTTTTCTCCACTGAAGTGGATTTGTTTAAAACACACAGATCAAAGAGATACATCTGATTTCAAAAACATATGGAAATTTTTGAAAGTCTGTAATATGGAAGGTCTAATACATGTTTTATAGAAAAGTTACAAGAAGTTAATCTCATGTCACCTGAATGCCGGCAATAGATGCAGCCAAACTATGGGGCAAATTTAATCTTGATGGTTAAAGAATTTATTAATAAATACACTCCTTCTTAAAATGCTCCACAGAACATCCCTCTGCAGCTCTCATGAGTAGCATTCCTGATCCTAGCAAAGGCAATGAGTAAAACCTATTCTGGCATCAAAGAGGCCTGCCTGGAAGTTTGCATGCTTTGTTTTGCATCAGTACTGCCATTTATCTTACAGCAAAGTTCCAGGCTATTTTAAAAGAGCGAGAAAAGCAAAAAAAAATAAGCCAGTCTTACTTTTCTTAGAATAATTGTGTAGTATGGCCAAAAAGTACTTGCAGTTTTGTTACTTTTTATGTACAATCTGTATTTTCATGAGTGAGATTCTTTAGAGAATGGAATATGAAAAGACAAGTGGTGTTACTAAATATACATATATTCATGCTAGCAAAGCAAAGCAAAGTAATCAAAACTCCAGAATTAGTATGCTGCCTAAAATATCTAAAGAAAGGCAATAACTCAGTTAACTCCTTCCTTTAGCAAAAGATCTCCTTTGGCACCTCTCATATGTGAGTATAACTTCTCTCAGCTCTGCATTCCCTATTGTCCCAAACAAATTTCCTGGACATTCTTGTGTTATTGTTTGGCACCTGGTGCTGTAAAATAATTTATATTAAATGAAAAAAAAAAAGCATGATAAAAATCATTCAAACACCTCAAACCTTTGGGCTTTTTTTGAGTTGCGCTTAAGGAAGCAAAACGTCTACTTGTAGATAATTGTACCAAACACAATGTTCTTATACTCAGCAAGAATTAATACTGGTTCTGAAGACTTAACATCTATCTAGCAGTCACACCACTGTTTTATGTTGGTCCTCAAAGGCTTAGAATTTGCCATAAGCAGCAATTTTGGTGTCTTGCAATATGTGACATCAATTTTGGCAGTTCATGTGCTGCTAGCAAAAAAACCAGATGAACAACTTATTGTCTTCCAGAGGAAGAGTGGGTGGGGATAGTGGGCTGTGGAATAAAAGAATCGTGGATGAGAGTAAATAGAGTAGGTTATTATGCAGATTCCTATACATCATATTTAAACTTCTAACTTAAGAATGAAGTTCTCATGGCTGACTCCAGTAGTATTACACAAATATGATTTTTAACTCCTTATCAGTGTCTAATCACAACAAAGAAATGTTCCTCTACATGCTTCACTTCAATGCCTCTGGGACGCAGAACTTTGAACTATCACAGTGACACCATAGTTAATAGCAATTTTAAATGTGTTTTAAAATTTTCAGTCAATGGAATGCTTCAGCGGTGGATTATTTTTCCAGAACTTATTTTCTTAACATAACATAATTTATGACACCTCTCTATGAAGAAATAACGTGAACTTCTGACTTTCCAACGTTGTGCTCAGAATGTCTGAGTCCTTGCTCAGATGCAGTTTCAGAGGAAAGATGTTTGAAACTTAGAAACATCAAATACAAACCTTTATTTGGAACAATACTTCAATTTCTTATTCTTTGGCAGTAGCTTCTTATTGTTATTAAGATAGACTTTTCCAAAGAGTAACTAAATGGTGGCAGAAAGAAATTCCATATTTATTGCTCCTTACTGCTTCCCTTGTAACTACAGTCTATGAGTTACACAAAAGCTATTCAATTTCCAGGTCTGGAAATTCATTTAAATTCAGTCAGAAATGGAAAAAACATGTCATATCTTTTATTCATGCTGTCTCCTTGTACGACTTGTCCTCCAAAAAAAAAGTCATGATGTAAAAAAAAATTTAAAAAAAATTAATCAGAAAAAGAACATCCAGGACACTTTTGCTTTTAAAAAGTAGAAGTATGATTCAAAGAGTTCAGTATTGATGCATACTTTACTCTCAAGCATTTGTGATTATTCATTTCATTCTGAAAGTAGGGACTTTAATGGCGCTCTTTCAAATGACTGTAACAAAATTCCTATTTCCTCACAACTTTAGCTTACCAGCATGACATTTATTTCTTTCCCCTCAGTAATATTTGAGTACTTTCTTAATTTACATATGTCGCTTTCAGGGAGCCGGTGGTGGAGAACCCGGTGTGTTGCAACCTTCCCAGAGAAAGCGTCCCACCAGGGAAAGGCTTTTCTAGGGGCTTTAGCAACTTCCCTGAGCAACAGGTGATTTCAGCAAGTGTAGCGATTTCTCAGCTACAAGTGATTCCAGCTCTTGTGATTCAGCTCTTTGTGAAATCACGCTGGCAGAACTCGGGGATAGAGAGCCGGGAGCCTCGTATGGCAGTTCCACAGAGGTGGCCTTTATTGCTCAGCAGCCTCTGTGAAGGGCAGGCCAGGGACAAGAACTCCCTGTCTCGAGGCAGAAACAGGGGTCTTTTTATAGGAAAGGCAGGGGGTGGGGTAGAAACCAGTGAGCCAGCTGGGTACAAGGTATTGCCGTAAAGAAGCAAGGCATGCTGGGTGTGGTTCACTTGGTCACCATAACCTAGAGGTAGGTTGCTTATCTCCGGTGTGAGTCCTTCTCTCCTCCAAGGGAGTGCCAAGGGCTCACAGTCCTCCACATACATGAATGCCTTTAAATTATCATTCAGTAAAGTAATTAATTATTTTATAATGCTCTAGTTTTTCTCATGTTCAAATAGATGGAGAACAATCCTGCCAAACGGAAAGTGATCATAGTGGTAATGGGTAAAAAGAAATGCATTTTCAAGGTTACCCTATAAATCCTTAGACAAATTTAGGGTGAGGGTTTTTTCAAATATTTTAGGTACATAGGAATACAAATAAATGCTTTATAAACCACCAAGTAGTTCCTTGCATCTTTTCAATCTAATATCAGTTGCTCATTTCTGCTTTAAACAACTAACGGTTTTCTATCTGCCTCTTTAGAGATCTAAAAATTTGGGACACTCATGAAATTTTGGAAATAACAGTCATTACTTAGTAGTCATGCACTCCTAACAATTCAAAGCTACAACTGCATCTCAGGTTGACGTATATGGGCTGGTTGTATAGGTAGGTCTTCAGTATAGTTTAGGGTTTGGGCTGTTGTGCATAACTACATTTGAAATACTTTAAACCCAACGCATTTATATTGCCCAAAATCTTAATTACACGTCTTAGTTGCTATATTTACATGATTTAAATCTTTTTTTTTTTTAATGTACTTACATATCTTCCCTCATAAAGGGTTATTTCCAGAACACGGCCTGGTTGTTTTTGGCTCATGTTAAGGACTCATGCCAAACATGATCCAAAATATCTTATTATACATATATTCTTGTTATGTTTCTAATTCATTTCAGTAAGCAGAGACTCTTGGCTATTTATACTGGGGTCAGCTATCAAGAAATGAAGAAAAATGCAGTCTCTTTGAAGAGAGAAATTATTTTATTGTATTTATGCATACAATTTTTTTCCTAAAAGAGCTGATAGAGAATGTTATCAAGTAAGAATGAATATTCTGATATACCCAGTTTATTATGAAACTATTTCAGGTTTTTTCCAACATATGACTGACAGGGTTATTAGCCGACCAATGAGAAATTAAGACAGGTATTGAGATACCAGACATTGTTTCATTTTCTCAATAAAATTTGAGTTAATTTTAATACTATTGCACTTAGCTTATCAAGTTCTTATGGAACATCTCATCCCCTAAGTATGGAATATAAAACACAGTCTTTTTACTGCTCAGTTCACTGAAGTGCCATCAATCAGAAGGTAAGTTTTGAAAGAGAGGAACAGTTTATCTTGACCTCTAAGTGACTAAAGAAATCCCTATGCACTATCAAAGGTTGTCACAAAACTGACATTGACGAAGAGTGCAGTGCCAGCTTCAAAATGTGGTCTCTCTTCAACTGCATATATTTGCATTGATTTTACTGTTTTGCATACATTGCAATATGCATGTATGGTGAAGTGTGTGCTGAAAAATATGCTTTTCTATATAGAGTACGAACTCCCAGCAAAAAGCCACGTTCTGTACATCTGTATTCGTTGCACTTTAGCCTTTTTTTTTTTTTTTTTAATCTAGGCCCTCAAGGTAATACTAAAATGGTAATTTCATGCCATGTATTTTTCAGTTTACCCGAGCCAGCACTTCATGCTTGCTGCTGCAAGAGTTCCTTCAAGCAGCAGTGAAAGATCATGCTGCACTGCTGTAAGCGTAGCATAGATAAACGTCCCATGCTGATAGAATATACCACCCAAAAGGACAGCAGAAAGACAAATATAACCAAATGAACAAAAATCAAGGACTAAATCAGGGAACCTTTTGGTGAAATTATATGGTTTATATTATACATGGGTCCTAACAGACCCTCTGGGTATGAACTCTATAAATTTATGAGAGGGATACAAAATGTCAGTGGAGAAAAAGGTAATAGATTCATGACATTAGGAACATAAACTGGGCTTTTTGAAGGAACTAATCACTGATGTTTTACAGTTCTGCTCTCCATGGTGGCTTTTGATAGGCAGTTTTTTTGAAAAAAATGGTAGGAAAAAATTCGTTATTTCAAGTTTATTTTGTCCTTTTTTACTCTTCCAGCCTCTTTTATTTTTCATATCTCTTCCCAGCAACTTAAACAAATCAGATATTCTAAGTTACCCTCCCCTTCTGTTAACCGTTTTTATACAGACAGAGCACTATTCAAAATGATGCTTTAATAAGGGAATGCTGGGACAATTTCCAGTTGTTCTGACACCTTCTTTATTCCTCTTTTCCTTCTCTCCCTGTACTTTTGACAGGAAAGTTGTCATATGAGTCTACAGTAAAATATAGATTAGAAACTTCATTGGGAAGGACGTTATTGTCTTTATTTAATTGATTTTCTTGGTATTTATTAATAAAATTCTTCAAATAAATGGGAAGGAGAAAGCTCTCAAAACTTTCACTGATAAGTAAGCAAAGAATACTCTTAAGAACAGCCTTATCAACGTTGGTGTGCATATTTGGTCACAGCAATGCAGTTTATGCCCAGATATAAATTTTTCAGGTTAAATTCTGCAGTTTTCCTTAGCTCAATTTGCTGTTTTGGGTTTTTTCCTCTATTTCATTGATTCACTTATCTTTTTTCTTCCTTATTCTTACTTTAGAAGAAACAACAACAATAATAACAAAAGAAACATCTTACAACTTTTGTGGCAGAGAAACATAGTGATTGCTAGACATGGGTTTCCATGAAGGCTGTGCTCCTGGAGTAATACCATTCCTTCCTGGCTCTGTGGAGTCCCGCATGCTCCCACAGAAGCCTGGGCAGGTTCAGTATTAAGTCAGTAGCAAAGAGTCAGGAAGGGTATTTGCTTGCGTTCCAGCAGGAGAGTTTATTGCATCTTCACTGTAGAAGGTTCAAGGGCAAATACGAGAACAATGGCTAACTTTGGGTTTTTCCCAGGGCTGGGGAAAAGGCAGGATCAGGGCACAGGGACCAATGGGAGAGCCCCAGGAGAGTGATGAGGGGCCAAGGCCAGCAGCCAGCTGGGGAATTCAAACTGGAATAGATTAATTTAACAGAACCATGCACCCGGGGAAAAGCCTTTTGGTCGCCTTAACATAAAGGTATGTTCACCAGCCACCACACTGGAGGAATGAGATTTCTCCTGATTTTGAAAGATATGAGCAATAGCTTGTGCAAGGACTAAACTTTATTTACATCTAGATTGTGAAAAATCACATCTGCTAAAAAAATTACCACAACTTTGTTCTTGGTTTTTGTATGCCACAGTAAGCACGTTGTTGCCATACTAGAAGATGACTCTATAATGAATGGCAAATAGTTACTTCTATGTTATATTCTGCAGGTTTATAAAATATGAAGTTTTAATGATACAATTTATGAGCACTACCACTGACAACCCACAGAGCAATATCTTCAGGAAAGTCACTCTTCTGCCTGACCACAAACACTTGCTTGATTTTACTTCTAGAATTCATACCCCTAAAATTCAGGACGCGTGTTACCATAAATCAAATTTTAAAATAACCATCACCTTTTCACAGATTCCCTTTAGTGTGCAAGTCTTAAAATAAAGTGTTTAATTTTCTTTTTAATACTATAAATGCTGCTAAGTCTTTATAACCGACTCTGACCATCTAGTTCTGTGCTAGGTAGCAATACATCACAGGAGTGATGATGTTCTGATAATATATTACACTAATACATCATCGGTGTGACAATACTCTATGATGGATGAGTAATACATCTTCCAGACAAAGACGTCAAATACAGATCTGCTTGGAAAAGGAACAGCTCCCTTCCCTGTGTGTTATTCTAACTTTATTATCTTAAAACTTTATAAAGTGCTCTTAAATTCTACTCAAATTATTCATTTGGGCAGCCAACACATTCCCACATAGACAGGGAGGTTTGTCACAGCTCTGAGATCTGTTGATTCGATAGAACTTTTCTTCACTTTCAGTGTGAGAGATGATAGAAAGTAGCTTCCTTTACATGCAACATATGGTGTTGCATAAGGCAATGAATGTCGCCATATAGAAGCTCATTACTAGATTAGAAAAAGAACTCACTCTTTAGACAGTCTGTAATTGCTATTGCTCTTCTTCATCCTCCTCAACTCAATTTTTCTCTTCTTTATGATAACTAGAATTGAAACAGTGTTTTCCTATAAAAAAACAAACATGGAAGTAATTTTACCTTTGGCTTGTCTCTTCTGTTAAATTTCATTGCAAGAGATGTGATTTAACTGAGACAATCTATATCTTTTTAATGTAATTCCTGTACATTTAATTTCTAGACTACCATAACTACATGTCTGTTGAAAGATACATCTTTGCTCTTTTTTAACTTTGGTACAGAATTATGAGTCTGTACAAAATGAGGTTATACAATTACACCAGAAAACGTTCTGTCATCAGATCTTAAGCCAGCAACATGACTAATAGTAAACCTTACTTCTGCTAAAAAAATGGTGACATATAAACTTCAGAAACCTTGAGTTTGCTGTAGGCTGTAATATTAATAAAGGAAACACTTCTGAAGGGCCCAAACTTTCCCCCCTTGTTGATCCAGCAACATCAGTGAGAAAAACAGTGTAAATTAGTAGCATCAGACATTAAATAATATTATATGAACAAATATTTTGAAGGAAAGATTAATTTGTGCCTGGTTATAGTCCTCAGTGAGTCTTTAGTCCATTTGGTTCCAATTCCTACTTCTGCTATGTATTGCTTCCTTTGTAGTCTTACTCAAAAACGTTTTTAATAAGGGACTCAGATAGAGTAATGAGAGCCATGATTTAAAAAAAAAAAAGAAAGAAAAAAGTATGAAACAAGACAACCAGGATATAGAAGTAACTTCTTTGTGAATCTAGCTAATATGGGACCAAGAGCCATAGGAGACTCTGTAGAGACAAGTAGGAGGCAGCAGCCAGGAGAGAACATAGAGGAATACCTAGATAACTTGCATTCCCTATCTTAACAACACAATTTTCTCCTCACTATGATAATTTCTTCTAAATTTCTCAGAAGTGCAGTTGTTGTGGTTGTTATCAATGTGAGGTAGACATATAAGATTCAATATATTTGAAGAAAATGTGATCATGGTATATCTGAGAAAGAAAATAGTATTGGCTGAAGAAAATAGGAATTGTTTATTACGTTCTTTGTGTCCATCCAATGCCCATTATGTGATTGCCAGGGTACTTGCTCTTTATATTCTTATGTACAGGAATGAATCCTAATTATTTTGGTCTGCTTTTTCTTTCCACATTGAAAATCAAAGAGAATTACGTTATATAAAACATTTTGTTCATTAAATCATACTGAAAATAAAGGAATAATTAAAAATGGAACTAAGAAAACTATATATTTCAAAGTTCAATAGGCACCTAATGTAGAAATATATTTAAAAAATAAGTCCATGTTTCAGATTATAAATATAGAAACAAAAATTATTAATTAACTTTAGTGATCAAATATATCTTTATTAAGTCATAGTCTCTTAGAAGAATAGAATTTTAGTAGAGCCTAAATGAAAAGTTATACTGTATGAGTAGAAAACAGTCCTTGCCAATTTTCTTAACTAAAAAGACATTTAATCTATAATTATATTCTCTTATATCCAGTGGTATTATATACTAAACTTATTAAATTTTTATAATTGCAGCAAGTTTAAATTATTTAAGGGAATCTGTATTTCATTTAGTTTAACATTATTATTAAATTTAGAATCTCTTTAGCAGAACTGAGATCAGATGTAAAAACTCTCCAAGGAAAGTGACACCTCCTTTGAGAAATGCTTCTTAGAGCTTGTCATGAATAAGGACAACTAATCTGCTCTTTTAAAATGAGCTCAGATCTTAAATCTTACCTTTACTTTGTATCACAACACCAAAAGTTTTCATCACATTTCAAATTTTATAAGATTTGGATCTAGTTATCTAGTGTCATTATAAGGGTTTAATTATGTTATATTTATATATTGTTGATCTTGCAAGATGATGAGTGTCTACAAGAAATATTGAACAAATTCTAGTCTCATAAGAAATTAATGAAATTTGTGCTCTTTTCTCAGCAGTTTCAGGGCCAGACCCATAATGTTAGAGGTTTATTTCTCACATTAGTCTATCAAAGATTTTGTATTAAAATTTAGTTGAAATATACGTTTAAAGAAATGGGTTTTCATTTGAGTTGGGATTGCCTAAGCAAACAATTCTGATTTGCAAAATTGTAAAATTAAAGGTGATTATTTATATTATTATTTATGTTATTTATCTATCCCTATATTTACCAGTGACTTCTCCCATAAACCTCAATTCATCTGGAGTTTAGGCCCAAGGGAAAAAACAAAATAACTAACCAAACTAACCAACCAAACCAACCCCCCACACCAAAGAAACCCCAATATATATTTTTTTCATGATCTAAATTTTGAAAAATTTACTGCTCTATTTTAGATTTTAATAATTTTAAAAAGGTATGAAGACTGGATATAGGTGAAAGGATTTCTTCCAAATCCTTTTCAGAATTCCTGCCATACCTTTCCCAATCAGTTTCAAAGAAGTTTTTTACAACGCATGAAGAAGTCATTAAAATTATTGCACCTCGGGATGTACTCATTTGTCACTCTATGCGCAATCTGCAAACATAAATCGATGCTGCTGTAGAAAAAAAAAATATAATCATTATCAAGCCATATTTTAGAAGTATAATACAGAAAAGCCCATTTATTCTATATCTAAGACAAGTTTTCAATGTCAAAATCTTTTCTGCCTAATGTAATTTTAAAGAAGTTTGATTAACTAAATTTAGAAAAATGTGGACACATTTTCATAAATAATCCTAAAATAGAGAGATTATCCTGCCCTTACAATCTAGAATTATTTATCTTTAACACTACTTCTTCCACAAATAGATACCAGAAAAACAACCAGAGATAAATTGAAGCACTGTTTACTCATGAGGCAGTAGATGGTTTTTGTTTAAGTTTTAATGACTGGCAATTGTCTTATTCTTTTAAATCTCTCTTCTACTTGTGAGAACTCTCCCTTTATTTTAATGGTGTACATCCACATCATTTACCTTCTGAGTGTTTATACATCCTTTATTTAGAAACTGTATGAGTAGAAGTTCCTAATTCCAAATGACTTAATTCACATACAGTATAAATAAAATATTGTTATATCCTAATTTGAAGCAGGTGACTTATAAAAATATTCACTATAGGAAACAACATTAACTAGAATAATTATACATAATGTATAAATAAATAAACATTTGTGTTAAATATTACATAATAATACAGATATCATTTAAAAAAACAGCAAAAAAAGTGTGATGATTGTGGAAGATTAAAATACAGATCAAAATTACATAAAAAATCAGAAAAAAAAATAGATTCGTAGTTCCCAAAGAATATTAAGAGTCAGTTTAAGGGCCATAGATTGGAATATACACAGGAGGTTCAGCTAGTAACTCAGAGTATGAGGCAGTTTCACCTTTGCCCTGTCACCTGAGGAAAAGATTAGGTGCCTATTCTTTATCATGTAGATAACTGCAAGGATTTCAATGTATGACTAAAGGGTAGCAGTTGGGTACTGGTAAGATGTGGGTGACATTATCATTGGTCTGGAGATTTCCCTTGTGGAGAAAAAAGCCACTCAAACTACTTTCCCAGGCTGCTGATTATTATAAATACAGACAATATATTGGGATCTTATAGTGGAAAGTAGATCACAAAATTGCTTGCGGAGCATAAATTAGGACAAAAATCTTTAGGTCTAGACAATAGTGATTTTTTTTATAATAGAAAGCATTCCATATACAGTTTTGGAAATTGCATAGAAAATGCAAAAATGCATAGGAGTCTGCGAGTATCAACACTGCTTTCTATGTACAAAAAACTTGAAATTTGGTGGCACAATCCAAATAGTTCAGTGAAAGAGAAATGAGAATCTTACTACTTCTGAAAATACGGAAAACTATTCTTCTTCTTTGTACTGATATTTTAAAAAATAAGAATCTGAAAATGAGATTACTGATAAATAAACTGATTAATTAATCACAACTTTTTTTGAATGTTGTTTAGTTTGAATGCACTTTCAAAGTTATGCAAGGCAGAAATATTGTATAATTCCCAAGGTATTTAAGGCTACTTTTTCGCCTACATACTTGCTTAGTGTTTCTTTTCAGCACAGCTAAATGCCAAAGACCTCCCTCTTGAGCAAGACTTGTAGGATGCACTTAGCGAAGTCTGGGTTATTTATGGGGAAAAACGTCAAAGGAACTGTCCCAAAAGACAAAGCAATTGTCCTTTGAAGTATATGAGGTATGAATGGTTGAAGAGCTCTACAGTAGGCCTCAGTAACAGAAAATGGAAAAATTATATGTTTATATATGTATAAAAAATAGCAAGGAGTAGTGGAAGAGTGCAAAGAGGTTGACTTTTATAGTTTCTAATCACACTGGTGAAATAATATTTATCTCACTGGTGCAATAATATTTAGACAGTCTGAAGAGTTTAATCATTTTTAGTTTTTGGAAATATAATTGGGTAAAAAAAGAAATAAAGAGAGATTGCAGAAAAAAAAAGAAAATAAGAGCCATGTATTGTAACTAATCAATGGAGGATAAGATTCCTGGTAAGCAGTACTCTGAGATCTTGATGTGTTTGTTTATTAAAGAGAAGATTCAGTTTGATGTCTGTACATAACTATTTTTTTACAAGAACAGAAGTACAGAGTGCTATGTAGTTCTACTACTACCAGAGAAAGTAGCAAAAATAATTAAATCCTGGAACTTGAAATCAAGTGATCTCAAATGCAAAGAACATCTTTCGTTTCCTTTTGAATGAGCAACATTTTAAAAAAGTGGGTCATTTCCTGACCCGCAAAGTTAGGCATACAGGTTTAACCTGGTAAAGAGTTCTTGCTGAGATGCGAACATTAAGAGAGTTTGTGTTCATAACTTGCATACTCCTAGCCTTTCCATTTGTATATACTCACTTTTTTGTTTTTGTTGTTGTTGCTGTTTTTGGATTTTGAGGTTTTCTTTGTTCAGCTTGTCCAGCCTACCTGTACTGTTTCAACTTTGCTCCGCAACACCTCCTCTTTCTCTTGGGGCCAGTTGGCAAAGGAGTTTTGCCTTGTTCATGAGTTAGCATCCTGAATTCATTCCCTACCTTGTGTACTATTCTTTAAAGAGCTGCTTCTTTAAGAGACAAATGATCGTGAGAATGAGGTATACCTTCCCCACATGGAACAGGGTTACACTGTAAAACCTAAAACAAGCTTTGGCCCTGTAAACATTTCCATTCATGTGTTTATGCAATTATTTTCAAAGAAACAATATTACTGAAATACCAAAAACCTCCAAGTGCAACACCATAAAAATACATACATTAATGTGACAATTTCTTGTCACACAAGCAAAAACAGCTAGATATTTATTATGGATTAAAAAAAAAAAAAAATAAAATGAGCTGTCACCATGAACTGTGAATTTGTCTTTTTTTCTGTTTCTGTGAAGGTTTTTTTGGTATGCACAGCTATCATCAGTTTTTCTGCTTTGCATTACAGTTATGACATCCTCTACTGCATTGCTTTTTGATAGAAATCCACAATAATAGTCCTGAGGCCCAATAGCGTGCTTTGTACTTTAAAAATACGCACTAGATTTCAAGATGGGTCTTGTATTGCAAGTCTAGCCAAAGTAACAGTTAACCAAATAGCCCTCGAATTTCCTTAAGAACGTATTTACCTGAGCAGGTGGAGATTGATTTAAACTCTTCTGTGCAGATTCCAAACAGGTCAGAAAAAAAAAAAAAGATCACCTATAGCCTGGGGTCTGTATTACTTGATTATTGAGATATTTTGCTATGAAAATTTTCAGGAAGCCAGACACAGCACTAACACAACCATCAGGCTTCCAGGCTTACAAGTTGGAGTATCGGCCCACCTTTTTGGGAGGAGAAAGAGACAAACAATCAACACTGTCCGTGAACACTATCATGAGGAAAAAAATCCGAAACAACAAAAAATAAACAAGCAAAACCCCCTAAAATAATGACACCTAAGAACCACAGCAAAACAGAAAAGAAAAAATCTCCCTAAAAAATTCAGTGTTACAACTGATGCCCCTTAATGTTTTGATACAGGCAGCCATCATTAGGAAGACAGGGAATGAATGATAGGACTATGATAACAAAAGTCTTTTTTTCTTTCTTTCTTCAGCTTTTCTACGTATGCCTCAAGGAAGATAAAATGTAATGCAGTTAAGACGTTATAAAATAAAAATGAAAAGTCAGTCTAAGCAGTATGTTATGGAAATTGCCAGACAACCTAAAAGTCACCACAACAAGGCGGGAAAATGTATTGTAAAGAATTTTTCTGAGAAAGCAAAGAGGTGGATTTTTACGGATCTTCATTCTAAAAGTTAACACTGTAAATGTTCATGGATTTACCAATTTACCCAGCATCTCTTACACTTTATCACCAAAAATTTCATTCCTCTCAAATTAACTCTAAAGAAATGAGAAAATATTGCAGTCTGCTACTGAGGGGTCCCATAGTACCTATTGTGTTATAGTTGCTATCATCACCATATACCTCTCTTTTTAGTTTGCATTGCAATTAATTACTTGATTTTTATCTCTTCAAAATAATTCTGGGAAAAAACTTTCACACTTGAACAATTTGCAATGATTTCTATAATTCTACGTGGCTTTCTTGGGGTCATACAGGCTCAGTTTTCCATTTCCTTTTTTCCATAATATCATATTTTATCACACACATAAATCCAACAAAAACCCTTGTTGGTATTATTATATTAAATAAGTGATAGACACCCTTGACGTCATTCTCTGATAAGAGTAGTTTAATACTGTGTTGTTAAAAGGTACACAGAAAAAATTGTGATATGATTTAATGTCCTCACATCCCTGCTTGTAAATGCCTTAATCTTCAAAATTACAGCCAGATTAAACAGTTTGATTCATTTTACAGTTTAGCAGCATTTATGGCTGTAATTTGCATGTAGGAACTATTTAACAGATTCTTGTTTCCCCCCTCCCACGTCTTTTATTTTTCTTTTAAAAACATATATCTTATGAAAAACACATATAAACGCTTTCACTTATCCTTACTTGCCTTTCAGCTTGTACAATAAAGCTATGAAGGTTTTTTGCTACATACAGTAATTCCCTAAGATAGAAACTGAATGTTCCTCCCACACCAAATCCTGAACAAACCCAGCAGTAAAATTTCTCCCTATAATGATGCAATATGTCAGCTGTCATACAAAATGTATTTATTTGGAATTTTTTTACAGGACAAAAGGCCACAACTCAAACATACTTTATACAGCAGATCTGTTAAGTCTGACACAACCAAACAGGAAAAACTGAACTTACCTTTATCTTACACCTCTTTCTCATCATGATTCATCTCTTGACAAGTCTGTTATGCAGTCCCTGGTGTAGGCTCACCACGTGTGTAGCCCTAAGCACATCTCAGAACTAAATGTGTACCACAGGACATCCGGGTAAAAGCAATAGAAGTTTAAGAAAACTCATGTCTCCCCTTCATCTCTTCAAATGTTTGTTGTCATCCCATTCCTTTAACATGCGATCTATCCCACACACTAGCAGGCTATTTCAGTCTAGCTACCAAGGAAAAACAAGGAGACATGCAAACAAACTGTCCCCTCCAGCCCCAACAGACAATCAAATTATTAAAAATAATGCCAAGTAGAAGTACTGGATGGTAGAAAATGACCCTCAATATCAAACATTTACAAGATAATAATATTCACCAGCTCTACCACATTTCCAGTATTTTAGACCCATGACTTCATTGGAATTTGGATGATTATTGCAGAGAAGGAAGATTATTGCAAAATTCACTGCAGAAGAGAATACAGTACATGACTTTAGACTGCATTATTGTAGTTTCCTGTTTGGCGTCACAGAATTTCTCAGCTGCCCTAGCATGCTGTCATGACCTCTCTTCTGGTAAACAGGATAGAGTGCCAGCACAAGCAGATATAAAAGGCTTGAATTCTTGCACCAGTGTGCTAACCAATACAGTTAATCTGAAAATAGTGCAAAAGGTAAGAAACTAGTTTCTCCTTAAGCTCAAAAGATTTGGAAGTCTATATAAGGATACCTGTATTGGAGCGTACATAACAAAAAAATATCACTGTAAGTCACTGTGAAGACCTTGCCTTTTGCTTTCTCTCACTGCAGGGTTTAAATAAAAGTAGCCAGAGAAGGACTGTGGATATTGTCCAAGAGGAAATGACCTTAAGCAGCAGCAGAGGAGATTCAGGTTGAATATCGGGAAGAATTTCTTCACTGAAATGTTGGTTAAGCATTGGAATGATTTGCCCAGGGAAGTGGTACAGCTACCAAACCTGGAGGTGCTCAAGAAGTGACTGGGCGTAGCACTTAGTGCTGTGGTTTAGTTGACAAGGTGGTGTCCGGTCAAAGGTTATACTCAAAGATCTTTGAGGTCTTCTCCAACTTAAATGATTTTATGATTCTATGAGGGGAGGAGGGCAGGGAGGGAAATGTCATCATTTATCCATGACTTTGCAAAATAACTCAAAGCTGATATTCTGACTTAAATATCAGTATCTCAAGTTCAAAGTTTTTACTCTTTGTGCTTACAACATCATGCTCATAGTTTGAAGGACGAAAGTTGACATTATTCATTCAGTAGGTAAAAACTAGAAAAATTTACCGGAGAAAGCTTTTCCTTGTTTTTCCATCAGATAAAGCAGAGGACATGATGCATTTTGTAAGACTTGTGTCTTCTGTACCACAATAGAGCCAAAGTAATTTAGCTCTCTCTAAATAAAAGTGTCTCTATATATTTAATAGATTTCTGGTTTATCTGATCTGGGGCAAAAGGTTACCATGTGCTTCCGGCTGGCAAGCTGAACTCTTGTTTTCACTTCACTAGAATCTTGTTCAGAGGACACGGTTCAATTGAACTGAACTAAAGGGTTATGATCATTCATACTACAGGCACACTCCCTGATAGTAACACAGGGGTGATCTGAAATGGTTTCTTCTGCAACTTTGACCTTAATATTATGCAATAACATTCTGAATTTCTATAAATCTCGAAAATTCATTATTATTCATACAAGACCTTCACATGGCCTTTGAATCATTCAGTGTCTTTTAATATTAGCTCGTGGTTTTAATTAAGATATGCACGATATATGAAATTTCACTAAATGTCTTTCAAGGAGCTTTGATGATAATACAAAATGAGCAATGAAAAGGCTTTGCTTTTAATAACTCCAAAATTGTATTATTCTTGGATATATTTCTAAGGCCTTATTCGTTTTGTGGGGGAGGGAAGGAAAAAAGTCTTTTAGTATAGTTAATTAAGATGAAGGTTCTCATTAACTAAAGCAAATGTTAAATGGCCCACAGGAGTGCATAAATAATAGGCTTACTAATAAACTGTAGTATATCAAAGCTGAGGAAAATAACTTTAACAATGCTTTTGCAAATTTACTAATTACAATAGCTTCCAGCAGTGCCAGTTCAACCTGCAAAGAACTTAAACTGCACTTGTTCTGTTTTCAGAAGTGGTTCAGAATAATTAAACTATTTTGAATCAAAGTTGCTCAACCTGCTTATTAAAATAAAAATAGGCAAAATAGTTGTTAAAATATTGTGGATTCCTGGTGACTATATATTCCATAATTGAAATAGCTCTTTCCTAAAAGGACAGTATTTCTGGAATTGAAATACATTAATACACTTACATTTTATTCTAATTAACTGTAGTGGTTAGTAAGTGCTTTACTCTTGCATGAAGATGATTTTGCTATTATGAAAGCTATCATGTGGGAAACAGTGGCACTTATGACTAGTTCTAGTTCAGAATGACAGCTCTATAAAAAGTCAGTGTTAGGCATGGATCTCCTTTACACAAGATACTAAAGGATGGTACGTGTTTCGTAGCTTTTTTCTGCAATGTAAAAATATATCATTATTGTGGGCTAACCTGGTAGGCAGCTGAGCCCCAGATAGCCACTTGCTCACCCCCCCTCCCACCCGCAATAGGAAGGGGGAGAGAATCAGAAGGGTAAAAGTGAGAAAACTTGTGGGTTGAGATAAAGACAGTTTCATGGGGAAAGCAAATGTTGTGCATGCAAGCAAAGCAAAACGAGGAAGTCATTCACCACTTCCCATCATCAGGCAGGTCTTCAGCCATCTCAGGGAAAAAGGGCTTCAGCACGGGTAATGGTTGCTCAGGAAGACAAATGTCCTAACTCCAAATGTCCCCCCTTCCTACTTCTTGTTCCCAGGTTTTATTGCTGTGCATGATGCCATTTGGTCTGGAATGTCCCTTGGGGCAGTTAGGGTCAGCTGTCTCAGATGTGCCTCCTCCCAAATTCTTGTGCACTCCTCAGCCTAATCACTGCCAGAAAAGTTCTTGACACTGTGTAAGCACTGTTCAGCAATAACGAAAACATTCCTGTCTTATCATCCCTGGTTTGGTCACAAATGCCAAACAGAACCCTATGAGCTTCTGTCAAGAAAATTAACTCCATGCCAGAAAAACCAGTAAAACTATAAAAAAAAATCATTTAGCATTGAAAAGTTGACCAAGTTCCAACAGGCTTGAGAACACCAAAACCAGTAGAATCGCAATATAATTTAGTTTGAAAATATCTCAGTGAAATTGTCTGGTTTAACCACTTCCTCAAAGCAGAGTCAGCTCAAAGTTAGATCAGGTTCCTTTAGGCTTTATCCAGGGGAGTTTTGAAAACCTCCACAGACAGGAGTTTTCAGAGTCTCTTTTACAAACTTGATGCAGTGTTTACTACTCTCATCATGAACACTATTTCAGCATATGGATAAATGATGGATTTCCTTGATGGAATTTCCTTTTGCACAATTTATGACTATAACCTCTTGGCTATGGCTTTTTACTCTGGGAAGAGCCTTTTCTATCACTCACCATTACGAAGTTTAAACCAGCAATTAGATGCCCCACATCCTTCTCATCTCCAGGCTCAAAAAAGGTCACATCTCTCACTCTTTCCTCATGTATCATGTTTTCCATGCCCTTAACCACTTTAGTGCTACGCTATGACTCTTTCCGAGTTTGTCAATATCCCTCCAGTTCTGGCAGAGTACCAGAGGTCCACTTGAATTTCTTTCCTTCCTTCTGCCTTCCTGTCTTCCTTCCTACCTTGTCACTATGAATTAATTGTTTGTTTATGTCTGGTTGAGAGTACAGGAACAAGCTTGTCTACATGTGAGGCTTACTGTCAGGGCAGTGGAAAAAACAAAGGGAGAGAAATTACTTTTTTACTTATTTTCCTTGTGTTGTTATGAAACACAATCATCCATAATCATCAGCTACCTAACCTGCCTTTTTCAGCTTCCTATTACCAAATTAATCCAGTTGTGTCTCCCCATCTCTCTTCCCAAAAACTTTAAAATAACACCTGTTGCTGCAAATTTTTGGACATCTACCTACCAGATAAATAAGAAAGAACAAAGAGAGTAGAGACATTTTTATTCTTTCTCTCTCCATATGATTGAAGCCATCTTGAACTCTCTCTTCTGCAAACATGAAGTGATTTTCAGTATTTTGTATCTTCAATTCTTCTCACACTTGCCCTACATTGAGTAAGAACTATAAAAACATGTCACTAATCTACTGTTCCTTTGGTAGTTCAGTTTGTGTCTTAACGTTTTCAACATCAACAGGGCATAAACAATCAAGAACACACACACTCTGGAAATAAATACCCTCTCAGAACTGGCTGTGGTTCTCAACCATACAAAGGTTCCTTTAATTTGTTATGACACATCCTGAAGGATCACTCCATTCTCTTGCAGTTGGTACATCTGTAAGGCTCAAATACAAACTGTTGTACAAAGAAAGACGTAGTAGTACATAATGTAATTAATACGTAAGTATTAACAAAAACTTTTCATTTAGTTGTATATTTGAGTATAATTTCCAACAGCTGAGGAATTAAGAAAAATTTAAGAATGCTGAAGGAACCTAACATGAAATTTTGATGAAATATCTGAAATAACATTTCCAAGAGCACAAGCATAGGTCTACTATCACTTCCAATACATGGACAAACTCTTTCGCACAAAATTAGTACGGAAAAGAGCTAGGCACATAGATTTTAGGTGAGAACACTTTTCATTTAATGTTTAACGCTGTGCAAATAGTCTGATTGTTTATCCACAGTTTTGTTTTGTTAAAACAAAACTACTTTAAAGATACTTTAAAATGAGTTTAAAAACTATGGAAGAGGAGATCAGAACTGGCTTATAAACTTCATGTTAAAATAAATTCACTTCAATACTGGGATATTTCTTTAATGTATATTCCTTGAGGAATTCTGTGTGCATTGGAAAATTGAAAACACCAACCACCACAAAGAATGTAGAGTGCCTAGTTTGGGATTTTTCCTAGGGAAAAAAAGGCCAACAACTCTTAGGCCGCCACCTGACTCTCTACTACTCTCTATACCTCCTACAACCCCAGTAAAAATCTTCATGTTAACAGGGAAGATTCGGTAGAGGAAGAGTGTTTTTCCTTATGAACTTATAGATGGTTACTTTCCCACTAGAAGAAATAATTGTCATAATTGAAGTTCTCAGTTAGAAACAATTATAAACTTCCCTACACACACCTTTGGATACCCTGAAGCAGGAACTTTATCAGTCACTATTTTGAGAAATAAAAAAATAATAAACATTAATTTAAGACCAAGTCATCCATTAAAGAGCGTATCTGTTTCCAATAAACCAGTCAGACCCACCTGCATTTCAGATGCATGGCTGTATCTCAGTAAGGCAGTAAAGAGAAACACACATGTAAGGAAAGCACATGGCTAAATACATTCTTGAAATGGATTGATTGTATTGGATGATCTCTCAAGGACCTGTAGTAACAAATGCCTTATTTCATGTTTACATTTTTAGAAATAAAATGTCACTTCATAGAATTAGTTTGCCTCTGCTGCTTTAGTTATCACTTGTCTTTGTTGATTGCTCTTTATTTTTGGTGAAGGAGGGTGTAGAAACAGGATAAACATGCAAAGCCCAGACATAGGTGTGGATACCCACATACTGAGTCATGCTACATCATAATGTTTAGCCAGTGAGTATAGCAGGATTCAAATTTGCAGCACCTCATCACCATCACGGAAAAACAGAAACAAGCCAGAAAGTCAATGACAAAGCGACTAGACACATTTCTTGGCATTATGCAAATTATAAATTAGCAATCATTTTGCAACCATAATCTCAAACAGGTATCTGTAAGCCCAATTCTGTTAGTAAACTCCATTACAGCTAGTTTAATTGCACCTGTGTGCTAACTTCATATCTACATCTAAATGGAGTGACTGCAGCTGAATCAATAGCTGTCTCATCTTTTCCACTGAACCTGGTCTTTTTCATATTCTTAATTGGGAGGAAACTCTGATCCACAAACCTCTAGCTTTGTCTGCCGAGTCAATATTTTTTTTCAGCATGGGATCAAAATTAAACACTTAGGTCTGTCCTAGCTCTTTTTCTTTGCTTGAAACCCTCATACATCAGCAGTCACTGGCATCCTGCATAAATAAGATTCACTTAGTACCCATTGTGACAAGACAAGTTAATTGTAAAATATTGTGTGTTGCTGACTCTTGAAGCAGCAAAGAAAACAATTAATGTAAACTAAGTTGAAGAAGCACCTGCTGTGTGTGTTTAGAGAGTGGTCTTTTCCAGGCAATTAATTTACTTGCCCAAAATGTAAATATCTGAGAGGGTAAGCATATCAGCATGTAAAAACACTTGCAGTTCTAACTGCTACTTTTTCTGTCAAATGTTGAAACATGCTGAGGCACATTCCCAGCTGATGTAAACTCTATCTACTTCACTGACTTCAACTGATAGTTTCTTCATTCAGTGTGTGGATAATTTGGTTTTCCTTACATAGGTTATAAGTCAGAATAAAGAAACACAAATAAATGTATATTCCTGTACATAGGAATAGGAGCTGAGGAATTTACCAAACCTATATCTTGTTACCTTTCTCTATCACTGTATGGATATGAAGCATCGGGGAGCATGGATAACTCTGTGTATCCCCTTTCCTTGCCTTCAGAACCAGAGCATTCTGTGAAAGTGGAACACCAGGAGACTTGGTAGGTCACTTACTCAACCCTCCTGTCAAGACAAGAGCTGTGATAACTACAAATTTCCAAGTACTTTTTTATCTAACAGGATAAAAACTGGCAGTGATGGAAGCTCCACTGTGCCAAAGGAAATCTACGGAAGTGACTAAAGTAGCAGTAAAACAACAAAAGCACTGTAAGTGAAGGTTTTAGTGTAAAATTAATGTAAGAAGAATACACTGACCAGAGGACTATCAATCAGGGTGCAAATCAATCCATAATTTAATGACACTGTATGCAGTGGAAAACAGTAGGGGATTGTGTCTGTATCTTGCAGGTTTAAATTTCCTTTAAACACAACAAAACCAACCAACCAACCAAAAACCAAGGTAAGATGATGATGATGTCATATTTAACATTTCATTTTCAGAATATCGGTTTGTTCTGTTTCTCCAATAACTGAGTCTTCATAGGCAATTTAAAGCATCCTGTCTTGTCAGCCCACAAGGACACCTGCATGTCTTGCAAAGGGCGCTCCCCTCCAGGGGT
Organism: Struthidea cinerea; assembly: GCA_013397865.1. Lineage (NCBI taxonomy): Eukaryota > Metazoa > Chordata > Aves > Passeriformes > Corcoracidae > Struthidea > Struthidea cinerea. Next base: position 477,854 of record VZTI01001512.1, read on the forward strand.
TTGACTGCCAGGGCTCAAGGGCAGGGCACCCCTGGCCCACAGCTCCAGCAGCTGCTCCTGGACAAGGCTCTGCCACAGAGGCTTTCCCACTGCCTGAGTTGGGCTTGGGCTACCCTGGGATCCCTGGGCTGCCCTGGGATCCCTGGACTGCCCTGGGATCCCTGGACTGCCCTGCTCTTCTCTGGGGCAGAGAGATGGGCCCAGTCTGCCAGGCTCTGCCATCACCCACCCAGAGGAGGCCCCAGCACTGCTGGCACCCAGCGCCAGGGAGCTGCTGATCCCTGCAGTGCCCGGAGACACCACTGTCAATAAACCACAGGGTTGTGTTTTCAGATTGCAGAGTTCCCCATTGAGTTACATGTACTACAACAGCAGTGTTTGCCTTGCAATTAAAATGACACAAATACCAACTAAGGAAACCAAAAGCAAAGTCCCAGGGGAGCAAATGAAAGCAAGCTAAATAACCTTTAATACCAGCTCTTGGGCAAAAAGCATTTCAATTTGTTTTACATCTCAGCTCTCCAAACTGCCATGAGAACTTATCCTATACCAAACATACAAGAGGGAGTCACAGAGTCTTTTTAGTTTGACATTCAAGTGGAAAAAATCTCTCTTTGAAAGAGCTTTTTGATATTTGATAATTTATTTCTCAACTACCATCTTTAGTCTCCTTCCTTCCCTGCTGCAAATATTGTACTTACACAAAGTAGTCTGTATAAGGAACTTTAAAAATTATGTTTTCATTAAATAGATTTGTATGGAACAATCAAATTTTCTTTTAGCTTTGGCAAGATTCAGGAAGAAGCAATGCTATAGATTTAGATACGATTATCTCAGCCCGTTCAGAGCACAGCTAACAGTTTGCAGCATAACAGAGTTACAGTTTGCAGGAGCATGTAATCAAGATGCTCCAGGTTAGAACAAGTTAGACTCAGAAGTTCCCATAAACAGTTGAAAGGCTTTTATCAGAAATGCTGACTTGAAGGAAGGTGCTGAAGAGGGGTTATATGAGATATCCTTATGACCTGATTAATTCTTCCTCTTCTTCCGTACATGATTTACATCATTAAAACCATTAATAGGGTCTTTTCAGTATCTGTAATCCATCTAAAGCCCTTCCTTGGTCTCTCCTGCTGACTAGATAATTCAGACTTTCTGTGTTCTTCATAAACAATTTTCTAAAAGTTACCTCCATGGGGAATCGTCTGATCACTAATTTGTCCACTGCCTTTGAAGCTACCAGTAAGGCTCTAAACAAGATGAAACATACACAGCGGTGCTGTGGCCTTGGACTTCTTTTATCCTATACCTTGCTGGTAAGAACAAACCTTTTTGTGTTCAAAGGAGCTGAAATCTGTATTTATTGTCTTTCAGGAGACTGCCTAACCTACCAGACTCCAGGTTCTTTCAAATATTGTTGTCCCACTTGTTTTATCCACTTACTCTGTTGCAGTAGAATTAAATACTCTTTAGACAGAGAACGGATGTTTTTTTATCAGGAATGCCTTTGCAGATGAATGAATGGACAATTGCACATCTTCTGATGGTTTTGAAGTTTCATATAACTGCAATAAGTCAAGTCTTCTCTGTGCAGTTTAACTGTATGTCAGCTTTAGTCTTCTCCTGAATTCACCGTGTTGAAGCAAACATCTGCTGTACATACAACACTTCAGGAGAGCTCTGTTGTTAAACTGATGTGTCAAAGTTCATAACAGGCTGAGTTACCAATTTTTTTCACAGCATATGATAAATGAACTACATGCAACACCACTGCAAAACAACCTTAAATCACATGTAATAATAATAACAACAACAATTATACTAACTATTATTATTAATAACTATTATCAGTAGTAGTATACTTCATCCTTGCTTCTAAACCTGAGGGACCTGTAGTAAAGTGCATTACCAGAAAACAGAAGGCCAATATAGGGCTTTGTTAGTGGTGTGATTCATTTACTCTCTACCTTTACTACCTATTCCCAAAGGTACCTTATGGAAAGGAAAATTTGCAAACATAGCAAATTAGGAAAAGTATAAAATTCCACTGTAGAGAATATTCCAGAAAGTACTCTACTGATTTGCTGCCTACCAATCATCATGTGCAAAATCACAGGTGACAAAAGCATTGAATTCGCCAGCAATTTATTATTACCTTGGTTTTTAAAACAAAACCATTATCTTGAAAGCTTGTGCAAATATGCAAACCAGCCAGCCTGTAGGCTTGACTGTGATCTTTCTGTTCCCTGTGAGTGCACAGTCATGCGCAGTGAGAATCAGATTATCATGGAACCCAGCTATGCCCAAAGGAGCGTTCAATGCTGGGAGCAATTAAATAGAACTTTTCTATTCCTCAGTACTGTCATCCCACACGTTGACAAGTCTTTGAAAGCAAAAGCTAAAACTCCTCACACATAATTAGCTAGAACAAACTGATGAAAGAATTAAATATAAAGTGTTCTGCTCAAAGACATGATCATCAATCTACAGTTCATTCCATCACCACTGATTTGAGAATGCAAAAAGATAGGCAAATTATCCCATTCTCCCACAAAGCCCTTAAGGGAAGAGAAAATGGTCTCAGACCCTTCTTAATCCTTTTTATTTTTTTATATTTTCTATTTTATTTTTGATCTGGTTATTTTAGCTTGATTACTGCAGTCCCAATTACACTATACAGAAATAAAAGGTCTTCTAAGGCTTAATGATAATGTTCTGAGAAATACAATAAAGCATTTAACCAATCATTTGAGATGTGCTGACCTTTCATATGGTAAACAATTTTAGGTGTCTAAACATCTTAATCTGTGCTCTGATTTATGACAGCCAATACAGGAAAGTTTTTAATCTGATCCCTGGCTTACAAAACTTGTTTCTGGTTTCTCATAACAAAGTAAAACTGTTCAGCAGCACAGTTGAATGTTGAGATGTAACCTCTGCCCAGTATTATTCAATGCGATGTTTGCCATTTTCTTCAATGAGGTGAGAATTTTACTTCTCTGCTTTAACTTCTTAGCTAAAAATTTAGACACAAACTGAAACAAAAGGTGAATGTGAATAAAACTTTAAAATTTAAGTGTGAATTTTTCATAATTTTGCCTCATTTATGCCAAATATAATGAGACTGGACCAGATGCTGTTCACTGTTTCATCAATAAAGCTAAATCAGCAAGTTCCAAAGACTGAAGAAGGGTAATTGGAGGTACATTTTGCCCCTAAATGCTTCTGTAGCTAATCTGTCAGTAGAAACCTGCATAATTCTCCAATAAATATGCAAGATGAGCAGCACTGCCTGGATGAATTATAAAAACAGAAGTGGCACATTCTACAATCATCTTGTTTTCATCTGCTGCACACCTGTAGCAAGAACATTTATAATGTAGGTGGTATATTTTGCTGAAGTGAAAAAAAATCAGTAGTTAATTTCTGATCCTGAAAGCATGTTTTCTCTTTTCAGGGTATATATTCAGTTTCTAAAAATTTGTAATTATTTTAGCGTGAGATATTTCTCTTTCATTTAAAATAAAAAGTCTTAGATAGCTCAAAAAAAATCCATAAAACCCCGCAAGATGACGCTCATAACTCATGCTTTTGGGGAAGGTACCTGAGACCACACCAAGCACAATTAATGTAAACACACATTAATCATCTCCATAGACTGTGCAGGGACACAGGGTTCTTAATTCTTGATAGTGACTTTTAGACTGGAATCTGAAGGACGGATACTACCATGTCCATTTCTACTTCTGTATTATTATCTGGTGTCCATAGAAATATGAGAATATTTGTTTTTTCAGACCATAAAGACCCATAAAGATTTCTTATTGCCTCTCAGAGAACCAAGTTTGTCTCCTTATTTCTCTGTCTCTTTATAATGAATAAATGAAAATCTTAAGTTAGAATTTACCAGAATGTTCCACAGAAACAGCTGACAACCTCGGTTGCCCCTCAGGTGTGTCACCTATTTCCACCATTACAACACTATTTCTACCTTCAGGGAGAAAAGAACACCACAAACAGATTTCTGAAATTAGGAAGGCACACCAGTTGCAGGCCAGAAACACACTTAGAGAGAGGATAACCATTCATACATTTTCTTAGTTCCCTGTATGAATTTCACAGAGGAGGTTTGTTTCCTTATCAGGACACAGCTCAGAACTATGCAGAGCAGAGACTGACTGGGCTGCAGCAAGAAATCAGCTTGATTTTCCATTGTTAAGATATTGTGGTGACAGCCATTCTGCAAAAATCCATTTAAAGAAATTGAGGGAAAATAGAACAGATGATTACTCTCTTTTCTGAGTTGGAATATGCTGTACCTCATCCTGTCACTTCCATTTGGCAGGTACTCTCACCAGACCAATCCACAGATTACTTTCTTTAGCAATCTAGCAGAGTTCAATAGGTTATTTAGCATTACTTTTTTCTCATTTATTTTGCTTAGGGAAAGATCCTAGCCATCCAATTTTGACAAACAAAGGATTCCTTTTCCCTTTAAAAAAAAAATTAAAAATCCATCAGTCTAGCCCAAGTAGGGACACAATTCCTTTGATATAAATACCAAAACCACAATGCTGAAAATATATCAAAAACTTTTGACTGCTCACCTCTATCAAACTCTGTCCCAGAAGAGAGATATTTGGTAAAGAGTCTCCTTGACGTTACACCAGCGCACTTTAATTAAAAATCTAATGAAATAATGTTCTATCAAATTATGTTGGACTGAAACTTACAGTATGTGCCAATTATAAAAAGTTAATTGAAATTTCAAAATTAAATCAAAGTAGATTGAATTTTATTGACAAAATAACAAATATAGATGCTTGTTTATGACTTTTTTATAATTACAATTATAATTAATTTTTATAGAGGAATCAATAGCCTGTTGAAGAATTCTGAAATATTAAAGCTACCGGACTTATTTTGAAATCATGTAAATAAAATTGTGATGACATCAGGTCATGCAAGGAATTTATTAGCACACAAGATAGAAGGTCAGTTGTAGATGTAATAAGAGTTTGCTTTGGAGACTATGTAATTATATAATGGTTGGGTTTGGAAGAGACTTTTGACTATTATCTAGTTCCAGCCCCCCTGCCATGGAAAGGGACATCTTCTACAAGACCAGGTTGCTCATAGCCCAGTCCAACCTGGCCTTGAACACTTTCAAGGGTTGGGTACCCACAGCTTCTCCAGGCAACCTGTGCCACTGTCCGACCACCCCCAGAATGAAGAATTTCTTTATAATATCTAATCTAAACCAAATTTTTCAATTTAAAGCCATTCCCCCTTGTCCGCTACAGGCCCTTGTAAAAAGTCCCTCTCCAGCTTTCTTGTAGGTTCCCTTCAGGTGCTGGAAGGTGCTATAAGTTGACCCCAGGGTCTTCTCTTCTCCAGGCTGAACAACCACATCTCTCAGCCTTTCCTCATAGGAGAGGTACTATAACCCTCTAATCATCTTCACAGCCCTCCTCTGGACTCACTTGAACAGGTCCATTTCTTTCCCGTGCTGGGGACCCCAGAGTTGGAAGCAGTACTCCAGGTGGGATCTCGCGAGAGCAGCTTAAAAGGACAGAATCACCTCCCTTGACCTGCTGGCTGTGCTCCTTTCAGTGTAGCCCAGAATACAGTTTGCTTTCTGGGTTTTCTGCAAGTACACACTGCTGGCTCACATTCAGCTTCTTGCCCACCAACACACCAGGTCCTTCCCTTCAAGGCTGTTCTCAATTCATTCTCCATCCAGCCTGATTTGTGATTGGGTTTGCCATGACCTATGTGAAGGACTTTGCACTTGGCCTTGTTGAACTTCATGAGGCTCACACAGCCCCACCTCTCCAGCCCATCAAGGTCCCTCTGATAACACCCCTTCCCTCCAGCTATTGACATCACCACACAGCTTGGAGTCATCAGTGAACTTGCTGACCATACTTTTAATCCCACTATTCATGTCACTGACAAAGTTGTTGAATAGCACAAGTCTGGTTATGTTTCCTCTTTTTCAGTAAATGGGAACTTCACTGGACTGTCACAGCTTCTAAAATATGATAGTGACCTAACAGCTTCCTCTGCCAGCTCCCTCAGTACCCACGAATATATCTCATCACGTCCCATGGAAATGTACACCTTCAGGTTTCTTAGATATATCTTCTCCCACAGCAGGCAGTTTTTCATTCTCCCAGTTCCAGCCTTTGCTTTTGCAGCTCACGTGGGGTGTCTGAAGCACTTGAAGAGTTTAGCAAAAAAAACACTGAGTACCTCAGCTTCCTTTATATCCTGGGTAACCATGTATCTTCTTTCCTTCCTTCCAGAAAAGACCCACTTCTTCTCTAGGCTTCCTTTTATCACCAATACACCTAAAGAAGGTTTTCTTTTTGCTCTTAACATCACTGTCCAGGTTTAATTCTATCAGGACTTTAGCTTTCCTAACCTTATTTCTGGCTGCTCGGACATTTCTCTGTAATCCTCAGGCTATCTGTCCTCGCTTCCACCCTCTACAGGTTTCCTTGTAATGTTGGAGTTTGGCCAGGAATTCCTTGGTTATCCCCACAGGCCTTCTGTCATTTTTGTCTGACCTCCTCTTTGTTGGGATGCATCACTCCTGATGATCCTTGAATGTGACCCAGATTTCTTGGGCTCCTCTTCCCCTACAGGGCTTTATCCCTTCAGCTACCAAGCACATCCTTGATGAGGCCAAATTCTGTTGTTCTGAAGTCCAGGTTAGCAAGCTTTCTGTACACCCTTCTCAAAGCCTTATGAATCTTGAACTCCACCATTCCATGGTCACTGCAGTCAAGGTTGCTTTTGAGCTTAATTTCCCCATCAGTCCCTCCTTGTTGGCAAGAGCAGGGGTCTATCATAGCACCTCTCCTAATTGGTACTTCTATCACTTGGAGAAAGAAGTTATCATCAAGCATTCCAAGAACTGCATGAATTGCTTATGCCCTGCTGTGTTGTCCCTCCAACAAATATTTGGAGTAGTTGAAGCACATGAGGACCAGGGCTTGTAAATGTGAGGCTGCTTCTATCTGTCTGTAGCGGGTCTCATCAGCTCAGCTTTCTGGTCAGGCAGCAAGTAGCAGACTCCCACTATAATATCAGCTGTTCCTTCCCTCCCTTTTATCCTGACCCACAAACTCTCAGTCAGCTCCTCATCAATCCTCAGGGGGATCTCTGTGGGCTCCAGCTGCTCATTGACAAAGAAGTTGATAACCCCTGACCATATTCCCTGCCTGTCCTTCCTAAGGAGCCTGTATCCTTCCATTCCAACACTCTAGCCACAGGAGCCATCCCTCCACATCTTCACGATGCCAATAAGATCATAGCCCTGCAGGTGTGTGCACATAAACTCTCCTTGTTTATTCCCCATGCTAACATATGTTTGCTTAGAGACATTTAAGTTGGGTCCCTGATTTACTGGCTCAAGGGGCTGGAATTCCTTTGTGTTGCTCTCCAGGTGCTCTCCTGTTGACTTGTAAACCACCTCCAAGCTCTTGGAATCTCTTCCTGGCCCTGGCATCAAATTGGTGGGAGTGAGATGGATTGAGGTTCCAATCCCCGAATAACTTTAGTTTAAAGTCCTCTTCATCAGCTTGACAGGACTAAGACTGAAGATGCTCTTCCCCTCCTCTTACAGATGGACCCCATCTGCTCCCAGTAGATCAAGTTTCCCAAAGTGAACTCCATGGTCTAAGTAGCAAACCCCTGCCTCGTGGCACCAGTCCTGTAACCACCTGTTCATTTGCCAGATTCAGCTGTCCCTTTTAAGCCTTTTCCTTTTGACCAGGAGGATTGATGAAAACCTACCAGCACTCCAGAGACCCTTACAACCATTCCCAGGGTTCTGCAATCCTTCTTGATTCTCCTGGAATATACCTACTATGCAAGGTACTATAAAGAGAATTAACACTAGCCCAGTTGAAGCCAGTAAATTACTATAGTGCAAAAAAAATTACTTCGACATTGCAATTCTATTGCTGAGTAAATTTCTTCTGCTTTATAGGGGGGATAAAATTCTTCTCTAGAAAATTCTTTTTTAATTATACTGTGTAAATTTAACTTACAGTCTTTCTTCCTCTCCTTTTATCTCTTACCGCAGATGTACCTCTTCAGTTAGGATACATATAAATTGTGAAGTATGGCTGTAAATTTCAGATACTTTAACATTAAAGACACCTTTGTGCTTATCAGTCAGCACCTTTGCTTTAACCCCATGACTCTGGCAGATAGATGCATGGTAGGACATCTGTCCTGCTGTGGTGTTAATCTGATGAGAAGGATCCTGCTGGGAGTTGTGGTAATTACAGTGGGATAGTTCATCTGTTCCTGAACTCTCTCCATGCCTTAATTTTTCTTAATAGCAACAGAGATACTAATAAAAACAAATGTTAATGATGTCAGTTTATCATGTCCCTCTTTCTTGACAAGTTAGTTTAATGGCAACAATCAATGTGCAAGAATTCCACTGGCAACTTTTCCAGTTCAGCCCTTCCCTCCTTTCCTTGATGTAACTAGCTTGAATATTTTTTATGATAACTCAAAGGTGAAAACAAGCACAAGATTTTCACATGTGTCTTGTTTGCTGAAATTCAGAGAGCTGTCTATTGAACTTACTGTGTCTTTTACAAACTCACAGATGGTATTTATAATTTCTTAATATTTTTAGAGACCAGTTTAGCAGTGCCGTTTTAGGAAGCACAAGTCAGAAACTCAGATACTTACATATTGTCTTAGATCTCTGCCTAGGTGAAAAGGTTGATGCAATTTGCACATCAAGGAGGAAGAGAAATTTTAATCTAGGGTAGGACCACATTAATGTAAACTATTCATTCAAGCCTTTTCTAACCACTTGCAATTTAATTTTTACTCAGATTCCCTAACAAGCATGTTGCATAAATGCAAGATAGCATAAATAATTCTCACTTATATCTTATTAATCATCACTTGTGATACAGCTATACATTATTAATAATAATGAATATTTAGTTATGTTTTTTCTTATTTAATTTAGATTTCCAGGCTTTTACTTCTTACACAACTAGAAATTTGATAATCAAAATTATCCAGTTATGTTAATTCTTCTAAATAGAATTAATGACAACAGTCCACTCATTTGTTTCAGAATGTTTGTTTAGCAGTGCTGAAGTAACCAAGCTTATGAGGAACATTTAGAGAATTCAGTTCAAATATCTGAAGTAATAGCACTCAAATAATAAACACAAGATCAGATCATAAATTTTGACTTTATCACTCTGCAAATTAATTCTTATAGTGGTGAAAGTGAAGATACCTTTGAGCAAAGAGGTATAACAATGGATTGTGACCTTTGTCTGCACTTGTGAAATATTTGGTAGAAAAGGATGACCTTTTTTAGAAACAAGTATCCTGGATCATTGTTTCACAGCTGCAGCTAAATAAAAAACAACAAGGAAAAAAAACCTGAAAGCTTGTAAAACATATTTTATGTTATCACATCTGGACTTTTCTTAATCACAACAGATTCCAGTGACCCTGATTATTTCATCTATCTTTTCACCTATCCTTTTAATATACAGATTTTATCAGTATATCTGTCAACTCTGTGTACATATTTGCCAGGGAAAACATATATCATATTGAAATGGAAGTCCATTGTAGGCAGTCTGAGTTACCAAAATTGAAATCCAGCTAAGGAATGATCATATACAAATTTTCAAAACTATTATACCTTTCTATTAGTGGCACAATATAATCACAGTATATTCTGGAGTGTTTTCAATTCTGTGATTATAAATGTAGAAACATATTTATATTTAATAACAAATGTGAAAACATGACACACAATATATTTTTGATATAAAAATAAGAGATTTATCTTTCCAGAAATACTAGAATTAAATTATATTGAGCTTGGTGAGTAAAGGTAACAACATTAAGCTCTAGTCAAACGCTGTGTTGTATGAGTCATGATTTTTGAATGATTCTTGAGATCTCAGCTGATTATCCTGTGAACTTTCAGTTCTCAGAAATGTTCAGCATTAGCATGGCTGTTGAAAACTGTGAGAATGAAGGATACAGACAGCAGAATTGCTGGAAAGACAGAGAAATGGACATTTCTATCTTTATGTAGGAAGATCATGTATAAATGGTGCTCCTTAACACAAAAATATGAATAGGTGTGTAGAAATCAGTGATTATTTACTTTTCATTGTAACGTAACAAGTACATTTTTAAAAAATGTAAATATAGAAGATAGGCACTAACTCAACTTCAAATCAAATAGATTTATATGACAAGTCAACTTTCAACAATTTTCAGATTAACTTAAATTTGCAGTCAGGTTGTTCTAAATTTTTCTTCAAATTAAGTAATATTCAAATGCACAGCTGAGCTCAACACACAGAAAAATGTACTTTTGCCATTGAAGAAAATAATCTGAACACGCCAATCATTAATTGCAATGCCTTATAGGTCATACAGGTTTCAGAAAGTCTAAAGAGTTTGAGACTAAGTGTCACCAAATATTCTGAAATTCTTTTAGAGTGAATAGGATTGGGCTACTCAATGACTTGGGCACTTTTGAAAATGGAACTTCTTGCAAGCATTCTGATAGAATTTCTATGACATTTTTGTCAGGGTCAAATTTCATGCTTGAGGTTTAACCTTCATTATTGCACTGTCATGTCAGCAGGATACTGCTCATATAAAAAACATTATATCAGTCTAAAACTAGTATGTTGAATTAAGCATTCAAGTCTCCAACCGTGTGCATTTTTTTTTTCCTTGCTTTTTAACATAGAATTTATTTGCATACTAATTGGGATATTCACATCTTCAATCTTAGGGTATTTGCTTCATATTTTTTGCTTCATATTTTTTTCTGCTTTTGTTCTTTTCTCCAGTGTCTGCCTTTTCCATTGGCTCCAAACCTGCTGCTCTCTAGTGACAGACTTGACCTCTTAATGGAGATGTTGTGGTGGATTGACCTTGGCTGAAGGCCAGGTACCCAATAAGCCACTCTATCACTCCTCCTCAACAGGAGTGGGGGAGAAAAAAGTTGACAAAAAGCTCATGGGTTGACACATGGACAGAGTGATCATTCGTCAATTATTATCATGGGAAAATAGGTTTAAATTTGGGAGAATTAGTTTGACATATTACCAGTCAAATCAGAGTAAGATAAGTTTCTCAAACAAAGACAAATCTTAAAACACCTGTCCCCCACCTCTCACTTTTTTCTGGGTTCAACTTCATTCTTGATTTACCTACTCTCTGTGAGTGGGAGAGAGGGATGGACAATGAGGACTGTGGTCAGTTCATCACAGGTTGTCTCTGCCACTCTACCTCATCATTTTTTTCCCATGTTCAGCTGAGGAGTTCCTCCCATGGGAGACAGTCCTCCATGAACTTCAACCTAGGTCCTTACAATTGGCTAGAGCTCTTAACAAACTGCTCCACCATGGGTCTCTTCCACATGGTGCAGTCCTTCAAGAATGGACTGCTCCAGCTTACACCACCCATGGAATCATCTGTTCTGCCAGGACCCTGCTCCAGCACAGATTCTCCGTGGGATTACAGCTTGCTTCAGGCATATCCACTTACTTCACCATGGTGCTCTATGGGTTGCAGGGGCACAGCTGCCTCAGCATGGTCTTCACCACAGTCTGCAGAGGGATCTCTGATACCTGAAGCTCCTCCAGCTTCTCTTTCTTCACAGAACCTTGGTGTCTGCATAAGTTATTTCTCTCACGTATTCTCACTCTTCTCTGCCAGCTACTGTTGTGCAGCAGGTTTTTTCCCCTCCTTAAATATGTTATCACAGAAGTGCTACTACCATTACCACTGTTTCTAGTTGAGTATACTTTCCTGTAAGTTCTGTCTGGATAATTTGTACTTCACCTTGATCACAGAGATTCCTTAATTTTTTTTTTTTTTTTTTGCCCATGGCAAACTAAGAAGCTNTTTAATTTTTCTCATAAAAAATTTAGATTCTTTAATTTTTTTTTTTTTTTTTTGTTGCCCATGGCAAACTAAGAAGCTGCTTCAGTAATCAGAGGAAGAAACTCTTTTTTACTGCTGGAGACCCCAGAGCAAACCGGCCTGGTAAATTTTGAAATGAAAGGTTGAAAAGATGAACCATGCATTTCTCTTAATAGAAATAAATCCAGACAATTTGAAGAACATGATAAGCAGGAGGGAATGTGATAGGGTAGACAAAAAAGGCCTTGGCTGAATGGAAATAATTATTTCAGAATATAATTTAGGAGTTTATGAACACGGGCTGGAGTAGGGAATCATAGGGAAGAAAACTTCTGAGTAAACAGTGTTGCCCTGGTACCTTCAATGAATAGCCTAGCAAGAAAAAGCACCAGAGCTCCAAAAGCTCCAAGAGAACCTAAAGCTCTCTACAACATTGCTTAACACTTATGAAAGCTCCCTTTGCCTTTGTTTTGCCTGTTCACAGGAGACATTGAGTTAGTATACACTGCAGCTCTTGACAATGAACTTACCCTTTAGGCAACTGATGACACAGTCTTTCATTCTTATTTGTGCTTTGAAATGTTATGGTAAGTCAAAAGGGTTATTTGCCTTCACTCTGTGGATTCTTATATCCTCTTCCTTTGACATTTATCTAGTGAGTGGAACAAAATTATTCCTTCTATCAGATAGCCTGATTGGCGAGTTGCAGGAATCCTCAGATTGTGTGTTAACATAACTTGGTTTTCTTTGACTGATCAGTATCAGCATTGCCTAGCACTATTATAAAATAGCGATGATAAGCCTTCAGCTAACACAGAAATCTGTACTCTTCTAACTTTAGTGGAAGATTTATATGGTAACTGAAGACCTGGACTTACCATTAAAATAAAACACATTCCTAGCATAATCCTTCAATAAGCCTGGTTTCTGTAAAGTATTTTACCAGTACAGTTATGGAAAAGTAAATCCTTATTTGATAGCAAAGCAAATTTTGAAAAAGGTCTTTCCTGGACTAATACTGAGTTTTGCGAGGGTATATGAGGTTGGCATACAATAATTCACATTGTAGCTTTGGAAGTGTCCCTGCACTTTTCTCCTACTCACTAAAAAATTAGATGGTTGCCCACTTCCAAGGTTGTGCCTCATTTCAAGGAACAGCAAATTATTAATGTAAAAATCATGCAAACATATATATTTCTTTTCAACCAAAGGGTCACTTTCATGACATAAAGAGCAGAATTTTTATTACAATCTAGTCTTCTACAGAAATATGCACTATTCAGGAAAAGGTTTTATCAATTCATAGTATCCATCACCTTCTGAATTGAAGATGTGTGCAAATAAGAGTGTGCTCTGCTTTCCCCTTACGATTTGGATAATCTTAATAAGAGGATCTAGGCTGAGTTAAGTATCATCACTGTTCTCCTTATAAGAAAAAAAATGTCTTTCACAGGGCAAATCTTCTGCAACTGAATTATTTTTGTTTGCATCAGTCAATATTTTCATCATAAAAATGGTTTCATATGATCTTTATGACCATTATGTTTACTTCATTCTCTGAAGTATATTCTGGATGGAACTGTTTGCTGGTTTGCTGGTGGTTTGTTTGTTTGTTTGTTTTCTGTTTGTTTGTTTTTTTTTTTTTTTCCATTTAAAAATAATAAGCAGAGGCATGTCATTTTAATTTGTTTTTACTTTTCAGAACGTGGAAAGAAGAAATATATCACTCATTTCCAGAAATTTCTTTTTGGTTTAACTAATGGACAAGAATTCTGTAAAAAAATTTTGATCATAGTCTCATTTAGTGTGAAGTATTAGTACACATAGTTATCCAAACGAATCTAGGCAAGATCTGTCCCAGACATCTATCCCTAACTCACAAGGTAGGGTGAAAAAACCCCTTATATTCTAAAAGTAAGACGAAATTTGTTGGTTTACAAACAAACAAATTTGTTGTTAATGCTGTTAACAACAATTATTACAGGCTACAATATTGTTTAAAAATGAAAATTGTTGGGTTTTGATCAACAAAGAGTTTTTTGGACAGTCCAGATCTCCCTGCAATCAATAGTGTTTATGTCTATTACTTTCTATATAATCAATTCTCTTCATGATCCCAGTCAAAGGAAATCTTGAGCATAAGATAAATTTTATTGTATTACTAATGTATTAATGTAAATAATGCAGACCTTTAGGACCTTCATCAGTGACAATTAAAAGACATGAAAATGCAGACTTTTAGAGTCAAACTGAATTTCTTGAAGAAGATTTTAAGTGTTACACACCTGTGAATCATTTATCTTAAAGAACTACTGAATTATCCGCCATGTGAAATTTTGACTGCAGCATGGAAAACTACGTGTAGTAGAAAAGAAGGTGATGTTTTACAAAATGTATGCTCAAATGCTACCCAAGATAATTACACTTCCCTTGCTTCTTGTTTTCCATCAAGCACATTTTTCTTATTTTAAAGGGTTTTTTTTAAATTGTTCCTCTTTCAAGCATCAAAGGTCCCCTGTACTTTCAAACTGTGGAAGGAACGCACATTCTTTCTCTGCATTCTTTTTCTAATCTTGCACGGTGCTGGTTTTAATAAGCTTGTAACACATATTTTGGGGTACTGGGGGAAAATCAAAGGGCTTACATGCTCATACATATAGATAAATAATTAAAGATGAGAGGACAGCCAGTAAAACTTCTGTAATTTAGAACTGTACAAGATGATTTATATAATTAGTTATTGTTATTACAGTAAGTATCAACAGTGTAGAATTATTTTAAATTATTGTTTATCTGCGACTGGAACAGCTGAAATATTTTTCAATAGTAATAAATAATAAATAATGCTTCCATTAAAATAAAGAAGCACAGCTCTTGGAAAATCTTTCCAGTTAGGTAAATTTTATACTATTTTTCCATAATGGGGACCTTGACTAGGCCTCCACACAGCTAAATAAGAGTAGGCACACACAGGACCTCAAGTTTCCTGGAACAGTTGTTTCGGATCTGGAAACATATTATGTATTTTATATA